>CM028246.1:1133705-1329780 GCA_016432835.1 Brassica nigra
ATTTAAAAGATATGAATTTAAACTAAATTAATTTTAAAAATTAGAATGATGTAAGTACCTTAAAGATAGTTTAGAATACATTAATACAAATGTAGAAATGTAATAAATATTTTAAACAACACTAAAGAGTATAAGCTCCAGTTAACGAAAACTCAATATTTTGTAGGGGTTAACCTACAAATTTTGAGTGAAATTCAAAAATATGACAATATTGTTTTATTGCATAGTTGCATCCTCCACTTACATATTATGATGGTCAGAGGTTAGGAACCTTTGTTGTCTCCGTTCTTTAGATAATAGTGATTTATAGTGTTTAGTCCACTTATTTAAGTATATGAATTTAAACTAAATTAATTGTTAAAAATTAGAATGATGTAAATGTACCTTGAAAGATAGTTTAGAATACATTAATACAAATGTAGAATGTGGTTAAATATTTTAAACAACACTAAAGAGTATAAGCTCAATTAACTAAAAACTCAATATTTTCTGAGGGGTTAACCTACAAATTTTGAGTGAAATTCAAAAAATATGACAATATTGTTTTATTGCATAGTTGCATCCTCCACTTACATATTATGATGGTCAAAGAGGTTAGGAACCTTTGTTGTCTCCGCTTTAGATAATAGTGATTTAATAGTGTTTAGTCCACTTATTTAAGCAGTATATGAATTTAAACTAAATTAATTTTAAAAATTAGAATGATGTAAGTGTACCTTGAAAGATAGTTTAGAATACATTAATACAAATGTAGAATGTGGTTAAATATTTTAAACAACACTAAAGAGTATAAGCTCATTAACTTAAAAACTCAATATTTTCGTAGGGTTAACCTACAAATTTTGAGTGAAATTCAAAAATATGACAATATTGTTTTATTGCATAGTTGCATCCTCCACTTACATATTATGATGGTCAAAGAGGTTAGGAACCTTTGTTGTCTCCGTTTCTTTAGATAATAGTGATTTAATAGTGTTTAGTCCACTTATTTAAGCAGATATGAATTTAAACTAAATTAATTGTTAAAATTAGAATGATGTAAGTGTACCTTGAAAGATAGTTTAGAATACATTAATAAAAATGTAGAATGTGGTTAAATATTTTTAAACAACACTAAAGAGTATAAGCTTCCAGTTAACAAAACTCAATATTTTCGTAGGGGTTAACCTACAAATTTTGAGTGAAATTAAAAAAATATGACAATATTGTTTTATTGCATAGTTGCATCCTCCACTTACATATTATGATGGTCAAAGAGGTTAGGAACCTTTGTTGTCTCCGTTTCTTTAGATAATAGTGATTTAATAGTGTTTAGTCCACTTATTTAAGCAGTATATGAATTTAAACTAAATTAATTGTTAAAATTAGAATGATGTAAATGTACCTTGAAAGATAGTTTAGAATACATTAACACAAATCTAGAATGTGGTTAAATATTTTTAAACAACACTAAAGAGTATAAGCTTCAATAAACAAAAAAATTCAATATTTTCGTAGGGGTTAACCTACAAATCTTGAGTGAAATTCAAAAATATGACAATATTGTTTTATTGCATAGTTGCATCCTGCACTTACATATTATGATGGTCAAAGAGGTTAGGAACCTTTGTTGTCTCCGCTTCTTTAGATAATAGTGATTTAATAGTGTTTAGTCCACTTATTTAAGCAGTATATGAATTTAAACTAAATTAATTGTTAAAAATTAGAATGATGTACCTTGAAAGTTAGTTTAGAATACATTAATACAAATGTAGAATGTGGTTAAATATTTTTAAACAACACTAAAGAGTATAAGCTCCAGTTAACGAAAAACTCAATATTTTCGTAGGGGTTAACCTACAAATTTTGAGTGAAATTCAAAAAATATGACAATATTGTTTTATTGCATAGTTGCATCCTCCACTTACATATTATGATGGTCAAAGAGGTTAGGAACCTTTGTTGTCTCCGCTTCTTTAGATAATAGTGATTTAATAGTGTTTAGTCCACTTATTTAAAGATATGAATTTAAACTAAATTAATTGTTAAAAATTAGAATGATGTAAGTGTACCTTGAAAGATAGTTTAGAATACATTAATACAAATGTAGAATGTGGTTAAATATTTTTAAACAACACTAAAGAGTATAAGCTTCAGTTAACTAAAACTCAATATTTTCGTAGGGTTAACCTACAAATTTTGAGTGAAATTCAAAAATATGACAATATTGTTTTATTGCATAGTTGCATCCTCCACTTACATATTATGATGGTCAAAGAGGTTAGGAACCTTTGTTGTCTCCGCTCTTTAGATAATAGTGATTTAATAGTGTTTAGTCCACTTATTTAAGCAGTATATGAATTTCAACTAAATTAATTGTTAAAAATTAGAATGATGTACAACCTTGAAAGATAGTTTAGAATACATTAATACAAATGTAGAATGTGGTTAAATATTTTAAACAACACTAAAGAGTATAAGCTTCATTAAAAAAAACTCAATATTTTTGTAGGGGTTAACCTACAAATTTTGAGTGAAATTCAAAAAATATGACAATATTGTTTTATTGCATAGTTGCATCCTCCACTTACATATTATGATGGTCAAAGAGGTTAGGAACCTTTGTTGTCTCCGTTTCTTTAGATAATAGTGATTTAATAGTGTTTAGTCCACTTATTTAAGCAAGATATGAATTTAAACTAAATTAATTGTTAAAAATTAGAATGATGTAATTGTACCTTGAAAGATAGTTTAGAATACATTAATACAAATGTAGAATGTGGTTAAATATTTTAAACAACACTAAAGAGTATAAGCTCCATTAAAAAACTCAATATTTTCGTAGGGTTAACCTACAAATTTTGAGTGAAATTCAAAAATATGACAATATTGTTTTATTGCATAGTTGCATCCTCCACTTACATATTATGATGGTCAAAGAGGTTAGGAACCTTTGTTGTCTCCGTTTCTTTAGATAATAGTGATTTAATAGTGTTTAGTCCACTTATTTAAGCAAGTATATGAATTTAAACTAAATTAATTGTTAAAATTAGAATGATGTAAGTGTACCTTGAAAGATAGTTTAGAATACATTAATACAAATGTAGAATGTGGTTAAATATTTTAAACAACACTAAAGAGTATAAGCTCCAGTTAACTAAAAACTCAATATTTTGTAGGGTTAACCTACAAATTTTGAGTGAAATTCAAAAAATATGACAATATTGTTTTATTGCATAGTTGCATCCTCCACTTACATATTATGATGGTCAAAGAGGTTAGGAACCTTTGTTGTCTCCGCTTTAGATAATAGTGATTTAATAGTGTTTAGTCCACTTATTTAAGCAAGATATGAATTTAAACTAAATTAATTGTTAAAAATTAGAATGATGTAAGTGTACCTTGAAAGATAGTTTAGAATACATTAAACAAATGTAGAATGTGGTTAAATATTTTAAACAACACTAAAGAGTATAAGCTCAGTTAACTAAAACTCAATATTTTCGTAGGGGTTAACCTACAAATTTTGAGTGAAATTCAAAAATATGACAATATTGTTTTATTGCATAGTTGCATCCTCCACTTACATATTATGATGGTCAAAGAGGTTAGGAACCTTTGTTGTCTCCGTTTCTTTAGATAATAGTGATTTAATAGTGTTTAGTCCACTTATTTAAGCAGTATATGAATTTAAACTAAATTAATTGTTAAAAATTAGAATGATGTAAATGTACCTTGAAAGATAGTTTAGAATACAATAATAAAAATGTAGAATGTGATTAAATATTTTTAAACAACACTAAAGAGTATAAGCTCCAGTTAAAAAAAACTCAATATTTTCGTAGGGGTTAACCTTCAAATTTTGAGTGAAATTCAAAAAATATGACAATATTGTTTTATTGCATAGTTGCATCCTCCACTTACATATTATGATGGTCAAAGAGGTTAGGAACCTTTGTTGTCTCCGTTTCTTTAGATAATAGATATTTAGTAGTGTTTAGTCCACTTATTTAAGCAGTATATGAATTTAAACTAAATTAATTGTTAAAAATTAGAATGATGTAAGTGTACCTTGAAAGATAGTTTAGAATACATTAATACAAATGTAGAATGTGGTTAAATATTTTAAACAACACTAAAGAGTATAAGCTCCAGTTAACGAAAAACTCAAAATTTTCGTAGGGGTTAACCTTCAAATTTTGAGTGAAATTCAAAAAATATGATAATATTGTTTTATTGCATAGTTGCATCCTCCACTTACATATTATGATGGTCAAAGAGGTTAGGAACCTTTGTTGTCTCCGTTTCTTTAGATAATAGTGATTTAATAGTGTTTAGTCCACTTATTTAAGCAGTATATGAATTTAAACTAAATTAATTGTTAAAAATTAGAATGATGTAAATGAACCTTGAAAGATAGTTTAGAATACATTAATACAAATGTAGAATGTGGTTAAATATTTTTAAACAACACTAAAGAGTATAAGCTCCAGTTAACGAAAAACTCAATATTTTCGTAGGGGTTAACCTACAAATTTTGAGTGAAATTCAAAAAATACAATATTGTTTTATTGCATAGTTGCATCCTCCACTTACATATTATGATGGTCAAAGAGGTTAGGAACCTTGTTGTCTCCTTCTTTAGATAATAGTGATTTAATAGTGTTTAGTCCACTTATTTAAGCAGATATGAATTTAAACTAAATTAATTGTTAAAATTAGAATGATGTAAATGTACCTTGAAAGATAGTTTAGAATACATTAATACAAATGTAGAATGTGGTTAAATATTTTAAACAACACTAAAGAGTATAAGCTCCAGTTAACTAAAACTCAATATTTTCAGTAGGGGTTAACCTACAAATTTTGAGTGAAATTCAAAAAATATGACAATATTGTTTTATTGCATAGTTGCATCCTCCACTTACATATTATGATGGTCAAAGAGGTTAGGAACCTTTGTTGTCTCCGTTTCTTTAGATAATAGTGATTTAATAGTGTTTAGTCCACTTATTTAAGCAGTATATGAATTTAAACTAAATTAATTGTTAAAAATTAGAATGATGTAAGTGTACCTTGAAAGATAGTTTAGAATACATTAATACAAATGTAGAATGTGGTTAAATATTTTAAACAACACTAAAGAGTATAAGCTCAATTAACAAAAACTCAATATTTTCAGGGGTTAACCTACAAATTTTGAGTGAAATTCAAAAATATGACAATATTGTTTTATTGCATAGTTGCATCCTCCACTTACATATTATGATGGTCAAAGAGGTTAGGAACCTTTGTTGTCTCCGCTTCTTTAGATAATAGTGATTTAATAGTGTTTAGTCCACTTATTTAAGCAGATATGAATTTAAACTAAATTAATTTTAAAATTAGAATGATGTAAGTGTACCTTGAAAGATAGTTTAGAATACATTAATACAAATGTAGAATGTGGTTAAATATTTTAAACAACACTAAAGAGTATAAGCTTCAGTTAACTAAAAACTCAATATTTTCAGTAGGGTTAACCTACAAATTTTGAGTGAAATTCAAAAATATGACAATATTGTTTTATTGCATAGTTGCATCCTCCACTTACATATTATGATGGTCAAAGAGGTTAGGAACCTTTGTTGTCTCCTTCTTTAGATAATAGTGATTTAATAGTGTTTAGTCCACTTATTTAAGCAGATATGAATTTAAACTAAATTAATTGTTAAAATTAGAATGATGTAAGTGTACCTTGAAAGATAGTTTAGAATACATTAATACAAATGTAGAATGTGGTTAAATATTTTAAACAACACTAAAGAGTATAAGCTCAATAAAAAAAAACTCAATATTTTCGAGGGGTTAACCTACAAATTTTGAGTGAAATTCAAAAAATATGACAATATTGTTTTATTGCATAGTTGCATCCTCCACTTACATATTATGATGGTCAAAGAGGTTAGGAACCTTTGTTGTCCTTTCTTTAGATAATAGTGATTTAATAGTGTTTAGTCCACTTATTTAAGCAGATATGAATTTAAACTAAATTAATTGTTAAAAATTAGAATGATGTAAGTGTACCTTGAAAGATAGTTTAGAATACATTAATACAAATGTAGAATGTGGTTAAATATTTTAAACAACACTAAAGAGTATAAGCTCCAGTTAACTAAAACTCAATATTTTCGTAGGGTTAACCTACAAATTTTGAGTGAAATTCAAAAAATATGACAATATTGTTTTATTGCATAGTTGCATCCTCCACTTACATATTATGATGGTCAAAGAGGTTAGGAACCTTTGTTGTCTCCGTTTCTTTAGATAATAGTGATTTAATAGTGTTTAATCCACTTATTTAAGCAAGATATGAATTTAAACTAAATTAATTGTTAAAAATTAGAATGATGTAAATGTACCTTGAAAGATAGTTTAGAATACATTAATACAAATGTAGAATGTGGTTAAATATTTTAAACAACACTAAAGAGTATAAGCTCCAGTTAACGAAAAACTCAATATTTTCGTAGGGGTTAACCTACAAATTTTGAGTGAAATTCAAAAAATATGACAATATTGTTTTATTGCATAGTTGCATCCTCCACTTACATATTATGATGGTCAAAGAGGTTAGGAACCTTTGTTGTCTCCGCTTTAGATAATAGTGATTTAATAGTGTTTAGTCCACTTATTTAAGCAGTATATGAATTTAAACTAAATTAATTGTTAAAAATTAGAATGATGTAAGTGTACCTTGAAAGATAGTTTAGAATACATTAATACAAATGTAGAATGTGGTTAAATATTTTAAACAACACTAAAGAGTATAAGCTTCAGTTAACTAAAAACTCAATATTTTCGTAGGGTTAACCTACAAATTTTGAGTGAAATTCAAAAATATGACAATATTGTTTTATTGCATAGTTGCATCCTCCACTTACATATTATGATGGTCAAAGAGGTTAGAACCTTTGTTGTCTCCGTTTCTTTAGATAATAGTGATTTAATAGTGTTTAGTCAACTTATTTAAGCAGCATATGAATTTAAACTAAATTAATTGTTAAAAATTAGAATGATGTAAGTGTACCTTGAAAGATAGTTTAGAATACATTAATACAAATGTAGAATGTGGTTAAATATTTTAAACAACACTAAAGAGTATAAGCTCCAATTAACAAAACTCAATATTTTCGTAGGGTTAACCTACAAATTTTGAGTGAAATTCAAAAAATATGACAATATTGTTTTATTGCATAGTTGCATCCTCCACTTACATATTATGATGGTCAAAGAGGTTAGGAACCTTTTTGTCTCCGTTTCTTTAGATAATAGTGATTTAATAGTGTTTAGTCCACTTATTTAAGCAAGATATGAATTTAAACTAAATTAATTGTTAAAAATTAGAATGATGTAAATGTACCTTGAAAGATAGTTTAGAATACATTAATACAAATGTAGAATGTGGTTAAATATTTTTAAACAACACTAAAGAGTATAAGCTCCATAAAAAAACTCAATATTTTCGTAGGGTTAACCTACAAATTTTGAGTGAAATTCAAAAAATATGACAATATTGTTTTATTGCATAGTTGCATCCTCCACTTACATATTATGATGGTCAAAGAGGTTAGAAACCTTTGTTGTCTCCGCTTTAGATAATAGTGATTTAATAGTGTTTAGTCCACTTATTTAAGCAGATATGAATTTAAACTAAATTAATTGTTAAAATTAGAATGATGTAAATGTACCTTGAAAGATAGTTTAGAATACATTAATACAAATGTAGAATGTGGTTAAATATTTTAAACAACACTAAAGAGTATAAGCTCCAATTAACTAAAACTCAATATTTTCAGGGGTTAACCTACAAATTTTGAGTGAAATTCAAAAATATGACAATATTGTTTTATTGCATAGTTGCATCCTCCACTTACATATTATGATGGTCAAAGAGGTTAGGAACCTTTGTTGTCTCCCGCTTTAGATAATAGTGATTTAATAGTGTTTAGTCCACTTATTTAAGCAAGATATGAATTTAAACTAAATTAATTTTTAAAAATTAGAATGATGTAAGTGTACCTTGAAAGATAGTTTAGAATACATTAACACAAATGTAGAATGTGGTTAAATATTTTAAACAACACTAAAGAGTATAAGCTCCAGTTAACTAAAACTCAATATTTTCGTAGGGTTAACCTACAAATTTTGAGTGAAATTCAAAAATATGACAATATTGTTTTATTGCATAGTTGCATCCTCCACTTACATATTATGATGGTCAAAGAGGTTAGGAACCTTTGTTGTCTCCGCTTTAGATAATAGTGATTTAATAGTGTTTAGTCCACTTATTTAAGCAAGATATGAATTTAAACTAAATTAATTGTTAAAAATTAGAATGATGTAAGTGTACCTTGAAAGATAGTTTAGAATACATTAATACAAATGTAGAATGTGGTTAAATATTTTAAACAACACTAAAGAGTATAAGCTTCAGTTAACTAAAACTCAATATTTTCGTAGGGTTAACCTACAAATTTTGAGTGAAATTCAAAAATATGACAATATTGTTTTATTGCATAGTTGCATCCTCCACTTACATATTATGATGGTCAAAGAGGTTAGAAACCTTAGTTGTCTCCGTTTCTTTAGATAATAGTTATTTAATAGTGTTTAGTCCACTTATTTAAGCAAGATATGAATTTAAACTAAATTAATTTTAAAATTAGAATGATGTAAGTGTACCTTGAAAGATAGTTTAGAATACATTAATACAAATGTAGAATGTGGTTAAATATTTTAAACAACACTAAAGAGTATAAGCTCCAGTTAACTAAAACTCAATATTTTGTAGGGGTTAACCTACAAATTTTGAGTGAAATTCAAAAAATATGACAATATTGTTTTATTGCATAGTTGCATCCTCCACTTACATATTATGATGGTCAAAGAGGTTAGAAACCTTTGTTGTCTCCGTTTCTTTAGATAATAGTGATTTAATAGTGTTTAGTCCACTTATTTAAGCAAGATATGAATTTAAACTAAATTAATTGTTAAAATTAGAATGATGTAAGTGTACCTTGAAAGATAGTTTAGAATACATTAATACAAATGTAGAATGTGGTTAAATATTTTAAACAACACTAAAGAGTATAAGCTCCAGTTAACTAAAAACTCAATATTTTCGTAGGGTTAACCTACAAATTTTGAGTGAAATTCAAAAAATATGACAATATTGTTTTATTGCATAGTTGCATCCTCCACTTACATATTATGATGGTCAAAGAGGTTAGGAACCTTTGTTGTCTCCGCTTTAGATAATAGTGATTTAATAGTGTTTAGTCCACTTATTTAAGCAGTATATGAATTTAAACTAAATTAATTGTTAAAAATTAGAATGATGTAAGTGTACCTTGAAAGATAGTTTAGAATACATTAATACAAATGTAGAATGTGGTTAAATATTTTAAACAACACTAAAGAGTATAAGCTTCAATAAACTAAAACTCAATATTTTCGTAGGGTTAACCTACAAATTTTGAGTGAAATTCAAAAATATGACAATATTGTTTTATTGCATAGTTGCATCCTCCACTTACATATTATGATGGTCAAAGAGGTTAGGAACCTTTGTTGTCTCCTTTCTTTAGATAATAGTGATTTAATAGTGTTTAGTCCACTTATTTAAGCAAGATATGAATTTAAACTAAATTAATTGTTAAAAATTAGAATGATGTAAGTGTACCTTGAAAGATAGTTTAGAATACATTAATACAAATGTAGAATGTGGTTAAATATTTTAAACAACACTAAAGAGTATAAGCTCAGTTAAAAAAACTCAATATTTTCGTAGGGTTAACCTACAAATTTTGAGTGAAATTCAAAAAATATGACAATATTGTTTTATTGCATAGTTGCATCCTCCACTTACATATTATGATGGTCAAAGAGGTTAGGAACCTTTGTTGTCTCCTTTCTTTAGATAATAGTGATTTAATAGTGTTTAGTCCACTTATTTAAGCAAGATATGAATTTAAACTAAATTAATTGTTAAAAATTAGAATGATGTAAGTGTACCTTGAAAGATAGTTTAGAATACATTAATACAAATGTAGAATGTGGTTAAATATTTTAAACAACACTAAAGAGTATAAGCTCCAGTTAACTAAAACTCAATATTTTCGTAGGGTTAACCTACAAATTTTGAGTGAAATTCAAAAATATGACAATATTGTTTTATTGCATAGTTGCATCCTCCACTTACATATTATGATGGTCAAAGAGGTTAGGAACCTTTGTTGTCTCCGCTTTTAGATAATAGTGATTTAATAGTGTTTAGTCCACTTATTTAAGCAGATATGAATTTAAACTAAATTAATTGTTAAAATTAGAATGATGTAAGTGTACCTTGAAAGATAGTTTAGAATACATTAATACAAATGTAGAATGTGGTTAAATATTTTAAACAACACTAAAGAGTATAAGCTTCAGTTAACTAAAACTCAATATTTTCGTAGGGGTTAACCTACAAATTTTGAGTGAAATTCAAAAATATGACAATATTGTTTTATTGCATAGTTGCATCCTCCACTTACATATTATGATGGTCAAAGAGGTTAGGAACCTTTGTTGTCTCCGTTTCTTTAGATAATAGTGATTTAATAGTGTTTAGTCCACTTATTTAAGCAGATATGAATTTAAACTAAATTAATTGTTAAAATTAGAATGATGTAAATGTACCTTGAAAGATAGTTTAGAATACATTAATACAAATGTAGAATGTGGTTAAATATTTTAAACAACACTAAAGAGTATAAGCTCCAGTTAACTAAAAACTCAATATTTTCAGAGGGTTAACCTACAAATTTTGAGTGAAATTCAAAAATATGACAATATTGTTTTATTGCATAGTTGCATCCTCCACTTACATATTATGATGGTCAAAGAGGTTAGGAACCTTTGTTGTCTCCGTTTCTTTAGATAATAGTGATTTAATAGTGTTTAGTCCACTTATTTAAGCAAGATATGAATTTAAACTAAATTAATTGTTAAAATTAGAATGATGTAAGTGTACCTTGAAAGATAGTTTAGAATACATTAATACAAATGTAGAATGTGGTTAAATATTTTAAACAACACTAAAGAGTATAAGCTCCAGTTAACTAAAACTCAATATTTTCGTAGGGTTAACCTACAAATTTTGAGTGAAATTCAAAAATATGACAATATTGTTTTATTGCATAGTTGCATCCTCCACTTACATATTATGATGGTCAAAGAGGTTAGGAACCTTTGTTGTCTCCGCTTCTTTAGATAATAGTGATTTAATAGTGTTTAGTCCACTTATTTAAGCAAGATATGAATTTAAACTAAATTAATTGTTAAAAATTAGAATGATGTAAGTGTACCTTGAAAGATTTTTTAGAATACATTAATACAAATGTAGAATGTGGTTAAATATTTTAAACAACACTAAAGAGTATAAGCTCCAGTTAACTAAAACTCAATATTTTCGTAGGGGTTAACCTACAAATTTTGAGTGAAATTCAAAAATATGACAATATTGTTTTATTGCATAGTTGCATCCTCCACTTACATATTATGATGGTCAAAGAGGTTAGGAACCTTGTTGTCTCCTTTCTTTAGATAATAGTTATTTAATAGTGTTTAGTCCACTTATTTAAGCAATATATAAATACAAACTAAATTAATTGTTAAAAATTAGAATAATGTAAGTGTACCTTGAAAGATAGTTTATAATACATTAAAACAAATGTAGAATGTGGTTAAATATTTTAAACAACACTAAAGAGTATAAGCTTCAATTAACCTACAAATTTTGAGTGAAATTCAAAAATATGACAATATTGTTTTATTGCATAGTTGCATCCTCCACTTACATATTATGATGGTCAAAGAGGTTAGAACCTTTGTTGTCTCCGCTTCTTTAGATAATAGTGATTTAATAGTGTTTAGTCCACTTATTTAAGCAGATATGAATTTAAACTAAATTAATTGTTAAAAATTAGAATGATGTAAGTGTACCTTGAAAGATAGTTTAGAATACATTAATACAAATGTAGAATGTGGTTAAATATTTTAAACAACACTAAAGAGTATAAGCTCAGTTAACAAAAACTCAATATTTTCGTAGGGTTAACCTACAAATTTTGAGTGAAATTCAAAAATATGACAATATTGTTTTATTGCATAGTTGCATCCTCCACTTACATATTATGATGGTCAAAGAGGTTAGGAACCTTTGTTGTCTCCGCTTCTTTAGATAATAGTGATTTAATAGTGTTTAGTCCACTTATTTAAGCAGATATGAATTTAAACTAAATTAATTGTTAAAAATTAGAATGATGTAAGTGTACCTTGAAAGATAGTTTAGAATACATTAATACAAATGTAGAATGTGGTTAAATATTTTAAACAACACTAAAGAGTATAAGCTCCAACTAAAAAACTCAATATTTTCGTAGGGTTAACCTACAAATTTTGAGTGAAATTCAAAAATATGACAATATTGTTTTATTGCATAGTTGCATCCTCCACTTACATATTATGATGGTCAAAGAGGTTAGGAACCTTTGTTGTCTCCGCTTCTTTAGATAATAGTGATTTAATAGTGTTTAGTCCACTTATTTAAGCAGATATGAATTTAAACTAAATTAATTGTTAAAAATTAGAATGATGTAAGTGTACCTTGAAAGATAGTTTAGAATACATTAATACAAATGTAGAATGTGGTTAAATATTTTAAACAACACTAAAGAGTATAAGCTCATTAACTAAAACTCAATATTTTCGTAGGGTTAACCTACAAATTTTGAGTGAAATTCAAAAATATGACAATATTGTTTTATTGCATAGTTGCATCCTCCACTTACATATTATGATGGTCAAAGAGGTTAGGAACCTTGTTGTCTCCGTTTTTAGATAATAGTGATTTAATAGTGTTTAGTCCACTTATTTAAGCAAGATATGAATTTAAACTAAATTAATTGTTAAAAATTAGAATGATGTAAGTGTACCTTGAAAGATAGTTTAGAATACATTAATACAAATGTAGAATGTGGTTAAATATTTTTAAACAACACTAAAGAGTATAAGCTCCAGTTAACGAAAAACTCAATATTTTCGTAGGGTTAACCTACAAATTTTGAGTGAAATTCAAAAAATATGACAATATTGTTTTATTGCATAGTTGCATCCTCCACTTACATATTATGATGGTCAAAGAGGTTAGGAACCTTTGTTGTCTCCGCTTTTTAGATAATAGTGATTTAATAGTGTTTAGTCCACTTATTTAAGCAGATATGAATTTAAACTAAATTAATTGTTAAAAATTAGAATGATGTAAGTGTACCTTGAAAGATAGTTTAGAATACATTAATACAAATGTAGAATGTGGTTAAATATTTTAAACAACACTAAAGAGTATAAGCTTAACTAAAAACTCAATATTTTCTAGGGTTAACCTACAAATTTTGAGTGAAATTCAAAAATATGACAATATTGTTTTATTGCATAGTTGCATCCTCCACTTACATATTATGATGGTCAAAGAGGTTAGGAACCTTTGTTGTCTCCGTTTCTTTAGATAATAGTGATTTAATAGTGTTTAGTCCACTTATTTAAGCAGTATATGAATTTAAACTAAATTAATTGTTAAAAATTAGAATGATGTAAGTGTACCTTGAAAGATAGTTTAGAATACATTAATACAAATGTAGAATGTGGTTAAATATTTTAAACAACACTAAAGAGTATAAGCTCCAGTTAACTAAAAACTCAATATTTTCGTAGGGTTAACCTACAAATTTTGAGTGAAATTCAAAAATATGACAATATTGTTTTATTGCATAGTTGCATCCTCCACTTACATATTATGATGGTCAAAGAGGTTAGGAACCTTTGTTCTCCGCTTCTTTAGATAATAGTGATTTAATAGTGTTTAGTCTACTTATTTAAGCAGTATATGAATTTAAACTAAATTAATTGTTAAAAATTAGAATGATGTAAGTGTACCTTGAAAGATAGTTTAGAATACATTAATACAAATGTAGAATGTGGTTAAATATTTTAAACAACACTAAAGAGTATAAGCTTTAACTAAAAACTCAATATTTTCGTAGGGTTAACCTACAAATTTTGAGTGAAATTCAAAAATATGACAATATTGTTTTATTGCATAGTTGCATCCTCCACTTACATATTATGATGGTCAAAGAGGTTAGGAACCTTGTTGTCTCCGTTTCTTTAGATAATAGTGATTTAATAGTGTTTAGTCCACTTATTTAAGCAAGATATGAATTTAAACTAAATTAATTGTTAAAATTAGAATGATGTAAGTGTACCTTGAAAGATAGTTTAGAATACATTAATACAAATGTAGAATGTGGTTAAATATTTTAAACAACACTAAAGAGTATAAGCTTTTTCAATATAAACCTACAAATTTTGAGTGAAATTCAAAAAATATGACAATATTGTTTTATTGCATAGTTGCATCCTCCCCTTACATATTATGATGGTCAAAGAGGTTAGGAACCTTTGTTGTCTCCGCTTTAGATAATAGTGATTTAATAGTGTTTAGTCCACTTATTTAAGCAGTATATGAATTTAAACTAAATTAATTGTTAAAATTAGAATGATGTAAGTGTACCTTGAAAGATAGTTTAGAATACATTAATACAAATGTAGAATGTGGTTAAATATTTTTAAACAACACTAAAGAGTATAAGCCAGTTAACTAAAAACTCAATATTTTCGTAGGGGTTAACCTACAAATTTTGAGTGAAATTCAAAAATATGACAATATTGTTTTATTGCATAGTTGCATCCTCCACTTACATATTATGATGGTCAAAGAGGTTAGGAACCTTTGTTGTCTCCGCTTCTTTAGATAATAGTGATTTAATAGTGTTTAGTCCACTTATTTAAGCAGATATGAATTTAAACTAAATTAATTGTTAAAAATTAGAATGATGTAAGTGTACCTTGAAAGATAGTTTAGAATACATTAATACAAATGTAGAATGTGGTTAAATATTTTAAACAACACTAAAGAGTATAAGCTCCAGTTAACTAAAACTCAATATTTTCAGTAGGGTTAACCTACAAATTTTGAGTGAAATTCAAAAAATATGACAATATTGTTTTATTGCATAGTTGCATCCTCCACTTACATATTATGATGGTCAAAGAGGTTAGGAACCTTTGTTGTCTCCGCTTCTTTAGATAATAGTGATTTAATAGTGTTTAGTCCACTTATTTAAGCAAGATATGAATTTAAACTAAATTAATTGTTAAAAATTAGAATGATGTAAGTGTACCTTGAAAGATAGTTTAGAATACATTAATACAAATGTAGAATGTGGTTAAATATTTTTAAACAACACTAAAGAGTATAAGCTAACTAAAAACTCAATATTTTCGTAGGGTTAACCTACAAATTTTGAGTGAAATTCAAAAAATATGACAATATTGTTTTATTGCATAGTTGCATCCTCCACTTACATATTATGATGGTTAAAGAGGTTAGGAACCTTTGTTGTCTCCGCTTCTTAGATAATAGTGATTTAATAGTGTTTAGTCCACTTATTTAAGCAAGATATGAATTTAAACTAAATTAATTGTTAAAAATTAGAATGATGTAAGTGTACCTTGAAAGATAGTTTAGAATACATTAATACAAATGTAGAATGTGGTTAAATATTTTAAACAACACTAAAGAGTATAAGCTCCAGTTAACTAAAACTCAATATTTTCGTAGGGTTAACCTACAAATTTTGAGTGAAATTCAAAAAATATGACAATATTGTTTTATTGCATAGTTGCATCCTCCACTTACATATTATGATGGTTAAAGAGGTTAGGAACCTTTGTTGTCTCCGCTTTTAGATAATAGTGATTTAATAGTGTTTAGTCCACTTATTTAAGCAGATATGAATTTAAACTAAATTAATTGTTAAAAATTAGAATGATGTAAGTGTACCTTGAAAGATAGTTTAGAATACATTAATACAAATGTAGAATGTGGTTAAATATTTTAAACAACACTAAAGAGTATAAGCCTTAACTAAAACTCAATATTTTCGTAGGGTTAACCTACAAATTTTGAGTGAAATTCAAAAAATATGACAATATTGTTTTATTGCATAGTTGCATCCTCCACTTACATATTATGATGGTCAAAGAGGTTAGAACCTTGTTGTCTCCGTTTCTTTAGATAATAGTGATTTAATAGTGTTTAGTCCACTTATTTAAGCAAGATATGAATTTAAACTAAATTAATTGTTAAAAATTAGAATGATGTAAGTGTGAACCTTGAAAGATAGTTTAGAATACATTAATACAAATGTAGAATGTGGTTAAATATTTTAAACAACACTAAAGAGTATAAGCTCCTTAACTAAAAACTCAATATTTTCGTAGGGTTAACCTACAAATTTTGAGTGAAATTCAAAAAATATGACAATATTGTTTTATTGCATAGTTGCCTTCTCCACTTACATATTATGATGGTCAAAGAGGTTAGAACCTTTGTTGTCTCCGTTTCTTTAGATAATAGTTATTTAATAGTGTTTAGTCCACTTATTTAAGCAATATATGAATTTAAACTAAATTAATTGTTAAAATTAGAATGATGTAAGTGTACCTTGAAAGATAGTTTAGAATACATTAATACAAATGTAGAATGTGGTTAAATATTTTAAACAACACTAAAGAGTATAAGCTTCAGTTAACGAAAAACTCAATATTTTCAGTAGGGTTAACCTACAAATTTTGAGTGAAATTCAAAAATATGACAATATTGTTTTATTGCATAGTTGCATCCTCCACTTACATATTATGATGGTCAAAGAGGTTAGAACCTTTGTTGTCTCCGTTTCTTAGATAATAGTGATTTAATAGTGTTTAGTCCACTTATTTAAGCAAGATATGAATTTAAACTAAATTAATTGTTAAAAATTAGAATGATGTAAGTGTACCTTGAAAGATAGTTTAGAATACATTAATACAAATGTAGAATGTGGTTAAATATTTTAAACAACACTAAAGAGTATAAGCTCAGTTAACTAAAACTCAATATTTTCGTAGGGTTAACCTACAAATTTTGAGTGAAATTCAAAATATATGACAATATTGTTTTATTGCATAGTTGCATCCTCCACTTACATATTATGATGGTCAAAGAGGTTAGAAACCTTTGTTGTCTCCGTTTCTTTAGATAATAGTGATTTACTAGTGTTTAGTCCACTTATTTAAGCAGTATATGAATTTAAACTAAATTAATTGTTAAAAATTAGAATGATGTAAGTGTACCTTGAAAGATAGTTTAGAATACATTAACACAAATGTAGAATGTGGTTAAATATTTTAAACAACACTAAAGAGTATAAGCTTCAATAAACTAAGATTTTGAGTGAAATTCAAAAAATATGACAATATTGGTTTATTGCATAGTTGCATCCTCCACTTACATATTATGATGGTCAAAGAGGTTAGAAACCTTTGTTGTCTCGCTTCTAGATAATAGTTATTTAATAGTGTTTAGTCCACTTATTTAAGCATATGAATTTAAACTAAATTAATTTTAAAAATTAGAATGATGTAAGTGTACCTTGAAAGATAGTTTAGAATACATTAATACAAATGTAGAATGTGGTTAAATATTTTAAACAACACTAAAGAGTATAAGCTCCAGTTAACAAAAACTCAATATTTTCGTAGGGTTAACCTACAAATTTTGAGTGAAATTCAAAAATATGACAATATTGTTTTATTGCATAGTTGCATCCTCCACTTACATATTATGATGGTCAAAGAGGTTAGGAACCTTTGTTGTCTCCGTTTCTTTAGATAATAGTTATTTAATAGTGTTTAGTCCACTTATTTAAGCAGATATGAATTTAAACTAAATTAATTGTTAAAAATTAGAATGATGTAAGTGTACCTTGAAAGATAGTTTAGAATACATTAATACAAATGTAGAATGTGGTTAAATATTTTAAACAACACTAAAGAGTATAAGCTCCATTAACTAAAACTCAATATTTTCGTAGGGTTAACCTACAAATTTTGAGTGAAATTAAAAAAATATGACAATATTGTTTTATTGCATAGTTGCATCCTCCACTTACATATTATGATGGTCAAAGAGGTTAGAACCTTTTGTCTCCGTTTCTTTAGATAATAGTGATTTAATAGTGTTTAGTCCACTTATTTAAGCAGATATGAATTTAAACTAAATTAATTGTTAAAATTAGAATGATGTAAGTGTACCTTGAAAGATAGTTTAGAATACATTAACACAAATGTAGAATGTGGTTAAATATTTTAAACAACACTAAAGAGTATAAGCTTGTTAACTAAAACTCAATATTTTCGTAGGGTTAACCTACAAATTTTGAGTGAAATTCAAAAAATATGACAATATTGTTTTATTGCATAGTTGCATCCTCCACTTACATATTATGATGGTCAAAGAGGTTAGAAACCTTTGTTGTCTCCGTTTCTTTAGATAATAGTTATTTAATAGTGTTTAGTCCACTTATTTAAGCAGATATGAATTTAAACTAAATTAATTTTTAAAAATTAGAATGATGTAAGTGTACCTTGAAAGATAGTTTAGAATACATTAATACAAATGTAGAATGTGGTTAAATATTTTAAACAACACTAAAGAGTATAAGCTTCAGTTAACTAAAAACTCAATATTTTCGTAGGGTTAACCTACAAATTTTGAGTGAAATTCAAAAAATATGACAATATTGTTTTATTGCATAGTTGCATCCTCCACTTACATATTATGATGGTCAAAGAGGTTAGGAACCTTTGTTGTCTCGCTTCTAGATAATAGTGATTTAATAGTGTTTAGTCCACTTATTTAAGCAAGATATGAATTTAAACTAAATTAATTGTTAAAAATTAGAATGATGTAATGTACCTTGAAAGATAGTTTAGAAT
This sequence comes from Brassica nigra, assembly GCA_016432835.1. Taxonomy (NCBI): domain Eukaryota; kingdom Viridiplantae; phylum Streptophyta; class Magnoliopsida; order Brassicales; family Brassicaceae; genus Brassica; species Brassica nigra. The sequence continues at coordinate 1,152,642 of CM028246.1, forward strand.
ACATTAAACAAATGTAGAATGTGGTTAAATATTTTAAACAACACTAAAGAGTATAAGCTCCAGCTAAAAACTCAATATTTTAGGGGTTAACCTACAAATTTTGAGTGAAATTCAAAAAATATGACAATATTGGTTTATTGCATAGTTGCATCCTCCACTTACATATTATGATGGTCAAAGAGGTTAGGAACCTTTGTTGTCTCCGCTTTCTAGATAATAGTGATTTAATAGTGTTTAGTCCACTTATTTAAGCAAGATATGAATTTAAACTAAATTAATTTTTAAAAATTAGAATGATGTAAGTGTACCTTGAAAGATAGTTTAGAATACATTAACACAAATGTAGAATGTGGTTAAATATTTTAAACAACACTAAAGAGTATAAGCTTCAGTTAACGAAAAACTCAATATTTTCGTAGGGGTTAACCTACAAATTTTGAGTGAAATTCAAAAAATATGACAATATTGGTTTATTGCATAGTTGCATCCTCCACTTACATATTATGATGGTCAAAGAGGTTAGAAACCTTAGTTGTCTCCGTTTCTTTAGATAATAGTTATTTAATAGTGTTTAGTCCACTTATTTAAGCAGTATATGAATTTAAACTAAATTAATTGTTAGAAATTAGAATGATGTAAGTGTACCTTGAAAGATAGTTTAGAATACATTAACACAAATGTAGAATGTGGTTAAATATTTTTAAACAACACTAAAGAGTATAAGCTTCAGTTAACGAAAAACTCAATATTTTCGTAGGGGTTAACCTACAAATTTTGAGTGAAATTCAAAAAATATGACAATATTGGTTTATTGCATAGTTGCATCCTCCACTTACATATTATGATGGTCAAAGAGGTTAGAAACCTTAATTGTCTCCGTTTCTTTAGATAATAGTTATTTAATAGTGTTTAGTCCACTTATTTAAGCAGTATATGAATTTAAACTAAATTAATTGTTAAAAATTAGAATGATGTAAGTATACCTTGAAAGATAGTTTAGAATACATTAACACAAATGTAGAATGTGGTTAAATATTTTTAAACAACACTAAAGAGTATAAGCTTCAGAAAAAACTCAATATTTTCGTAGGGTTAACCTACAAATTTTGAGTGAAATTCAAAAAATATGACAATATTGGTTTATTGCATAGTTGCATCCTCCACTTACATATTATGATGGTCAAAGAGGTTAGAAACCTTAATTGTCTCCGTTTCTTTAGATAATAGTTATTTAATAGTGTTTAGTCCACTTATTTAAATAATATATGAATTTAAACTAAATTAATTTTTAAAAATTAGAATGATGTAAGTGTACCTTGAAAGATAGTTTAGAATACATTAACACAAATGTAGAATGTGGTTAAATATTTTTAAACAACACTAAAGAGTATAAGCTTCAGTTAACGAAAAACTCAATATTTTCGTAGGGGTTAACCTACAAATTTTGAGTGAAATTCAAAAATATGACAATATTGTTTTATTGCATAGTTGCATCCTCCACTTACATATTATGATGGTCAAAGAGGTTAGAAACCTTAATTTTCTCCGTTTCTTTAGATAATAGTTATTTAATAGTGTTTAGTCCACTTATTTAAGCAATATATGAATTTATACTAAATTAATTGTTAGAAATTAGAATGATGTAAGTATACCTTGAAAGATAGTTTAGAATACATTAACACAAATGTAGAATGTGGTTAAATATTTTTAAACAACACCAAAGAGTATAAGCTTCAATAAACTTAAGATTGAAAAAATATGCCAATATTGTTTTATTGCATAGTTGCATCCTCCACTTACATATTATTATGGTCAAAGAGGTTAGAAACCTTAGTTGTCTCCGTTTCTTTAGATAATAGTTATTTAATAGTGTTTAGTCCACTTATTTAAGTAGTATATGAATTTAAACTAAATTAATTTTTAAAAATTAGAATGATGTAAGTGTACCTTGAAAGATAGTTTAGAATACATTAACACAAATGTAGAATGTGGTTAAATATTTTTAAACAACACTAAAGAGTATAAGCTTCCGTTAACGAAAAACTCAATATTTTCGTAGGGGGTTAACCTACAAATTTTGAGTGAAATTCAAAAATATGACAATATTGTTTTATTGCATAGTTGCATCCTCCACTTACATATTATGATGGTCAAAGAGGTTAGGAAGCTTTGTTGTCTCCGTTTAGGTAGATAATAGTTATTTAATAGTGTTTAGTCCACTTATTTAAGCAGTATATGAATTTAAACTAAATTAATTGTAAAAAATTAGAAAGATGTAAATGAACCTTGAAAGTTAGTTTAGAACCCATTAATACAAATTTAGAATGTTTTTAAATATTTTAAACAACACTAAAAAGTATAAGCTCCAGTTAACGAAAAACTCAATATTTTCGTATGGGTTAACCTACAAATTTTGAGTGAATTTCAAAAAAATATGACAATATTGTTTTATTGCATAAATGCATCCTCCACTTACTTATTATTATGGTCAAAGAGGTTAGAAACCTTAATTGTCTCCGTTTCTTTAGATAATAGTTATTTAATAGTGTTTAGTCCACTTATTTAAGCAATATATGAATTTATACTAAATTAATTGTTAAAAATTAGAATGATGTAAGTGTACCATCAAAGATAGTTTAGAATACATTAACACAAATGTATAATGTGGTTAAATATTTTTAAACAACACTAAAGAGTATAAGCTTCAGTTAACGTAAAACTCAATATTTTCGTAGGGGTTAACCTACAAATTTTGAGTGAAATTTAAAAATATGACAATATTGTTTTATTGCATAGTTGCATCCTCCACTTACATATTATGATGGTCAAAGAGGTTAGAAACCTTAGTTGTCTCCGTTTCTTTAGATAATAGTTATTTAATAGTGTTTAGTCCACTTATTTAACCAGTATATGAATTTAAACTAAATTAATTTTTAAAAATTAGAATGATGTAAGTGTACCTTGAAAGATAGTTTAAAATACATTAACACAAATGTAGAATGTGGTTACATATTTTTAAACAACACTAAAGAGTATAAGCTTCAGTTAACGAAAAACTCAATATTTTCGAAGGGGTTAACCTACAAATTTTGAGTGAAATTCAAAAAATATGACAATATTGTTTTATTGCATAGTTGCATCCTCCACTTACATATTATGATGGTCAAAGAAGTTAGGAAGCTTTGTTGTCTCCATTTCTTTAGATAATAGTTATTTAATAGTGTTTAGTCCACTTATTTAAGCAGTATATGAATTTAAACTAAATTAATTGTTAAAAATTAGAAAGATGTAATGAACCTTGAAAGATAGTTTAGAACACATTAAGACAAATTTAGAATGTGGTTAAATATTTTTAAACAACACTAAAGAGTATAAGCTCCAGTTACCGAAAAACTCAATATTTTCGTAGGGGTTAACCTACAAATTTTGAGTGAAATTCAAAAAATATGACAATATTGGTTTATTGCATAGTTGCATCCTCCACTTACATATTATGATGGTCAAAGAGGTTAGAAACCTTAGTTGTCTCCGTTACTTTAGATAATAGTTATTTAATAGTGTTTAGTCCACTTATTTAAGCAGTATATGAATTTATACTAAATTAATTGTTAGAAATTAGAATGATGTAAGTGTACCTTGAAAGATAGTTTAGAATACATTAACACAAATGTAGAATGTGGTTAAATATTTTTAAACAACACTAAAGAGTATAAGCTTCAGTTAACGAAATACTCAATATTTTCGTAGGGGTTAACCTACAAATTTTGAGTGAAATTCAAAAAATATGACAATATTGTTTTTTGCATAGTTTTATCCTCCACTTACATTTTATGATGGTCAAAGAGGTTAGGAAGCTTTGATGTCTCCGTTTCTGTAGATAATAGTTATTTAATAGTGTTTAGTCCACTTATTTAAGCAGTATATGAATTTATACTAAATTAATTGTTAGACATTAGAATGATGTAAGTGTACCTTGAAAGATAGTTTAGAATACATTAACACAAATGTAGAATGTGGTTAAATATTTTTAAACAACACTAAAGAGTATAAGCTTCAGTTAACGAAATACTCAATATTTTCGTAGGGGTTAATCTACAAATTTTGAGTGAAATTCAAAAAATATGACAATATTGTTTTTTGCATAGTTTTATCCTCCACTTACATTTTATGATGGTCAAAGAGGTTAGGAAGCTTTGTTGTCTCCGTTTCTGTAGATAATAGTTATTTAATAGTGTTTAGTCCACTTATTTAAGCAGTATATGAATTTAAACTAAATTAATTGTTAAAAATTAGAAAGATGTAAATGAACCTTGAAAGATAGTTTAGAACCCTTTAATACAAATTTAGAATGTGGTTAAATATTTTTAAACAACACTAAAGAGTATAAGCTCCCGTTAACGAAAAACTCAATATTTTCGTAGGGGGTTGGTTAACCTAGAAATTTTGAGTGAAATTAAAAAATATGACAATATTGTTTTATTGCATAGTTTCATCTTCCACTTATATATTATTATGGTCAAAGATGTTAGAAACCATAATTGTCTCCGTTTCTCTAGATAATAGTTATTTAATAGTGTTTAGTCCACTTATTTAAGCAGTATATGAATTTAAACTAAATTAATTGTTAAAAATTAGAAAGATGTAATGAACCTTGAAAGATAGTTTAGAACACATTAACACAAATTTAGAATGTGGTTAAATATTTTTAAACAACACTAAAAAGTATAAGCTTCAGTTAACGAAAAACTCAATATTTTCGTAGGGGTTAACCTACAAATTTTGAGTGAAATTCAAAAAATATGACAATATTGTTTTTGCATAGTTTCATCCTCCACTTACATATTATGATGGTCAAAGAGGTTAGGAACCTTTGTTGTCTCCGTTTCTCTAGATAATAGTGATTTCATAGTGTTTAGTCCACTTATTTAAGCAGTATATGATTTTAAACTAAATTAACTTGTAAAAATCAGAATGATGTAAATGTATCTTGAATGATAGTTTACAATACATTAACGCAAATATAGAATGTGGTTAAATATTTTTAAACAACACTAAAGAGTATAAGCTCCAGTTAACGAAAAACTCAATATTTTCGTAGGGGGTTAACCTACAAATTTTGAGTGAAATTCAAAGAATATGACAATATTGTTTTATTGCATAGTTGCATCCTCCACTTACATATTATGATGGTCAAAGAGGTTAGGAACCTTTCTTGTTTCCGTTTCTCTAGATAATAGTGATTTAATAGTGTTTAGTCCACTTATTTAAGCAGTATATGAATTTAAACTAAATTAATTGTTAAACATTAGAATGATGTAAGTGTACCTTGAAAGATAGTTTATAATACATTAATACCAGGGCTAAATATTTTTAAACAACACTAAAGAGTATAAGCTCCAGTTAACGAAAAACTCAATATTTTCGTAGGGGTGTTAACCTACAAATTTTGAGTGAAATTCAAAAAATATGACAATATTGTTTTATTGCATAGTTGCATCCTCCACTTACATATTATGATGGTCAAAGAGGTTAGGAACTTCTGTTGTCTCCGTTTCTCTAGATAATAGTGATTTCATAGTGTTCAGTCCACTTATTTAAGGAGTATATGAATTTAAACTAAATTAACTGTTATAAAATACATTAACACAAATGTAGAATGTGGTTAAATATTTTTAAACAATACTAAAGAGTATAAGTTCCAGTTAACGAAAAACTCAATATTTTCGTAGGGGTTATTTAATCTACAAATTTTTAGTTAAATTCAAAAAAATGACAATATTGTTTTATTGCATAGTTGCATCCTCCACTTACATATTATGATGGTCAAAGAGGTTTGAAACCTTTGTTGTCTCCGTTTCTTTAGATAATAATTATTTAATAGTGTTTGGTCCACTTATTTAAGCAGTATATGAATTTAAAGTAAATTAATTTGTAAAAATTAGAATGATGTAAGTGTACCTTGAAATATAGTTTAGAATACATTAATACAAATGTAGAATGTGGTTAAATATATTTAAACAACACTAAAGAGTTAAGCTCCAGTTAACGAAAAACTCAATATTTTCGTAGGGGTTAACCTACAAATTTTGAGTAAAATTCAAAAAATATGACAATATTGTTTTATTGCATATTTGCATCCTCAACTTACATATTATGATGGTCAAAGAGGTTAGGAACCTCTGTTGTCTCCGTTTCTCTATATAATAGTGATTTCATAGTGTTTAGTCTACTTATTTAAGCAGTATATGATTTTAAACTAAATTAACTTGTAAAAATTAGAATGATGTAAATGTACCTTGAAAGATAGTTTACAATACATTAACACAATTGTAGAATGTGGTCAAATATTTTTAAACAAAACTAAAGAGTATAAGCTCTAGTTAACGAAAAACTCAATATAACCTCCTGCATGCCCGGGCTTGGAAGATCGTGTTGTATATTTTGAATTTCCATCATCTAGTATATAGTAGTTATGTAGTATTTATTTTCATTTTCTTTTTTTAGAAAGTTTTGTTTATGAGAAATTAAGTAGTGTAGTCGTAGGTATAATGTATAATGTGAAATTTCATCAAACATTACATGGTATCATGGTAATATATTCATTTAGTATATAGTAGTTGTGTAGTATTTATTTTCATTTTCTTTTTTTAGAAAGTTTTGTTTATGAGAAATTAAGTAGTGTAGTCGTACGTATAATGTATAATGTGAAATTTCATCAAACATAACATGGTATCATGGTAATATATTCATTTAGTTTTAGTAGTTATGTAGTCTTTATTTTCATTTTCTTTTTTTGGAAAGTTTTGTTTATGAGAAATTAAGTAGTGTAGTCGTACGTATAATGTATAATGTGAAATTTCATCAAACATAACATGGTATCATGGTAATTATGAGGGGATAATATCGAGGCTAACATCAGAAATTTTCAGGACGTGGCAATCATTGATCTTGAAGAGCCAATTACAAATTAGAAACATATTAGGTGCCACAAGTAGCAGCGTATAAATATTCAATAGATATCTTGATTCTCTTGCCATCGATACGGAACCAGCCTAATCAGACAAATAACATGTAACCGAAGTTGAGAACATGCAAGAGATAAAAAGACATGTTAAATAAGGAATGGATGATTAATTCGAACCAGTTAACCGCCTTCTCCTTTGCATACATCTACCATCTATGCAATCTATTCACTAACATCTAAAGACATCACATCTCTACCTTCGGAAACTTTTGTTACATCAAACATATCTCTACACCTAGTAGTTATAACAGAATTACTAATGCAGTATCAATTAGGGGAAATTAAAATCAGACTAATTTAGAAAAGAAAAAAAAACAGATTTTCAACAGCGAGAGAGGAATGTGATTAGAGAAAGCCATACATTGACGTCTTCCCCGGTAGCTTCCGACCCTGGAAACAGCGAAGCTTTAACAGATAAAGCTACCAAATTGCCGCCGTAGTTGAGCCTCAACATCGGATGACATGATCTATCCTCGGTATCTTATTTTCTCGACTTTGATCTTTTCAATTCCGTCCATGGCAGCAGCATTGTCACCGCCACAACTTTCTTCTTCTACTTCTTGCTCTTCTCTCTAATCACATTCTTCTCTAGATAAAGTAATTCTTTGAGTAATCTAATGGTGAACCACTTGATTTGGAAGTAACTTATATGAATGTACTGATAGACTTATTTATTTTGAAGATTGTATTCATTTTACCAGTTTTCAATGTAAGATACAACTCATGTTTGACATCCATACATTAAAATAGAATAAATAATATCTTCTGTTATCTCCAACGGTTTACTTATGATTGTTTTAAGTAATTTTACATTTAGTGTAATGACTTGTACGAACAATTGACATGTATCCATGAGGGACCTATTTGAATGGGAATATCCAATACATAACCAGTAAAAGATAAATAGTTTAAATAAGTATGTAAAAAATAGAAAATGATTGAGGAAGACTTACGAGATCTTAGAATGACGGCCTGGTTGATGGATATTATAATTGGTTCGATGCAACTTGTTGTGATTGGCCATTAAGTAACCAAATGCTCAAGATTGGTTAAAATGCTTCCAAATCCATTATGATGGACTATTATGGTTCGGAAAACCTTAAGGGAGCCTAAAGATAAGACATGTTGAGAAATGAATGAATGTTTGTGATATATCGTGGTTTGTACTACTTATTAATATGACTTTTAGTAATTTTCTAGGTATTTTGGAGTTTTTTATATATATTTTCAGGTATTTTATATGTTTGGATGCTTTGCGAGTCTATAGTGAAATTTAGCAGGATTTTAAAGAGATTTTTGATTTGGAGAAGAAAGGATGCAGAACAACAGAGGTTCAATCAATCCGGTTCGATTGATTTCATGTAGAGAAGAGAAGTGGGCGATCCAGAACCTTGGATCGGTTATAAATGGATCGATCGATCCAACCAACCCGAACAATATGATCAATGATGGGAAGTATAGATCGATTGATCTATGGTCGAGAAAGCAAAGAGGTTCGTTAGACAACAATGGATCGATCGACTCCGAAAGGTAATATATCGATCCCATGCACGCTGAGGGACTGAAGTTTTTCCTTTTCTCTTGTTTGGTTTTGCCCTTTTCTACAAATACCCTTTAGAACAAAAGTTAGAGGAATAAGCTTTATCTTGTTGCAAATTTTAGGGTTTTTAAGTTCTGGGGGGGAGATGAGATTATTTATTGAACCCCAATTGCTCTCTTTATACTGATTTGTGTTTTTGATTTTGTTTCTGAGTAGATTCACTGTTAGATTGAAGGTTTTCAATAAAACTGAAGAAATTGAATGCTTAGGATTGATAGATTAGCAAATTTTCATAAAAAAAATTTTCACTTGGATTGTTCTTTATGCATGAACTTGATTTGATCACCTAGTTAATTGATATTAAGTTGATTAGACTTAAGTCTAATTGCCCGAAACAAATTTTTGTGGGGTTTATGATTGACTTCGAGAGCAAGAATGAGACTCAGTTTCCAGAATCCTGCATGAGATTAAAATATGACCTGGCAAAATGCTGAGCACGTTATCAAGCAAATGAGTAGCCATCGGCATCGCATTAGGATCAAAAACTTGCTGATCCACCCAATATCAGAACAGCTTACATTTGATTTGTTCCTTGTGTGATGGCTCTCATTAAAGACGTGAGCCACGTTTAATGGCTTGCGATAGGCAAGGAGGGATGCACATGGACACACTCGCTTTCTTCTTGGGTCTTGGAATAAGCCATCTTAGGCTCTTGCAACATAAGTGTTTCATTTTATTTGCTATTCAAGGTTAATGCACAAAAATTAATAATGTGCAAATTTTTAATAAAATTTATCATAGTTACATAAAAATATCATTAAATAAAATTAATTCAGCGATAATAAAAAATACATTGTTATATAATTAGTTATAAATGTCAAACAATATTAAATTTTTATCTAAATAATGAGAAAAATCACTTAATTTACAACAACAAAATTCTTTAAACATCAAATAAATTCAAACCAGAAGGAGTATGAGTTTAAATGTTTTTTTTGGCAATGGTATGGCATCTCTTTACTAACAGCAATTTTGCAGTTTATTTATAAACCCCATCAATACTCAACATTGTCCAAGGAACGAACGTAATTTAATGGGATCATTTATGATCTCTTCTATTCGTTATTAATTATTATCGAAGTCATGACTGGTTTTGCTAAGGACACATTAATCAAACCCAAGAAGGCTTTTTTCTGGCTCGCCTATTTAGAACCCTATCGCTTATTTTCTTGTTTGTACTAGTACGTTCCTCAAAAGTAATAGAAATGTTGTTTGATTTATAAAAAAACCAAACCAAAGAGCATAGTACACTATAGGAACATATATTATATTATACAACCAGAGTGATAGACTTATTTGAGTATTAGAAACTGTCACTTGCTCACTTTGGTCGGGACAAGCTTGAGATGAACCGATTTATGCATAGCAAGACCAGTCATGACATCCATGTTGATCTCTTCTGCTTTCATTCCAGCAGGAAGTTTGAAGTCGAACTTGAGGAGAAGGTTCGCGAAAGGAACCTCAAGCATCGCCGCACCAAGACGCATTCCAGGGCACATTCTCCTGCCTGATCCGAACGGTATAAACTCGTAGTCCGTGCCTTTGAAGTCAACGTCCTTGTCAAGAAACCTCTCTGGTCTGAACTCGTCAGGGTTGGGGCCCCACTCCTTCTCGTCGCGGGAAACGGCCCATGCGTTGACGTTGACAGTGGTCCCCGCAGGGATGTCGTAACCAGCGATCTTGGTGTCTTGAATGCAAACACGAGGGATAAGGAGAGGAATCACAGGTTCGATCCTTAATGTTTCTTTAACTAGGGCTCTGAAGTAAGGAAGGTTCTTCACGTCGTCTTCAGTAATGAACGTTGAACCTTTCTCTCTTGCATACTCTCTCACTTCTGCTTGAGCCTTCTTCATCACTTGAGGGTACTTCATCAAATACGTCATGCCCCAGACAACCGCCGCAGCCGCCGTGTCAGTTCCCGCCACCACTATATTCTTTTTTTTTTTAAACAAACAAAACAACAACAAGAGTGAAACACACGCAACTGGTTGATTGTGGCACAAGCAACGATTTTAAAAGAAAAAATGTTTTAAGACGTACCAGAATCATGCCTTTGACATTCTCTAAAGTGAACTTGGAAGCGAAAGGTTGATCTTTATAGATCCCCATCAAGAGATCGATCATGCTCTCAGTTTCTGGCTTGACCCTGTTGGGATCAATTGTCTCATCGATAATCTCTTGTATATACGTGTCTTGTCTTTCGAAACACTCCATCATATAAGCCGTGAGGCCTGTCCAATTATCGAGAAATCCAAAAAATGGGAAAAAATCAGAGAAAAAAATCTTCCCCAAAACGCTTTGAGTCCCATAAAGAATCTTGATGAATCTCTTCATCTCTTCTCCATCTTCGTTATACTTCTTTCCGAACGCCTGCCTGCACACAACCGAGTTCGTGAATGTCAACATAAGCTCGCTTATATCAACCGGTTCAGATCTCTCCGCAGCCTTTTCGATCTTAGCCATCATCTTCCTAGCCTCATCCTCCCGCACGTGATTGAAGGTGGCCACACGTGTGGGTGAGAACAAGTGGTTCATGCCCATCTTCCTCATCTCCCGGTAAAGAGGTGTGTAGTGGTTCATTGCCATGTCACTTCGTCCGTAGGTCATGAGCTCGTGACCACGGTGCGGAGGCCGGTCCGCGAAGTTGACATCTTGCGTCTTGAGAAGCTCTTTTGTTAGCTCAGCGGATGATATGACCACCATTGTTCTACTTCCTATCTTGTATGATAAGATTGGACCGTATTTTTTGGCCCATCCATAGAAGAAACGTTGTGGGTTAAGCTGGCTAAGCTGGTGAAGGTTTCCGATCAGTGGAAGCCCTCGTGGGCCGGGAGGCAGTTTGGTTTTTGATTTTTGAGAGAGGAAGAAGAAGAGAATTGCGGCTAGAGCCACCACCCCGATGATGATATCTTCCATTCTTAGTTGTTACTTACTACTTTTGAGTGGAAAGAGCACAGCTCCTTAATATATAGAAAAAACCCATTGATAAATGATTGCATTCATTTTATCTTAACCAAACCAAATACCATAACCGAAGTTAACCGATATCAAATTTTATTATCACATGCTTACTCTCTTTATACCTACTTGTGAAACCTCACGTGTTAGAATGAGGAACATTCACCTACCCAACGTCCTCGGTCCCTCTAACGTCGCATGCTTTCTGTCGTTAACGTTCGCATGCTTGACATGTTCTTTCATGCAGTCGCATTCGTTTTTAGCAATATGTGTTTGTTGTTTACACAAATCTTTACTTTACATCTTTCATATTGAGTGATCTAAATGAACCCTGACCTATGCATATGACTCTATACAATCCAGATGTTTTATCGAGGAGTTGATATATGCGTCAATAATTGCCGAAAGTTGTGGTTGATTATTCGGTTCCTCAGTTTGAATCAGTTTAGGAATTTCGGTTTCCATTTCAGATTTTAGAAACTAAATTATAACCATATCAAATTATTAGTACATAACTACATATAATTGAGGTTTAAAATTTCAGAATTTTGAAATTTTTAATTCTAGAAAATAAATCTTGTTCAAGATGAAAATGGAAAAGTTTTGACAAAAAATTATATTAAAGTAAATAAAATTATTGATTGAAGTTAAAATCAGAGATTTTTAGATAATTTGATTATTTTGGCTTTATATAATAATTCGATTCAGTTTTTAATTTGATTAAATTATTCCATTTGAATTAATATTATCCAGTTCTGTCTGCTTTAGATCTGTAAAATTCAGTTTGGATTCGAGTATTTTGGCTAATTTTTCTCAGCCCTAGTCGGAACTCTAAACATGCTCATGTTTAGAAATCTTAAATAATTTAATAAATACTATTATTTAAAATTGTATACATATATATCACGATATTTTAGATAATTAATAAAAATTAACCTATTCAACCATATATATACTATTATTTAAAAATATATTTTAATATATATATATCATGATAATTAGGAAATTTAATTAATAAATAGATATTAACAATATCTAACGATTTTATCATAATTTCGTTTATCCAATATTTAGTTTATGTAATAACTAATATTAAAGTTAAGATTAAAGGTAAAGCATCATTGAAAATACGTCTTAAAATATAAATTATATACTTACGTTAAATATTATATATAATAAATATAAATTAATATTAAACAATCATATTCCTATCATACAATAGATTAATTTGTATTTGTACATGACGGCCATCAAAATCACAAATGAATTTAGGCTAATAATGAGTTCATCCATAATATAATAAATGTTATCAAAATAATATATTTAAAACCAAAATATTAAATATTATATAAACTACAAAATTAAAATTAACTTAGAATATTAAAATATATATAAAAGTATGAAAAATAGGATTAAAACATTAAATAACACTAAAAATGTAATAAATAATAAACATAATATAAATATAATATAAGAGAATACAGAACTAATATTTTGTAATTCATTATTTTTTGTGTTTTGGTCTCACTGTTTATAAAATCTAAATTTTTGAGAATATATATTGTTTTGTTGGCTATTGTTATTTTGTTGATGTTTTATGATTTATGAATGCATATAATCTTTTTTTAGTGCCACTGGATTTCTTTTCAGCTTAAAATACACTAAGTATATATATATATATATAAGTTTTAATTTCATATCCAAGTTTCAGTAATTTGTTTATTACTATAAAAAAATTGATCAAACATTTACATCCCATAATTTAATCATGGAACATAAAATATAATTTAATATATTTATTACCAATATGAATATTGAAGTTTTATAATTTCTAATATTAATTTAAAATTTTTATCTTATTTAATAATTTATTTATTTTAATAAAATAAACATAGAACTAAAACTGTTTGGTATATATATATATCTTACTTGCGGAGCATCAACTAGTTAGATTAAAATATATATATATATAGATTTATATATATATATATATATATATATAGGTTTAACATGTACGATGTGGTTTTGATATGCAGTGTAACTATCAAATTTCTTTAAATATAATGTGGAATCATGTGTTATATGTCTTGCTCGATTTGTTAGTGTGCGAGAATACAAATGTATGTATTTCTTTGTTTCAGTTTTTCTAAGATCTAAATTTTTGATAGTATATAATGTTTATTGGATATTGTTCTTTTGTTAATGTGTCTGAGAACTGTGACTATTTTAAATGTTTTTAATGCTAGTAAAAAAAAAAAATTTGATCCACAAATACAAGAAGTAGTTGATTTCAAATTTATGTTATTTAATGAAGATTTGGTTATTTCTAGAGATACTTTAATCCAAAATCTACACCTCTTAAAGTAGTTTTATATGATCAGTTTTTTCGTTAAGAATCTGATAAAATTTACCTACGTTTATTAGATATTTTTTGGTTATATCTACGAATGTAGATTGAAATATTGGATTTTTTTTTGTTATTCAAAACACTATTTAAACAAAATAAATCTAAAACTATCAACTCGAGCAAAACAAAAGTTAGACAAATATCACCACTCTTTGTTATGGAAAGAAACTTTGTTAAAATCAGATTCAATGAATCTAACAGATAATCCAATCTTTAAATAAAAGAATCGTGTATAAACTGTAAAAGAAAAAAAAAAAAAAATCCACCCATCAAACCATTAGAATTTGATTAAAGAAAATCAAATAAAACATATAAATATGTACATATAATTAAATAAATTAGCTTGAATAAAAAACTAATACTAAAAGATTATTGATAATGTTTATTAATCTGCACAAAGTGCTGGTGTCGACACCTAGTTGAAAATAATCAAAATGGTGAAATGTAGCCAAATTTTACCGTCTATTCAACTAGGTAATTCAAAAACTTTTTTATCTCACAAGTTAGTGACCGAAGAAGAAACTGATGTGGCTGCGACTTTTTGAGAAACAGACAATCATATGAAAACAATATCAAAACTTCAATTAGTCCCCACAAAGATACAGTTCTGTGACTGATTTCCATCTGGGCCCAATTCTAAAAGCTGTCATCAAAACCATCAATCAAGAACCATAAATGTAAATAAGGGTTTACAAGAAGAACATGTTTTGCTAATAGTATCTCAATATTTTAGATGAAAAATCTTAGAAATGCGTTTTCACTCGAAGAGAGAGAGAAATGGAGAATAAAAAGAAAGATTTTAACGGATAGTGCCATTGCTGATGGATGAAACCTTGCAGACACCTGCATCTGTAGTAAAGGGTAAATCTTTGTAGCAAGCAACTAGGTTCTCGTTCGTGTTAAGGTCCACCAAAAGTGTCTCCCATACTTTCTTCTTTGGGTTTAACACATCGTCTGGCTCACCTTCATGCCCAGCAAATCTAACCCGCTCACCAATCTTAGCAGATTCAGGGGGCTCGACTAACTCCACCTGAAAGTTTCCAGCGACATATTAAAAAAAAAAAAACAATTTGTCTAATAACCGTGACAAACTAGATAAACAGGTCAGTGAGTCTTCTTACCTTGCTGCCGTCACTACTGGAAGCGGCAAGAACCATTGCCTGTGACATAATATCCCTCATTTTCGAGGGCTTCAAGTTGCAAAGCACACAAACCATACGGTTCTGTCCAGAAACAACAGTCAGATCGATTATTCAAGCGATGCATACAGATATTGGGAAGAAAACTAATGGAGTAAGTTGATTGGTAAGATCGAATTTGAACAAACCTGCATCTCCTCAAGAGGTATATATTTGACCAGTCCACTAACAACGGTGCGAATTTCACCTCCTCCAACATCAATTTGTTCCACATACAATGAATCTGCGTTAGGATGCTTCTCAGCCTTGAGAATTTTACCGACTCGAATATCAAGTCTTGCCATAGTAATTTCACGAGTAGCAGCAGCCGGCTGAGATTTGGATGTTCCCGCTCCTTTTGACGCCTTTTGCTTTTTAGCATCTGGGAGGGAAAAACAGCGGTTCAGTACATAATCATCAAGCTAATGCGGCAACTATGATGGCCTCGAGATCTCTAGTCCATATGTCAAACAGCATTTTGATAATACAAATATAGAACCTGAAAGTTTTGTTTTCTTAAGCTGCTCCGCCATATTTGCTGCTTCTACATCCCTAGCACGTCTATCAGCTTGACTTCCAGCAAACTTTTCTCTGTACTGTTGCACTTCTTCATCTTTCTGTGATCATAGTATTTCATAAGATATAGTTCAAATGCTACATGGCATTATAATATACAACAAGCCCGCCTTTTTCTAAGGAAAAAAAATCAAAGAGATGTATGTACCAATTCCTTGAACAATGGTTGAGGGGTGCCTATCTTGTGACCGGGAGGCAGTATCTCCCAAAGTCTACTTGCTATCCCCTCGTCCGAGAGTGAAAAATGTAGAGGCAAATTTAGCTGTTTAAATACCTACAAAAAAATGCGAACGACAGCACTAATCACGCTTGGCATTCTACTAAAATTAAATAGAAAAATATGTTCTGAAGACAATCAATAAAACTAACCTCCCGAGAAAAGGACGGCATGAATGGTTCTAACAACTGTGCAAGAAGGTATACTAAACCACCAGCAGTTCTTATGACGATTGCACAAGAAGGTTTATCTTCCTTGAAAAGTTTCCAAAATTGGGATTCCTACATCAAAAAAAAAAACAGCAAAGTTGGTTAGACTGTAACACCTAATAAAGCTAATATACATTTTGACAAAATAAAATTACCTGTAAGTAAAAGTTCCCTTCACTCGAGATGGACATAGCATTTTTCAGCCCCTGCTTGAGCTTAACCTAATATCAAATGAACACAGTCTTTAGAAAGAACATAAACCCCCAGGCACTATCTGAAATACCAGAACAAAGTCCATACAACGTTCCTAACCTTTTCCATGGCTTCAACATACTCCCGTACAAACTTTTCAACCTTTTCAGTCAGGGATTGCGTTAGAGGATGAGATTCAGCACAAGGAGCATCAGGAATGACAGACCCATAACCTTCACATCAATTAGTACATGACAAAGTCAGAGGCAATGGAAACCATCAGAGCAGATATGGAAAAGTCTTGGCCCTGTTTTCAAGAGCATCACTAGCAAAAATTCTAGTATCGACTCTTGCAAGATAGATGCATATTATATCATTCTTGACTACAAATTTTGTTCCCAGGCTAACGTGTGACAACAGATTGATGAACCAGATTTCAATCTCCGACTTGCAGACTTGCTAGCTGGTTTCAATAAAAGAATGCAACACATCCAATATTTTCAATTGGATAGTCTGAATAGTCATCTACAGCTACCACTCATAAGGAAGCTGTATTCGGGAAGAATTAACCAACCTGCAGGCTCAGGCTTTGCTATAAAACTCAGAACGCGATTAACGAAGTTTCCTAGGTTGTTCAGCAACTCGCCAGTCAGTTTCGCTTGCAAATCGTCCCATGTAAATAATGTGTCAGACACCTGGACGGGACAATCCCCAGAACCAATTAGTGTTGGTGAAATCTTTACGCTTATGCATGCCCATGATGAATGAAGAAAAAAAAATGTTTCCAATTTTACGAGCAATCAGTTACCTCAGGCCTGTTGGTCAGCAAGTAGTATCTCCATACTTCGACAGGGATATTTGTATCTTTCACATCATTACCAAACACTCCAACACCTTTACTCTTGGAGAACTTTCCTGCAACCCATACACAATAAACATGTCCTCGTTTTTATGAATGCAAAAAGAAAAGCCAAGCACATCAAACTAGTTCATAATAATATCATGCATCCTAAAAAAGTTTATGGAAGCCATGGTGAAACATTAACTGACCGGCTTCGTAGTTCAAATACTCGGTCACACTGATTGTCTTCATCAGTGTCCAATTTTCCTCAGTTCCAAGCTGCGTAGATGGAAACATCACCTGCATAGTAACGTGTTGGCAGTTGAAACAGTCAGATTTACAAATATAAACCTTTTTCGGAGCAAACATAACAACCCTAATAACAAGGATGTCAGAAATATAAAAGAGCAAAAAACAGCTGAAGCAAGTCTCCAAAATAATAAAAACAGAAGAAATCCTAGTCAATGGAAATTGAAGAACAGGCAGGCATTTTTAATTCACCTTTGATTTCTTAGTTTAGTGAAAAAGAATGAAGAAAGAGGAGATAACTAAGACCACTAAAACAAGAATTGGCAGTATTCAAATTTCTGAAATGTTAAATACTCACAGTATGAAATGGCACATTGTCTTTCCCCATAAACTGATAAAGCTCCACATTTTCAGGATTTTTCCACCACTTCTCCCATTCAGATGTGTAGCATGACGTTATAGAGACGTATCCAATAGGAGCATCAAACCAGACGTAAAAGACCTATAAACATAATTCGAATTAGAAGATGTCGTTTAATATGTTTACAAAATTGGCTAGCAGTGATGTTCTTACTTTTTCCTTGTATTTCTCATGTGGAACAGGAACTCCCCACTTTAGATCCCTTGTAATGCATCTCTGTCTTAGCCCTTCCTTAAGCCATGCTTTCGTCGTTTGAATAGCGTTTTGACTCCAAGATCCAGTAACAGATGTATCGTCAATATACTTTTCCAACCTATCTTTCAGCAATGGAAGCTCAATAAACAGGTGGTCTGTGTCGCGAATTCGGGGCGTGGTTCGACAGACCTGTTGGAGAGAGAAAACATAAGCATTCGTAATAGTTGTAAATGCAGACCATAGTCATGCAGTTCTTACAGAAAGTCAAGTCAACATCAACAGTACACATCTATTCTACAGCAATCTGTGAGTCGTGCAAAAAAGAAAGGAAAGAGAAAAGCTGCAAGCACACTCTAGCCATTACCAGTAATATATATTATAAACATAGGAAAAAGATATGCACTATCATAGAGCATTATAATTCGGCATAATCATTGTATTCGCTTAAAATTAACTGGTTGCAGCTGCGGCACGAATTTCAACAAAATAGTTAACGTGTTTCAACAGAAAATATTTCACAAGCATGGCCTACCTTGCACCTCGGATCTTTGAGTTCAGTAGGATTCAGGAGCTTTCCACATTTTTCACACTGATCTCCACGAGCAGAATCATAATTACACTCTGGAAATGGACAAGAGCCCTCAACAAGCCGGTCAGCTAAGAACTTGTGGCATGTATCGCAGTAAAGCTGAAGAAAAATGGCCGACAAAATACTTGTTAAGACCTACTAACTGAGTGGTGTAAATCATTATACTTAAAGAAGCACATTGCTATCAAATAAAACAAACAGGCAATTGAATAGAAATCATTCACCTGCTGCATGGTGTTCTCTGAAAGGAAGTTGTTTTCAAATAACTTGTTGAAAATTGCTTGGCACACTTGTGTCTGTTCTGGAGTTGAAGTTCTCCCAAACTTGTCGAAACTTATATCAAACCAGTCATAAACCTCTTTATGAATGGCATGGTACCTAAAAGCACACAAAAGAAATCAAGGAAACGTAGACTTAGGCGTAATAAGAAAGAGCAAGAAAAAAAAAAAAAGAGGAAGGCATTACTTGTCACAGATTTCCTTGGGAGTGCAATTCTCCTCCAGAGCTTTGGTCTCAGTTGCAGTACCGTATTCATCGGTTCCACAGATATATATCGCATTATACCCACGGAGACGGCAGTATCTTGCATACACATCAGCACTCAGAACACCTTAAAACACACAAACAAACAAACAAAAAGAATCAATATAGCCAGCCGTAAACTGATTCACACTATCCACATAAAAAATTTGCAATTCCAACCAAATCTATCAAACCAATGCAAAATCAGATTCCAAAAGCTTAAAACTAATCTCTGAATCTGAGTCCATAAAGAAACACACACACGAATACAAGCAATCAGATAAAGGAATGGAGATCGGATTCAATTTACATCCAATGATGTTTCCGAGATGAGGGACGTTGTTGACATAAGGCAAGGCACTGGTGATTAGTATGTTTCTCTTCCCAGGAATCGGCAGCTTGGGGCAGCTTTCTCCGTCTTCCATGACCACAAGCTTTTCTCGAAGAAGAATCAGAGAGAGAGAGAAGAGAGACGATATCAGAGAGGTTTCCTTCCTTCCGGCTAACAATCAGAAGAAACTCTTAAACCTAGTAACGCACTTATTATATGCGCGATTGGAAAGATTCCGGTTTAAAGTTTATACCGGATCGAAATTTGATCAATGCCGGTTTGATACCTCAACTCGAATCCAATCGGTGTTTGTATTTAAAATGTATAATTATTATAACTAATGATTTTTTTTTCTTCTAATTGCATGGTTAAACTGTGTGAGATTTCTCATCTACAACATTTCCCTACATAAAGAAAAATGAGTTATAGTGACTTTGAGTCAAAAGGTTGCAGAAACTTCAGTAGTAAATCTGTGTTTGATAAATTATTAAACATGATAAACTAATAAAAAATTTGATCTTTAATTAGGCATATTCAAAATATTTTATTTAAAAAACTATGTGATCTTATTAAAAATCATAATTTAATAATTTACATAAATACATTTAATATAAGTACAAACAAAACAGTGTATTATTTTTTATTCACAATGATTTTGTTTTTGTTTTCTCTTAAAACTTCTTTATATTTTTGAAAATACTTAATAAAATTATATCTAAAACAACATTTAAATTCTATCAATCATATTTCATATACACTAAATAATATAATAAAATAATATGAAAATTGATTTTAAAATTTATTTAAGGTATGTGCGGTAAAATCAACTATTTCTTAATTTATATATAATCAATTTATTTTAAAATAGAGAAAATTAATAAAGGAAAATGTTAAAAAAATCTATAAATTAATAAAATAAAATAGAGAAAATTAATAAAGGAAAATGTTAAAAAAAAAAATCTAAATTGGGTTAAGACATAAAACAGCAACATGTCCATTGTGTAGGAAGCTAAATTTGGTTAAGTAGTTATAGTTATACAACCAGAGGATTAAAGAGGTGAGTCAGACCGAGCCAAAGAATTATCTTAGAATAAAGAACTTTCATGAGTTAAAAAAAACTTTCATAAGTTCCACGTAAAATTAATCTACTTTAAAAGCTACAGCGTTTGAATTAGTCTTAAAATTTACTCAAAATCTTATTGTCTTTAAATTTCTCACCTTGATAAAAATACAAAGTAGGGAGAGAACCCATTATCTAACTGTGCTGCTCCCTAAAATATGGAGTAAATAGAGTATGGAAATCGTAAACATAATATTCTCACTGAATTACAGTTTTTGATAATTGTAAGCTTATATCCTCCACAACTTCAAAATACTAAAGTGCAGTTTATTTACAATGTGTATTCCTCCTAAACAACTTGATTATTGTGTGTAGGCTCAACGAATCTGAGAAGTAACAGTGAAGAAGAAAGCTTCATCGCATGGTAAGCGTAAACCACCGGTTGGATGATCAAAACCAAACTCTTCTTCTGCTTTCCTCAGCAAAGCCTGGAAAGATGGTTTGCTCAAGTAATAAACCGGAACAAAAAATCTCTTCTTCTTCAGATTTTCTCCAACGTAGACAGCTAAGAAACCTTTCGGTGTTGATGATTCAGTAGTATCAGACTGACGAATTATTTGCTTAGTAGCAAAAAGACTCCTCAAGAATGCCATTGCTAGGATTAGAAACAAAGAAAAAAAAAGCTCTGAATCTTGTTTGATGAGAAGGGGTTTTGAGTTTGGTTTGTGAGCTAGAGGGAAATGTGGGTCTATATATATTGGCTAAGTTAGAAAGGTTAATTAATAATAACTTGTATTTCATAAGTAGTGTGTGTGACCTACAAGTACATGGTTTTGCCAAACAGATTAGTTAAGCATTTGGATTTTAGGAAACTATAGCTTAACTAATGTTGGGGTGTTGAGAGGTAGTGTGTCCTACATGGCTACGTGCATGTGGTCAATGGCTACATTGGCTACGTAGACTTAACGGATGAACGGTGCACATTAATTAAACTAAAAACATTAGTAGCAAGTAATATAATTTGTTGTAATGCGGCTATGCACGTTAACATACTTAATTTTATCTTTACATTGGCTATGTCGACTTGCGTAGAACGGTCGAGTCTGAATGATGACACGAGTAACACGCTAACGGCAAACACGTATATATGTTCTGATTTTGTGATGAGTTTTATGAATTTTTTTTTTAAACCTGTATCAAGTGATTATACTATGTGAATGATGAACTTGTTGACGTAAAAGTGCAAGCTTAAACACTATATACACAAGCATTTTTTACTGTTCCGTATAGCAAGTACCCACTGAATTTAGTCCAAAAAAAAGTACCCAATGAAACGCGTTGGATACGTATAATGTCAGTTTCTTTTACCCGTTTATTGCTCATCCCAGTGATCCCACAATATCCAACTTAAAACACTTGTAATACACGTTAACTAATATCATTCAAAATATCTTAGAATACAAAGAAAAAATCTCGAAATATCTACCCAAGAGACAGATATAAATAATGTTTTTCCTTTTCACGGAACTGGTCGGGCCAAAGTACGTACGGGGTACTACTTGTTATGGGCACCTAGGGGTGGGCGTTCGGGTATCCATTCGGGTTCAGTTCGGGTCTATTCGGGTTTCGGGTTTTCGGAGTCTATGATTTCAGTCCTATTCGGGTATTTCTAAATTTTGGTTTGGGTTCGGTTCGGATCTTTGCGGGTTCGGTTTGAGTTCGGATAACCCATTTAAATTATTTCTAAATTTTAAAATTTATTATATACTTTAAATTTCTCAAAATCTATAAACAAAATAATATAGTACATATAAATTTGAATAACATATGTCAAAATATTAAAATTAACATATAAGTTGGTTTGGTTTGAATATTTGGATAGAGAATCAATAGATATTTTAAGTATTGTTGGTGTTGTAAGTATACTTTAGCTATTTTAGATATATATTTTTTACTATTTGTATATATTTTCAAGTATTTTGGACAACTTAAAATATCTTATATATTTTGAATTTTCAATATATATTAAATCTAAAATAATTGATATATATAGTTATATAAATCTAGTTCGGATATATTCGGGTACCCGAAATACTTCGGTTCGGATCGGGTTCGGTTTCGGTTCTTTAAATACCAAAATTTTGAACCCATTCGGATATTTAATCAATTTCGGTTCGGATTCGATACTACTTTTTCGGATCGGGTTCGGTTCGGTTCTTCGATTTTTTTTGCCCAGCCCTATGGGCACCCGTCTTATCTCGAGACCCTTTTATTATTTTTGTGGAGAGGTCAAAGAAGATATAAAGCTGTACTTAGGCGAGTATCATGAATTAATGATAACTCCAAAAGGGTGAAAGAAGAAGACCACATGGCAAAAGGTAGAGAAGAGTCGTGGAAGTTTGTTTAGTTAGGGAAAGTGAAGTCAATTTTGTTTTCACATAATTAATTAATTAAATTGACCCAACTCTCATGTCCCATCTTCCCTTGTCTGCTTCTCTTCAGTGACATCTCCACTACGGAAGATGATCACCACCACCACCAGAACAGAAAAGTTGCCCTTTTATTAGGTCTTTTGTCCGGTCTATTGTTTGGAAAATGACATTAAAAACTTCTTCATAAAGCAATGTCATGTGCTATTTTATCTCCATACAACTTACTAAACTAATCTCTCAACTCACTATGGCTATGTAGGTTTTATCTTTTTCTTGTTAACTTTTCTAACCAATTCTCCTTTTTAGTTTTTGAAACAGACACATCATCGATGAAGGCTAGAGAGAAAGATGTATACGGTTGTGGATATTGCTCTTGTTCAGGCACGGTCCGCTGCGGAAGCAGCACAAGCGACCGCTTACGGGCCAATCATCTATCCAACTTTTTTCTTTAAGGTACTGTTCATGTTTTTTTTTACATAGCTGAAGCCCACTTGTGAGTGGGGGCCCATAACAGATGTGGGTCAGCACAGTTCTTGTTTAAAAACCTGCTTTAATTATAATAGTTCTTCTACAGTTTAACATAGCCACCCAAAATGAAAGAGACGGCAAGGTCTCAAGTTCAAGCACCTAAGATAGAGAGACTAAATTATGAAAGATAAAGTGATGAACTTGAATAACAAATATGTAGTTTGAGAAAATGTTATGTCTATTTAACTTACCAAACACCATTACAACACATTTGTTTATATAGCATAATAAAAGAGATCTAGCACATCCTAGAAGTATATATCGCAATTGTCACTAACAACTCAGTAGTTCTTATCCATGAGAGCATCAAATTGGTTGTTTAGCTGGATTGTAGGAGGTGCATCATCCGTACGTCTCTGTCGTTTTCTCTTAAGCTGTTGTGGAGCTTACTTTCAGTCAAGATAGCCGTTACAGCTGAAGGCTTAGAGATAGAGTGTTGGTTGGCTTTACTTTCAGCAAAGGTAGACGTTGCAGCTGAAGGCTTGAAGATAGAGTGTTGATTGGGCTTCTGTTGTTATGTGAGGCCTAATGAGTTTTTCTTCATACTTGTAAAGCTTATTGGAGCAATAATTTTGAATCTTGGCTTGTCTCCTACATTTCTCCGCAAACTCGGAGTGGATATAGAGCAACTGCCATGTTTGTATCTAAGAGAGAAGAAGCTGCGTTCGAGGCAGAGACTTTGTAAAGATGTCGGCTAGCTGAAACTGTGAAGGAAGATGATGAATGATCAGCTTTTCGAGAGCCACCTTTTCTCTAGTAAAATGTTAGTGAGTCTCGAAATGCTTTGAGCGTTTATGAAGAATTGGATTTGTTGTCAAACGAACAGCTGAGAGATTTTCAACTGGCTTATCTTGCTTGAGACCAAGATCTCTGAGAATATAACATATCCAGGTGAGTTCTGCAGCTGTATCTGAATGAGCACAATACTCAGCCTATTAGAAGAGCGAGAGACTGATAGCTATCTTACAACATACCATGAAATTATATTTGAGCCCAAGAACGTACATTTGTAGATCGTCTTGTCTCTCCACATCTTGTCCAGTCACAGTCACCGTATGCTCTCAATGTTGAATCCCTGTCAGAAATGAACTTGATTCCCATTTTCAGAGTTCTTTTAACATAACACATAATTCTTTTGAGGAGAGAGAAATTATATAATGATGGCTGATGCATCTTTTGGCAAACAAAGTTTACTCTTATTGCATATCAGTTTTTGTTAGAGTGAGGTATTTAAGCTTTCCATCCAAACTCCTTAAAAAGGTAGGATTAGAGAAAAAAATTTCATGTGGCAGTGTGTTCAACTGTAGAGGAAGAGTGTAGGCACTGGAGCACAGCCCAGCATGCCAGCAACAAATGCAATTTTGTTGCATATCCTTTTAAATGAGGAAATAAAATATCATTGATCATTGTACTTGAATGCCCATAGATTAACTCAAATAGCCCATATCCTTCATTCTTAATTTTTCTGAAAAAGATGTCAGGGAAGACTTAAGCATATATCCTTATTACTTCCTATTATAACCAAGTTCTTCATACATCAGTAACATCAAAACATCTTGATTTTGTTGATATACGAACAAGGAAGGATCTCAAGTACTGCATTTCAATCCAAATTCAAGAAGATAAGAGCTGAATTTATCAAACTATGCTTTATGGTGCTTGTTTGAACCCAAAAATAATTTTATGTAGTTGACAAATATAATCAATATGCTTTTTGTCTTCAAAAATTGGAGGCCTCTTCATATTATATTGTTTCATGAAGATCTCCATACCAAAATTCATTCTTCACATCTAGTTGTTTTAGTTTCCATTTCTCTACCACTACTGTGTGAAGGACCATTCTCACAGTTGATGTCCTTACCACTGGATTGAAATTTGTAGAAAATCCATTCATTCTTCATGTTTATTCTTTTTCTATGCGATTTTTAACTTGTATATATAATGTACCATATGCCTAAAGATTTGTTTTGAAGACCTAAAAAATTCACATCACTTGGAACTGGAACCAAACTCTAAGTGAAGGTCTCATGACATCTATCAAATTCTTCCCCATATCACCACTCCACCCATGATGCTTTAAAGCAGATGAAATAGTTTTTTTTTGCTTTAGTAGGAATGTATGTTGTTGAAAGAAGAGCATAGCGTTGGTAGGGTACCAACATCAGACTATGAACTCATTTCTGCAGATGTAGAATTCGAGAAAGAAGAAGAACTTGAGGGTGATATTTTCATAAGTTCCACTGGTTGATATTGCTATCGAGTAGGAGAATCAATTGTCGCATGAGGAGGAGGTGGTACTGGTTACACTGGACTAAGTGAAACTACTTAAAACATTGGTTCTGAGTCAGGGTGTGGGACATCAGTACATACTTCTTGAACTTCTTGTAACTCAGGTAAAGTATACTGACATGCATGCAACAAAGGTGTTCATCATGTTGGCACAAGATCTATGAAGCAGTCAGAGAAAGAAAACTGATCTTCACAAATAATACATGTCTATTTATATAGACTATGTCAATAGGTGGATGATAACACCATAACAAGGTTTGTACGCTTAAAGGTTCTGAGTATATTTTGTGATAATGAATTTCTCCAGTATCAATGTACCACTTATTGCTTAAAATATCTTGAGACTCATATAGGCGCATAATAGTCATGCATGAAGAATGTCTTCAAGCTGATAAGAATGATCAAATCGTCTGTA
This sequence comes from Brassica nigra, assembly GCA_016432835.1. Taxonomy (NCBI): domain Eukaryota; kingdom Viridiplantae; phylum Streptophyta; class Magnoliopsida; order Brassicales; family Brassicaceae; genus Brassica; species Brassica nigra. The sequence goes on from CM028246.1 coordinate 1,178,875, forward strand.
GAATTTGTATGCAGTATGTCCATATTTGCCATAGATTTGACAGGTTAGCATGTTTCCTTAACCAGAAGACGAATCATAACCAAAACCCTAACCAGTATGCTGATGAAAGCCACGACCCTGAGTTGAGTAACCACCACGTCCTCTGTATCCTATGCGACGATTAGATTAGCCTCCTCTGTATGGATAAAAGTCTTGATGTTCTGTTGTGTGACCTCTGAGGGTGTCTCATATGCTAGAAGCCTGTCGTCAAACCCAATCATTTTGTGAACCACATCCTCAAATCACAAGCATATTCATATTCTCGTCCTAACCCATTAAGTACACCATAAATTTTCTCGTGTTCAGTGAAACTTATGGAGTCTTTTGGACACATGTTCCGTATCTTTATGCGTGGTTTAAATGCGTCTCTGTTTAGACCTGATCTCCGATATGTACAATATGGTTGGCGTCAGCCGAGGATGGGCACTACTAACATTACCTAGCAGCATCTGACTTGACATAAACTCTTCGAACTGGAGCTTTTAGATGAGATAGTTTGTATCTTTGAGCTTTAATGTGACAACTTGATTAATCGAAAGAGCATAGCTAAAAAGTAGATCATGATTTCTACTATGCTTTGATACCATAAAAGATAAAGCCGTAAACTTAAACAACAAAGATGCAGTTTGAAAAAATGTATGTATGTCTATTCAACTTACCAAAACCATTACATCACATTTGTTTATGTAGAATAATTAAGAGAAGAGATCTAGAACAATCCTAGAGCTATCATAGATGAGCTCATTAATCCTTATTTATGAGAGCATCAAAACTACTTTTCAGCTGGATTGTGGGAGGTGCTGCATCTTTACATCTTCTGTTGTCTTCTCTGAAGCCACTGTGAAGCTTAATTTCAGTTGAAGTAGCTGTTGCAGCTAAAGATTTAGAGACAAAGCGTTGGTTGGATTTCTATTATTGTGTGAGGTCTGGTAACTTTATCTTCATATCTGAAAAGTCCACTAGGGGAATAAATTTGAATCTTGGTTTATATCTACTATAAACTAGACAGATTTGGTCTAAGCCCCAAACTTGGTGGTTACAAAAATGCTTTTGATTACAAAAGCAAATGTGTTTTTGATTAATCTTATACCAAAATGCAACCAATAGATGAGTGACAAGAAAAAGTAAAGCTGTAATTCTTAAATTCTGTGTTGAATAATTTCATATGATAAACAAAAGAACATTAAGCAATCAATCAAATATTGTCTCTAACAAAATAATGCTCTAAACCTTCCCCTCCTCAGAAACAGAGTATACCTTTAAACCCCATTTCCTCTTTTATCTTTAAAAAAAATCGCCACCCCCAAGAAAGCTCTCTTTGAGGCTTTTTGTTACTTATGTTGCCTCGTTCTAAGCCGTCAGATGATCTACCATCTTAGCCGTAGGATCGTAGAATCAAAAGGCTAAAGATTGGAATTGGAACTGCGAGTGGAACCTGAGTTGATGAACACAGGAGTCTCTCTAGGGGACTGGGACGTGGTACCACGCATGCTGGCACTGTTTCCCATGTCTTTTGTCTTGTGGAGAAGAAATGTTCCTGATAAAATGGTCACAAAGCCACATAGTTCAGTGGCAATTTGCAATCCGCTCTGAGAAGCCCAGTCCTGGAACCATAAACAGATGATGATAATGATGTCCTTATATATACACATAATAGTCTTTTAGTAAATGACCAGTTCAGCATCTTTACCTTGAACATGATCATACTAGCTAAGATGGTGAATGTGGTAAACATAACGTAGTACACTGGAGATATGACTGCGGTGTTGAAATTATCTAGAGCCTGCAAAGATGCAAACAAAATTGGTTTTTTTTTTTTTTTGGAACAATGTTGGGTCTTGTTCTTGTTACCTTGTTCAAGTAGTTGATTTGCAAAAGGCAACATATGGTCACTACTATGATGAAGATCCATGCGTGGAAGTACTTGAACTGGTTCATCCCGGAAAATGTCAGCTTTATGGCGATGGCCACAGCTTTAACACTCATAACCTAACAAGAGAGACAGAGACACTTATATAAAAAAAGAGTGGAGAAAATATAACTAAGAGATAGCTCAAGAAATTGATAGAAACTTACAGTAAGAGAACCCATTAATGAGCAAATCCCAACGTATACTATCATATGCGTCTTCCCATAACGCGGCTCATAGTAGAAGATTAGAGCAAGAACCACTACCAACACCACAGCAGAGTACGCAAGGAAGCCTGGTCAAGATATTCAAGCAAATAAAACATGTTTCAGTCTAATTCGAGAATCTATGTTGTTTGACAAGACATAAAAACCTATGTATACCTGGTTCGGTAGCAAGGGACCATACTTGCTTGACTGATTCGATGTCCTGCTCGTGGGGAGCATGTAAAACAATCGTTGTTGATCCAACAACACAGAGGACGCAGCCAAGTATACCAAACATATGCAACTTCTCTTGTAAAATAAAATGTGCAAGCACTGCACTGCATAACACGGTTTCTGTTTTCAGTAAACTTTGTTGGTTTAAGAAAGATACAATGGGAGAAAGAGATTAAGCATAGTGGACAGAGATACCTGAAAATGATACTTAGCGCTCCCAAAGGTGTCACTAGAATAGCAGGTGCAAATGCATAAGCTGCAAAGTTTGCTATCTCCCCAACAACCACTGTAATTAAGATCGTTACAATGATATTACTCTGTGCTTATTTCCTTATTTCCAGAGAAAACAGCTTAAAATGAACCAGATTACACAAATGTGTGGTTTCAGATCAATCTAATGATGTTATTCATCCAAAGCTATCATGAGTTCTGTCATACGGAATATTAATGATGTTTCAGTATAAAACCAAAACTTTCAGATGGTTATAAACAGACACCAGCAATGTTAGTTAATCATCAGATCAGGATTCAGTTATGTTCTTCTGATCAAACTCATAAACATGTAAAACATGTCTAGGTGGATATTATGGTCAGAACTTACTGGTTATCATCCCAGCCCACCACCAAGGTTCACATAAGTACCCATACCCTCCTTCACCTGTGATCATCAATAAGAAGAAGAAGAAGAAAGATCAGTTTTAAAAATAAGAGTAATTTTGAAGAGCAAGGGTAAAAGTCAGAACCTGCTCTGGGTCCGCTGACACCAGCCTTCTTGAGACCTTTTTTCTTGATGATGAAGCTAGAACCGATGAATATACTGGAAGACACAGCTAAAATGAGTCCATGTATATTGTCCGGTGACATCTCCTCCATCTTGTATGATATTTTATACTTTGTTTTTATAGAAATCTAGATGAGTTCAGGTTTCTTAGTGATGAAGATTCCACTCCCAGATAACTTACCGCATCTAAACACAAAAACAAAAGAAGAATCCCACTCAAGCACACTATGTTTATAATCAAGAATCAACACGAGACTCATATATTCAGAAAATATTACCGAAATATATAGCAATTGCCTTGACTAATCATAAAACAATAGATTCTGATAAACAAAAATCTAAAATTTGATAACCAGACAAATGGCATCAAGTAGAATAATACAAAAAAAAAACGCAGAAATGGAAGCAAGGAAGGAGACAAATCTAAACAAAAAAAAATCAAAAGAAACAAGAAAATCTAAGGATCTGTTCACGGATTGTTCATGAGTTTAACACGAACGGGAGAAAAAAAAAAAAAAAACTAGCCTGTTTTATACGTTACATTTGCTCACCACATTAAACTACTATTTACTCGTCCTCCGATTAATAAAATATTCTCAGTAACGGAGAGAGGCAAGGACTTAAAATCAAAAAAAAAACTTTTACACAATCATCCAATATCACACGCGATTTTAACCATTAGGGAGGGTGAGAAAAGGACGCTAATGGGAGGAGAGAAACAAAATATCTTTTAAGTAGCAATAGAATATTCGATTTCCGAATCTCACCTTTTTCATTTTTTTCCTACACCAAACACACACAAAAATCTCAAGTCTCACACGTAATTGTGATTTTCTTTTTTGAAAGGGATTGTGAAATTTAGGGTTCTTTTGTGGAACTGAATCTGAAGAGAGACAGATTGAGATACTAAAGTGTTAACTAAAATTATGGGAGCATGTGAAACAAACCAAACAGCGGTCGTTATATTACAACTATAAACACATTAGAGTTACTTACAACCTTTTTACATTTAGGTCCCTCAGTTCAACTGTATTAGTTTTTTTGATTCAGAACTTTTGTTTACTTTCTGATTAATACTTCAAGAAAAGAAAAAAACACCAATTCGGACTAACAGAATTTTCCACGACAGTTATTTAACTTGATGAGAAAAAAAATTATTCAATTTGTTTCCCCATAAAACCTTTCCATATCTGATTTTTTTTCATCTGAAGATTATATTAAAAAGTAAAATACAATCAAACACACATAAGCTGGCAAAGATATAATCTTTCCAAAACCATAAACAACTAAAAAGATTAACAAGGAACTCTAAAACATAAGCCAAACGCTGATACATAAGTAAGGGAATAGAATAGCTTTGACGATTTCAGTCCAAAGCGCAGAGATCACATCGATCTCCAAACGAAGGATAGAAATAGGTCGAAGAAACTTGATAGAAACGGATAAGAGATCTGAAATAAACTCCTATTCAAAGACCAAAACATAAAGTTGGAGAATCCTCAAAATTCACACAGCAGCGAACCAGTGCTTACCCAGTCCATATACATCATAACATAGGTGAGTCCAACTGGATCTTCAAGGGAGACACGAATACTAAAGCTACTCCAAAGAAACTTACGTACACACGAACATGGCTAACAAGAGTTCCTACTAGAGTGTCTCAGAATGTTAATACTAATATTTTTTTATAGTTTTAATAAATACTAGTTTAAATTGTTTTAAATCAGTTGAAATCGGTTTAAATCGATCTCAATTAGTCTAATATGTTAAATTAATTAACAATGTTATTACAAATCTACAAATTTTTATAATTTCTTTTGTTTTGTATATCTAATTTAATAATTCATCCCAATAATTAATTAAACTTAAAAACTAAAATATGTCATATAAATGTATAATATATATAAAATTAATCAATAATTTGTTAATGTCTAGGTTTCGCCTAGATCCCGAATAATCTGTCTACTTGATAATTTTCTATAAAATTCTATAGTTACCGCCTAGTGATTTCTAGAACATTGGTATTTTTCAAAGAAGGTAAATACATCAAATCAGTGTTAAAATATGTTTTACTATAAGAATTGATAAACATATTCATTTCTTGGTTAAATATAGAGTGAGGTTTATTTTTGGTCAAAAATAGTTAGATTACAATCAAAAACAGTTAGATTACAAATAACAATTAGATTTTACACAATAACACGAATATGCAATACGCAAATCACAACTTTTAAACTTACATTTGTTTTTTTTATAGTTGTGCATAAACTTTTTATTAAGTTCATTTTGAATAATATTATCATAAAAACATAAAAAAATGTTAAATGACACAACATCTAATGAACTTAATAATAAAATAAACCGAATAACACCAATATTTAAAGTATTTTGAAAGAACAACGTACTATAAATAGACTTACGCAACTGACCAGAGTTCACTTTTTGGGCGTTCAATAAGCATGGACCGGTGATGATATCAGGCAACATATATCATCCGAGGGAGAGGAATGCTAGACATGGCAAAGCCTCACCAATCTCATCAAAATACTCGGACAAAACATGAGAAATACCAAGCTAGTGACAAGGTCTGAGGAAGTAGAAGCTATTCTTTGATTCTCTATTCATGTATAAACTGAAGCTTTCGATTTATTTTTAAAAAGAAGATTCATTAAGAGAAGCAAAAGTGTGAAAACGTACCATATGAGACTGTCTTCCCCTAGATAATACACCTGTCCTCTGTAGCCACCAGCACTCAGTGCTAATAACTCTTAATGAAAGTTTTATCTTAACGAAAGAAAATGATTCTACGCTACTCGAAAACAAACAATCTGCTGTAACGCTCTCTCCATAAAACTTTGCATAACAAATTCTTTGTGACATTACATTATTATTTTAAAAAAAGCGGCATGGACATGATTATAATATAAGTAGATATCATCATGCAACTGATGCTTATATTAAGAAAAAGAGTGAAAGAGTTTCATGAACCAGTCACGTTTGTATGAAGTCAGAATATGGCCAATGGTGAATCCACAAAACACCCCAGGTACATAGCCTATTGCAGCTGCAATCCAGCTGATCAATACTTGATCTTCTTCTTCCTTTTCTTCATCTTCTTGTTCTTGAGTCGTTGCATCGTCTCCTATGCCGCATGCTTCTTGGAGGGGGACACCACAGAGCCTCGGATTCTCTGCGAAAGAAGAACTACTCTGGCTTTGAATTTGAGTGCCTTGTGGTATTGGACCTTCAAGCATGTTGTAAGAGAAGTTCATTCTCGCTAGAAACGTGAGTTTTCCAAGCTCTGGTGGGATTTCTCCGGACAATCGGTTTTGAGATAGATCCAACGATTGCAGGTTGGTCAAGTTCTCCAGAGACGGTGAAATGTGGCCTGTAAAAGCGTTGTTTGACATGTTGAGCACAATCAGTTCCTTGAGTAAACTGATGGACTCGGGAATATTTCCTTCGAGTTTGTTTCCAGAGACATCAATAGTTTTGTAGATTGTGAAACCACTACCAACCAGCTCCATCACTAATCCTTTTGCCGTCATAGACACTGAGTTATATAAGTTCCCAGAGTCACGCCCCTCAAACCTACTCGGCATAATATCTACAATGTCTATCACCAACGACATTGCAGTCCATCCAGCAAAGTAATATGATGGCAAAACTCCAGCGAAACGATTATTCGAAATGTCAAAGATTCTCAGTTTGGGAAAACTCAAAGAATCTCCTGGAGGAGAAGATATGGGCCCATGGAACTCGTTAGAACGAAGGACAAGAACCTGTAGATTGGTATGAGATCTCAACCAGAATGGAAACGTGTCCTTGATCATGTTGTTTTCCACATTCAGAAACTCGAGGCGGGTGCAGTTGATCAGAGACTTGGGAAGTACTCCTGATAAGCGGTTGCCACCAACATCAAGTGATTTTAAGTGATCACCGATAGATTCCTCCGGGAAAGTGCCAGATAGACTGTTGTTCCGAAGATGCATGACCGAAAGCTTAGTACTGAAATTTTCAAAACACCGGGGAATAGAACCATTGAAGTTGTTATCGGATAGAACAAGTGTATCAAGAGAAGCCAGCTTGCATATCGTCTTAGGAATCTCTCCTGAAAACTGATTACTGGAGCCTAAAAAGAACTTTGTAGAGTTTGGTAACAGAGGAAATGGATCCTGGAATGTGTTTGAACTTATATCAAGAAGTAGTATTTCACTTCGTTGAATAACATCAGCTGATCCTTCAAAACCAGTGAAGGAGTTCTGAGAAATGTTGACATACCTCAGCAGTGGGAGTCTCCATAACCACTCCGGTACTTGACCTTTGATTTGATTGGCAGAGATGTCTAAATATGACAAACCCGTTTGTGTTTCTAGAAATTTGGGAAACTCAGCAATATTGCAAGATGATAAAGTCAATATTTCTATGGGTGAGAGAAGGTGGAGAGTTGGACTGACCTTCAAATTAATCCCTGAAAGATCCAGATAACCAAGTGACATGAGATCTGAGAAAATACTCAAGTCAACCATGCTTCTTGTATTTATATAAGAGAGGTCAAGGAACGTAAGTGACTTGAGCTGCAAGAAGATGCTGAAATCAACCTTTCCCTTCTCTGTGTTCCATAAAGCGAGGTCAAGATACCAGAGGCCAACTAGCTTCGATATAAATCTTGGGATTGGTCCATTGAAATTGTTTTCTCCGAGTGATAAAAAACCAAGTGCAGATAGTGAAGAGATATTCCCAATCTCAAGAGGACCACTGAAGCTGTTTCTTCCCATGTAAAGTTGAATCAATGAAGGGATCATGAAGAGAGACGACGGAATAGAACCATGAAACAAATTCTCATTTATATCAAAGTATACCAGTTTGGAGAGACTACTCATGTTAGATGGGAGCATACCTTCAAACTGGTTAGAACCAAGGTCGATCTGAGTGAGCTCGCTCATATTGAGTAACACATGGGGAAAGTTCCCACTGATCTTGTTATGGTCAAGTCCCAAATCTGTTAGTTGCTTGAGTTTACCCATTGAATCAGGTAGTTTACCGATGAATTCATTATGAGAAAGATCAAGATTAGTGAGATAAGAAAGATTTCCGAGTGAAGAAGGGATGTTTCCATAGAAACTGCAACCACTAAGACTTAAAACCCTCAAAAATCTGAGGTTGCTGATGGAATCCGGGAGAATACCTGAAAGATTATTGGAGCCAAGATTCAGAATGTGAAGATGTTGTAGTCTGAAGAGACTACTATTAGATCTCAAAGGGCCGTTGAGAAAACTGTCCACGAGGTCTAACTCAACGACTTTACCCGTCTTGGGATCACACGAGACACCATCCCAGGAACAGCAATCAATGTTGTTCTTCCATCTCTCTGTCTTCTTATCAACTGGCGTACCATCAGAGTGGACCCCATCGATATAGAACTCGCTCCTGAACTCCCGAAGAGCATCTTTCTGGTCTGGACGGCACAAGTGCGTAGCATGAGAAGCAAAAACAAGTATTGAGTTATACAGAGAGAAGATTATACACAATCTCCATATCACCCTCCTCCTTTGGCTACAAGAATGCATCATAAAATTCTGTTTGTTTTTTTTTTTTTTTTGGGCAAAACGTACTTGATTAATAAAACGAGAAAATGAAACTGGTTCAAAGCTCATCCACAAGCCGGAGAGCTAGCAATAGAAAGTAAAGCTGACTTAGCAATAGAATCCGCCAAAGTATTTCCCGCACGGGGGGTAAAATGAAAAGAGACGTTGCTAAAAGAGTTTGATAGATTATGGATATCAAAGAGAATTCCTTGGATCCAAATGTTGTTCTTCTTGGTGATCAGCATAGAGATAAGTCCTTTGGAGTCTGAGAAAACTTTTAAGGAGTCAATGCCACGAGAGACTGCTGAGCTGAGTGCAATCTTTACCGCCAAGGCCTCTGCTACTAGGGCTGAGGGAACTGAAAGGCGGTTTGAAGAGAAGTTGCCTGCTGGTGCAAGTGTGTTGTCGCAGAAGTGCCACCCCATACCGCATCTCCTAGTCTTTGGGTCCCAAGCCGCATCAGAGTAGAGGCTCCATGCGTTTGTACCTGAAATAGCAGAAGATGTAGGCAGCAAAAAATTAGTCACAGGCAGAGAGGAATCCACACAAAGTGGCACTTGTTGTTTCTGTTTTGCTTCTTGTGCTCCTTTCCAAGCTTTTGCATCTTGTACAATTTTCAGAACCGAATCAGGAACAGAGTACTCTTTATTTTCGAAAAGTAACTTGTTTCTGTTTGTCCAAAGTGTCCAGCACACCCACGGAAAAATAGGTGTATCTCCCAGGCCCGTCGGGGGAAGATTAATGATCAGGCTGCAGCTGTTAAGGAGATTTGTAACCGAGTCTGGGATTTGCGCCTGAAGTGTTGGTTGTTGAAGGCATGGGAGTTGGTTCCAGACATTCCTTGCAAAAGGACAGAGGAGGAGTACATGGATCTCAGTTTCTAAGGCTCCGCATCTTTTACAGGTTGCGTCAACATCAATTCCCCTGTTATGGATAGCTGAGCCAACAGGGAGTGCTCCCGCCGTGGCTTTCCATAAGAAGTGTTGCAGCTTAGGGGAGGTATTGACCATCCAAATATGTTTTTTCCACTCGAAATGGTCCAAGGGTTCTTCTGCAGAATTGAGTTTTGCAACAGCATACCCAGACTTAGTCGTATAGCTTCCAGATTTATCCTTCAGCCAGACCAGTTCATCTCTCATGTTGTAGTCGCTGGGTATGATGGCTGTGATGCTCTCCTCATACTGGGGTAGGTGGTCACGAATAGCTTGCAGATCCCATTCCCCGGAACCTGATTTCATTAGATCTGCAACACGAAGGTTAGAGTTTTCTCGTGTTGGGGGTCCAATGGGAGTTGTTGGGTCATCTAGCTGCAGCCACGGTTGCTTCCAGACAGAGATGTCTTGTCCGTTCCCAACAATCCAGCCAAGTCCTTGTCGGAGTACTTCTCTGCCCGCTAGGATACCTCGCCATCCATGGGAGGCAGTAGCAGGGAGCCGAAACATCGAGAAAAGATGTGTTGGAACAATATTTTCCCATGAGTATTTGGGCAAGAAGGGAATGGGGGTCCTTTAAAATTCTCCACGCAATTTTCGCTAGTAAAGCATTGTTGAATTGCTCTATCTCCCGGAACCCTAAACCACCTGCACTTTTTGGCCTCGTCATTCTCGTCCAGGAGACCCAACAGAGTTTTCTAATTTCTGGTTTTGCATCCCACCAAAACCGAGTTAAAACACTCTGTATTTGCTTGCAAATGGAGATAGGCAGCTTAAAGCAAGACATAGTGTAGGTTGGTAGCGCAGATAAAACTGCTTGAAGAAGCACTTGTTTCCCGGCACTCGACAGGAACCTCGTAGACCAACTGATCGATTTCTGTCGGATCCTGTCTATGAGGTTGGCAAAGATATCTCGTTTCCTCCGTCCAAAATGTTCGGGGAGTCCTAAATATTTGCCAGCGCCTCCTTCATTCTGAATACTGAGGAAATCCTTCACTCGAGTTTTCACCTCCCTTGGGGTTTTGGCTGAGAAAGTAAAAATTCTGTTTGTTATTTCTTTTGTTTTTGTGTTTGCTTTCTGTGAAAAATGAAAGATCGAAGACAATATACACCCAGCAAGATAAGATACTTAAGATTATTAATTTCTATATGAATGCTCCACTTGGAAAAAAGTACCACTCAGAAAAAGTATGGTAGCACTAAGGAAAAGTAACAATAAGTATATTATATAAATTTAGCACCTTGAACAGAGTCAAACGTCAAACAGTAGTTTCCTCTGTTTTGCATACACACTCCTTTCGGCCAAACAGTTACCATGCGCAGGCACATTGTATATACTATATAGATAAAGAACAAACATTGTGTCTATAAATAACCAAATAATCCATTTCCAGATGGATCCAATGATTGAATATTGGTCAAGTTCAGTTCAGCTGAGATAATGGAATAAAGTAGATGTGAAAGCGTCGTTTGACATGTTGAGCACAATCAATTCCTTGAGAAACCCAATGGATTTTGTGATGTCTCCTTCGAGTCTGTTATCCGAACATAGCTAGGATGACTAGTTCTTTTATTGTTGAAACATAAAAACAGAGAAAGAGAAATCGTGTGATTTCTTACTTTTGATTTGGTCTACATGGCCTTGATGACTTCTTTATTGCCACCTCAGCTCCATATTTCTCACCGATTGCATCTTCTTCGTCTTGTATCCTATCATAGATACCATAACCAAGCTCCATCTATTTGTTATAAATTCAACAGAGTTTCGGTCTTTTTAAGCTTTTGCTTGTTTGATTCTTCTAATTCCCCGTAAACAAGCTTAAAGTTAGCTACGTTATCATAAAATGTGAGTTTCAGAGCAATCTTTCTTGTACCTTAAAGTTAGCCAGAATCATGGTGTCCTATAAAGAAAAATAAAAAACAAAACTACCAAGTCTTACTGAAACGTTTGACAAAAAGCTAACAGCATTCCCCTCATCCTTTTATAATATGATAAGATGCAAAAACATGCAGAAGCACGCAAAGATACATATCTTTGCAAAACAAATTATTTACAATAAAACTTAGAAGTTAGGAAATAGTTATATAGATGTTGATACATCAAGTTACTAATGCTTGATTAAGTAAAACAGAGAAAGATCCTCATGAACCAGCCATATTCATATGAATACAGGATATGGCCAATGGTGAGTCCACCTAGCACACCAGGTACGTAGCCTATCGCAGCTGAAATCCAGCTTAATACTTGATCTTTTTCTTCCTTTTCTTCATCTTCATCTTCCTCTTGCTTAGTTGCTTCTTCCTCTTTTCCTCCACAGGTTTTTTCTAGGGGAAAGCCACAGAGCCCGGGGTTCTCCGCAAATGAAGAACTATTCTGGCTTTGAATCTGAGTTCCCTGTGGAATTGGACCTTCAAGCATGTTGTATGAGAAGTTCATCCGCGCAAGAAACGTGAGCTTCCCAAGCTCTGGTGGAATTTCACCGGATAATCGGTTCTGTGATAGATCCAACGATTGGAGATTGGTCAAGCTGGCCAGGGATGGCGGAATGCCGCCAGTGAAAACGTTGTTTGACATGTTGAGCACAATGAGTTCTTTGAGTAAGCCGATGGAAATGGGAATATCTCCTTCGAGTCTGTTTCCAGAGACGTCAATGCTTTTGTAGATTTTGAAACCACTCCCAACCAGCTCCATATTTAACCCTTTGTTTGTTAGAGCTACCGACCTATGATAGAAACCAGTGCCACGTCCTAGTATCCTAACTGGTGTACTATCTACGATTCCTACATCTGATGTCATTGCACTCCACCCCGCAAAGTAATCTGAAGGCAAGACTCCAGTGAAGAGATTTCTTGAAATGTCGAATATTCGCAGCTTGGGAAAAATCAAAGAAAATATTTTCCCGTGGAACTTGTTAGAGCGAAGGACTAAAATTTGTAGATTGGGTAATGACCTCAACCAGAATGGAAACTTGTCACTGAACATGTTGTCTTCCACGTTAAGAAACTCGAGACGAGAGCAGTTGATTAGAGACTTGGGAAGTTCTCCGGATATCTTGTTGTGACCAACATCAAGTGATCGCAAGTAAACACCTATCGACTCCTCTGGGAAAACACCAGAGATGCTATTGTTCCTAAGATTCAGCACCGAAAGAGTAGTACTGAAATTCTCAAAACACGTAGGAATAGAACCATTGAAGTTGTTGTTGGATAAAACAAGCGTATCAAGATAAACCAGTTTGCATATCTCTCTAGATATCTCTCCCGAAAACCGGTTATCAGAGCATGAGAAGTGCATCAGAGACGCTGGCAACAAAGGAAAAGGGTTTTGGAATGTGTTTGAACTTATATCAAGCATTACTTTCGCGCTTTTTTGAATCACATCTTCTGATCCTTCAAAACCGTTGAAGGAGTTCTGAGAAATGTTTACATACCACAACACTGGAAGCTTCCATAGCCACGCTGGTACTTGGCCTCCAATTTGATTGGCGGAAATGTCTAAGTAGATCAATCTGGTTTGGGATTGTATAAACTTGGGAAACTCAGCAATACTGCACGATGATAAAGCCAAGAATTTGATGGGAGAGGGGAGATTGAGAGTTGGATCGATCTTCAAATTAATCCCTGAAAGATCCAGGTCACCAAGTGACATGAGATGTGAGAGAAGACTCAAGTCAACTATATTTTTGGTATTCATATTAGAGAGGTGAAGTAACTTAAGTGACTTGAGATGCAAGAAAATGCTGAAATCCACCTTGCCCTTCCTTGTGTTCCAGAAAGAGAGGTCAAGAGACACAAGGCTGACTAGTTTTGACAAGGATCTTGGGACTGGACCATTGAAATTGTTTTCTCCAAGGTATAAAACACGGAGTCTAGAGGGTGATGATGAGATGTTCCCGATCTCGAGAGGACCCGTGAAGTCGTTTCTCCCCAAATCAAGATCAACCAACGTAGGGATCATGAAGAGAGACGGTGGAATAGAACCGGAAAACGAGTTTCCAGATATCTCAAAGTATACCAGTTTGGAGAGGCTACTCATGTTAGATGGAAGCATACCGTCGAACTTGTTGGAACGGAGGTCGATCCAAGTGAGCTCACTCAAATTGAGTAGTGCAGTAGGAAAGTTCCCGCTGATATTGGCCGACACGAGTCGCAACTCTGTTAGTCGGTTGAGGCTTCCCACCGAACCCGGTATCTCACCATTGAAATCGTTAACCGAGAGATCAAGATCAGTGAGATAAGAAAGGTTTCCAAGTGAAGAAGGAATTTTTCCAAAGAGATTGCAACTGTAGAGTGTCAAAACCCTTAAGTATTTGAGATTGATGATGGAAGCTGGTAGAATACCTGTAAGATTATTCAAGCCAAGATCCAGGGTATGAAGATGTTGCAACCTGAACAGACTACTGTTTGATCTCAAAGGGCCATTGAGAAAACTGTCTTGGAGGTCTAACTCGACGACATGACCCGTCATAGGATCGCATGATATGCCTTTCCAGGAACAGCAATCAGTGCTGTTCCTCCAACTCTCTGTCTTTCCAGCCATCACATTGTAATGGAACTCGTTCTTGAACTCCAAAAGAGCATCTTTCTGGTACGGATGACACAAATGCCTAGCAGGAGAAGCGATAACAAGTATTGTGTTAGAAAGAGAAATGATTAAACACAAGCTCCATATCATCATCGTCCTCTCACTAAAAGAAGGCATCGACATTTTTTCTGTGATTTTTTGTTTTTTGTTTTTTCTGTAAAACGAGTGATGTTGATGACTCTAAATCATCGGGTTGGCTCTTACATATATAAGGAGGAATCTAAAGCTTGATTTACCAAGTCTCCTTTGTGAAGACTAAGTACGTCGTGTTTTTTTGTTTGTTTGTTTTCTTTGATGTTCTCGTTGATGAGTGAAAAGGGTGACGTTGGTGACTTTAGATCCGTGGAATGTTTTTTACATTTGTGGAGGAGTTTTAAAGCTTAGCTTGACAAAGTCTTTGTATAGACTAATTGATAAATGGTCCACAAAGCCGAAGAAATTCGATATTCAATGTGTTATTTTATCTTACAGAACATCCAGCGCCACATACTCGATTTCTCGTTAGCTATGTCCACACCATGAAGGTCCCGGGCTATGAGCTAATCGCCTTAGACGCTATGCAGATTTCTTTTGATATTTTCAACGCATTAGACGCAACTTTCCCAGCCACATGTGGTGTAGGTTAAGCTTGAGAAAGTAACGAGAGATGGATGGATGATAATGGATAACATCATGCATCATTACTCGTTTTAAAAATTCAATTCCCGCTCTTGATGGGTTGCCACGAGAGTGTGCCCTCTAATTGAAATCAGGTCTCTTTGCTTCTTTGTGACCGACTTTTTGACGGGCCAGGCTTTTTTATTTATACTTCTCTTCAGTTGATCCCCCCTTTAATCTTTGAGCTGAAGAAAAAAACCAACCGAAATTTTTAAATCATGGATAAATGACTCTGGTTCTATACAAAACCCTCGTCAGACTACGTTATAACTTATACATATGCACGCGAATGCTATTACTGTCTAATTAGCAGTTACAATAACTATAAATTTGAAACTGAATTTTTGATCGGCACTTTTAATGTGTAGGATTATTTTTGGTTACTGAAAAAATATTTAATCGCGATTATAAATTATGGGAGTGATCGGTTGAGATTTATCTCCCTTCTCTAGCTTTATTTAGTTTTACGATGTCAAACTTGATGGAAAAGGACGTTACTACCACGATTTGATGAGCCTAGAAGTAAGGTCGTAATTTCCTGGCTGCCACAACCAAGGCTAGGACCAGTTTTTCGAGATGCATTAAGAGAGAGTTGCTAATGTAAGATATCAGAAGTTGCTTGCTTCTTTCTTCCCGTACCAGGACGGCACTTACTGTGAGCTCTGATACCGTCAGATAAAACATCAATATTTCTTTGTCCTAGGGTTTCAACAGTACTGTAGATGTGGTAAGGTATTCTTTCAATTTAACGAATGCGCTTTCAAACTTCTCATCCATTTTGAAGTCCTTGTGATTCTTGAGAGCCTTGAAGAAGGCATGGAACTTGTCTGACAGTCTAAAGATAAACCGGCTTAAGGCTGCCATTCTTCCTGTCAGTTTCTTTATCTCTTTCGTCTTTTTTGGAGAAGAGATTGTATGAATTGCTCGTATTTGTTTATCTTCTGAAATTGAGACGATCATGAAATCAACGAACCAGAAATAGCCTTAGAAACTAGAGAAACATATATGTTAGTCCTATTTTATATTTAACTGAAATTGCTTATTTCAGTTTTATTAGATGTTTTCCTGCGACATGCACATACAAAAAATATTTTATTACATTAACTTTTACTTAATTAATTTTATTCAAATTTTAAAATAAAAAGTAATCATTTGTAATTGAGATTATACATATTTTATAAAAAAAAAAAATCTGCACTTGCATTTAGTTTCAAAAAAATATTAAATTTCGTTCTCAGGACGACGCCGGAATCGATACGATGAGGTATATCCATATTCACATCCTTCTTCGTCTACGTTATCCGTTTCTGCCCAAAATCTTAACCGGTTTCGGTTATTTTGCTTATTTTCGTGATAAACCGAAAGGAAATTAACAAAAAAAAAACAGGACCAGTGTTTGGCTGTATGGTTTAAAAATTTTGAGAGAAGACAATAATTTAATTATGTCACACTCAGAAATTTATCGAAGCGATGTTGATATTATTGATTATGATATTTTTGTTCATATATGGACAATTGAGTATTATCCTCAGAAATTTAATATTTTTATTTACCAATACGTAAGAGATTTTCGATCATAAAATTTCAATAAATTTCAGAATTTTCATTCTTTCACGGATTTTTATTATTTGTCTTTTCTTAGTCATGAGGAGTTTACTTTAACTATTGTTTATCTTTGTCGCCAGAATTGACCCTTTGATTTGTTATGGCCAAAACTATAGACCCCTTTTATTGTTAGATGAAAATGTGTCGATTTTCTTATATTAAAAGTTAGAGTATGTTGACATTCCAACTTGCTTCTCCTATTGACCCTACATGACTCTCTTTAGAATTCAATTATTTATTTTACAATCATGCTTCTAAAATGTCGAACCAAACCAAACCATTTGTAATAAATCCAGAATTGATTCTGAGTTTCTGGTGATTGTTTGCGAAAGCAGGAAACCGTGGAAGAGAAGAGTGAGTGGAAGAAAAAATGGCAAACTCAGCTCTCAGGGCTTAAGAAAAAAAGCAATCAAAAAGAAAACAACTCAATGTCGTGGGCTGGTAGAATGCGTCGTCAACATCACATGTCTGAAGATTCTTCTTCTTAACCCACAACCACCATATCTCGCCTCCTTAATTTTTAGTTTTTAAATGGTTGGTGTTACAGAAAGCATACCATAATTACCTGCAAATCTGTATATATGTATATATAATTCTTTTGCTTGTGGTTTTCAAGTGTTAAGTTTTGCTATCGAAATATCCGAATTCGAGTTGTGGCTTCAACATGTGTAATAGTGATTGAGTAGTACACAAACAAAACAAAGGGTTCGACTATAAAAGAAACAGTGGTGTGGTTGGAGATTTTGAGACGGTAAATAATATAGTGGTACAATTAGAAATTGTATTAAAAAAAATTGTTCAGATTCCGTTCCAAACTTACTATCAAAACTTATACCTTCCAATTTTACAAGTGAAACTAATTAATCTAAACAAACAGAATATCAATATTCTAATGTGATTTGATTAAAGCATTTAATTTTTAAAAAAAAAAAAAAATTCAACTAATAACAAAGAGACAAATGGACAGTGGGTATTATATGAATTTCTACAAATCAAGTATTTAAGAACTTTTCTGACCCTTTCTCTAATTTTTTAATTATTTTCTTTTCCTTTAATGTTAAGAAACTCTTAAGAGACCTCCATTGGAGGTGCTCTGAGAGTATGTTTATTGACGGGTTCTTAAGGTGGATTTTTATCGGAATATAAGAACCGTCTCTTAACTTTTAACTAAAAAAGTTAAGAGCCGGCTCTTTAAAAGTTAAGAGACGGCTCTTAAAATTCTTATTTAAGAGCCGGTTTTTAGCTTTTTTAGTTAAAAGTTAAGAGACGGATTCTTATATTCTTCTAAGAACCCCACCTTAAGAACCCGCCAATAAACATGCTTAGAACTCTCCCCGATGGGTTATGTACCTTGTAACCCCAAGTACAACTTCAAGTACTGCTGTTATGTACCTGGTAACGCTAACTTCGTGTACCATACCAATGATTATTTAATTTAATTTAATTATATAATTTTATAACAAACTTACAATCCCTCGCTTAACCGAGGACTTAAGCACCCGAAATAAGGTTTTTAACATATAATCCAGCAGCACACAATAAGCACGAAAGGAAAATAAAACACAGATTTAATCTTTTCACGTTTTAAAAAAAAAAATATTTTCACGTTTACTTATTAGCCGTTGATATTCTCACTCACGGTGCGATCAAACCACATTTCTTGAATTCAGATTTTATCCACTCCATCTCCTCCTCAGGCAATGTCATCGTCACAACCCTCTCCTCCGATTTCGCCGCCGCGTAAACAACCACCAGTCCCTCCTCCCCTATCCCCTCAACATTGCAGTACACTGATTCCGGCGACTTCCCCATCACTCTCGCCTCATACACATCCACTTCACTCAAATCCACAAACGTCAGCTTGGCTCCGTAAACAACGAAATCCAAACTCCCATCACATCTCTCTCCAATCTCATCGATTCCGCATCTCTCGTCCGTCGCTCTCTCGATACATCTCACCAACTCCTCCACACTCGCTTCAGCCACCGGAAAATCCACGTGTACGGAGCTTATCATCTGACCGTTTCGAATCGATCTAATAGGTTTCAGGTCGTTCGGATCCTTTCTGATGATCGTAACAGTTAAAGGCTCTGGATCTTCTCTAACCTTAGCTATGCTTTTCCATATGATTCCGGCTATAATCTCGAAGACCGGAATCTGATCATCTCCGTTCATCGGAAAATATGGTGTGATCTGGTCGGCAACGGTGAGGCTGAAACAGTAACTCGCCATTTTCTTGTTGTTCGGAGTGATCCAGAGATCTCCAACCGGGTCAACTTGTTTTATTGATTTCGGGTCATTAACCGTTGGGTATGGATTCAGAAACCTTTTACCTGTAGTAGAGGTTTCCTGGGCATAGAATTTTTCCCCTGAAAGGACCTTAGCCAATAAGTTGAAGGCATAGAGTAAAGAGAATGAATCTCCCATGATGTTGGCCCAGCTCAGGCCGAAAGCTAATCCTCTGCACTTAAATCGGGTCATCTGCGGATACAAAACCGAGATAAGGTGGTCGTTATTTTGTTTTTTGATTTTATAAAATACTGTTCAAGATTTTGGTGCGCCCTACTAGTAAGTAGTTCGTACGAAGAGGGTTTAACAAAGTTCAAAAAAAAAACAAAAAGAAAGAGGATTTAATACCTATTAGAAGGTTTTAAAATGAGCTGTCTGGTTCAATTTAGCTGTTAAATATTACTCTCTCTTTCCCATTTTAAGTGGTGTTTTAGGTTTTTGCACAAATATTAAGAAAATACAAATTTTTATGTATTTGTATTAAATTAAATTAATTCAACCAATTAAAAAAAGATGTAGTATTTTGTAGTTGGTCAAAATTTTCAAACAACAATAAATTGTATCTAGAATAAAGAGAACACCACTTAAAATGGAATAAAAGAAAAACTCTAAAAACCCACTTAAAGTGAGACAAAGGGAGTATAATATTTCTTGAATTAGCTCAATTTGGGATAATAATAATATAATATCAATTGCTTTACGAAATCAAGAGTCATATAAGTTAACTCGCTAACCAATGCTATAAATATTATAATGATAAATGATTTAAATAATTCATTTTAGCATTTATGTTTTTTTAACTATAACATTTAATATTCCTTCCATTTCTAAAAAATCTATGTTCTGGAACAAAATTGTTTCAAAAAGATACATCTTTTACATTTTCAATGCACTTATTAATGAAAATTTGTACATTTCAAAAAATATAATTATATTTATTAAATTTTTATTGGTTAAAATTTATGGGAAATAGTTAATTAAAAAAATTAATACATTGGTAACTAAAATTTTATGTTTTTCTTAATAAGTGTGAAAAATCTAAAACATACATATTTTTCCATTTTTGGTAAAAGAGATTTAATATTTCAATAGTAGTAATTATGCATTTTGATCTGGTTTTTAATCACTGATAAATTCATTCATAAATACAAAATTTATATTTTATCAAACCGTATCTTCATCTATCCACACTGGTTAACCATGGGAATCTCACTCTTTTCTATTTATTCCTAAATTTCTGTAATAAAATAAGACTATTTTTGCTTTGCCTTTGATTCTTGATCATTTTACTGAACTCTAGAGGTGTACTTTAAAAATTAAAACAGGTCTCTTTGTTTTATTGGTTTGCTCTACTTACTATGTATGTTTAGTTTTCATTTTACTCAATATTCATGAGTTCAGTTTTGGGTTACTATAATCTGGGAGTTGATAACAAACTTGCTTTGAAAGCCATTAAAAATGATATGGGTTTATGTTCAAAAGTATTATATATGATTATGGGTTTATGCTCTCAAATGTTTCAAAAATTTTAAATGTATCTCTAGCTGTTTTGGCAGAAACAAATTAAGGGAAAAAAAAAGCTGTGATGTTCTTATAATCTTTTCTCATCTTCTTTCATATTTTAACTATCATCATTCAACATCTAGATGCAGTAACATATAATATCTAGTTTGCATAAAGTTTTTTTTTCATGTGGATGATATATTTCGATGCAAGTTCGTAATGCTTATGAGAAAACGATTTTTTTAGGTTTAGTGGAAAAAACAGTTTCAATACTTTAGTCATAACACATTTTTCGGTTTTTAGAAAAATACATTTTTCAGTTAATAAAAGAATGATTAAAAAAGTATTGTACAAGATGTCTTATTTTGTGTGCAAAGGTACATAACGTTATATTAAAAACGGATGGAGTATGTAATTGCCAAAAAATCATAATTAAATTGGTTTCCCAAAATAGGAACGAGGAAAGACAGTCTTGGTATTTTTTTTTTTTTGAACACAGTCTTGGTATAAAAAAGAATAAAACAATAAAACTGTTGGGTTGGTTTTTATAAACATTTGTTGTTTTTATCTATTTTCACTGATTATGTTTAAGATTAAATGATTTTAGTAGCTTACTGATTTTTTAAAAAATGGATACAAATGATTTTTTTCTGTTCACTTTTCCAAATCAATTCATATTCTCTTTATCGAAAAGATAAAAATAAGAAAAAATAATATTGTTTCCATTTTAATTTAGTTATCGTTATTGAGTAAAATATTTTTTAAAATAAGTATTGTTTTATAATTATAATATAAAATTTATTAATTTAATATTTTTCCTATATAAAAAAATTATGACATATAGACCTAATCATATTTCAACTAATAAAAAAATAGAACAAAATAAAAACTCATAAAAAATCAGTTTAAACCCGGTTCTGAAATTTCCTTTGTTTGGCATACTAAAAAAACCCGGTTCTGAACCCGCAATATATGTGTCTGAAATGTCTTGGTTTTTTATTTAATACGGCCCTTAATGTGGCAGTGCCTTTTAATGCAAGTTATTGGTGCGGTTAGGTCTCATGTATTAAATTTTTCTGATGACAGGACATATAACATTAAATGTGTGTCTATCTGTTTTTCTCGATTAGGGCATTTGGTCAGAAAGAAACATCACACCCAATATAGAATTTTCTAAATTCTAGTCTAGTCCAGTTTACTTACTAATTGTCTTTATTTAATGACCCGACCCAAATCTGTAGCATGGTTTGTGTCTTTTAGGTTCTGATAAATATATGTTGTGTACCTTTTTACACTATTCAGATTAAATTTTAGGTGAGAACAAACCAGTTCACTATATTTGACCTAAAAATCAAGATGCACTGCCAAAAACCATGTCAATATATGGTGTACATATATAGAATACAATATTTCCGATATAGTTCATAAAAAAGTTGGGTAGTCTTCTCCCAATCTTGTAATTATGTGTTGCGTTTTACAAGTTCATCAAAATTCACGAAAATCATAACGTAAATATTTCAATAACCTTTACTTTAAAGGTGTTTTCTTTTGTCAACTTGTAAAGTATCATATTTTCCTAAACTATCATTTTTTTTTTTGCTAAACCTAAACTATCATATTAATACAATATCATAACTGATAGAGGCCTTTTTGTATAGTCATATATCCGTCAATAATACATACATAAATGGAGAGAGGGAGCAATAATGCAATTGAAGCATGTTTAACTAAATGAATATGGCAAGCTAAAGAAGAGAACATTGTGTTTTTATATAGAATAGGAAGATAAAACTGTTGTAGTCAAATTACCTGAACATAGATCAGAGGAGAGAAAGGCAACTCCGGTCCAACAGGTTGATGGTAAACCAGAAACTCATCAACTGACCGGTCCGGTTTACTAAGCCACTCTTCCACCGTGAAATTGCATTCACCTTCCACGAAACGCGCACCACAGTCGTTGCATTTGATATACGGGCGTCCCGAGTCTCTCCGCCATAACCTTCCTGTGGTCCATGCGATCTGGTCGAACAGCTTGAACATAGCTTCCTTCACGTGTGTCACGCTCAAGTCACGTGCCATCTCGGGCGTGTAAATGTACGCCGCCTTGAGATAGTGGAGCTTCATAGCTAGGTCTAAACCGGTTGGTTCATAGGTCGTACCAGTTTCTGTCGGTCTGGTTGCGCCCACCGTGGATAACTTCATGTTGTATATCGGACTCTGACCCTGACCCTTTTCTTGAGATCGACCCATGATGCTAAGTTGAGTTAAGCTGATTCTGTGTATGATCTTGAAACATATGTATACATTTTCTCTCTCTGTGCTGTGTAATATATATATTTGTAGGTGATGGATCTGATGAGGCTATTGTGTGTATATGTATGTATATAGAGCAAAGACGCTTGATGGTGGTAAGTTATAATCTTACACGTACGGTGAACCGTTTAATTAATTTTCTTTTTCCTGATGAGTTTCTATGGTAAAGTCATCTCCAACTCCACTCTATTTTTCACTCTAAAATAGAGTTTAGAGTAAAAGTGCTCCAATGGTACTATATTTCTTACTCTATAACAGGGTGAAAAATAGGTTTACTCTAAATATAGAGTAAGTTGTTTTTTGTTTGCTCATCACTCTATTTTTTACTCTAAAATATAATACCATTAGAGCAAACTCCAACTCTATTATAGAATCACTCTATTTTACATATAGAATCATTCTTAACCCCAATATTTAGTTTATCAATTTTATCTATATATAGTTTATTGTATACATCTGTATATACAAATAAACATTTTAAAAAAAAATTATATATAAATATATATGTAATAAATATTAATATAATTTATTAATTATATTAATGTCTGCTCATATGTAGAACTGTCCACCTAGTTTAAAATAAAATGGTAATTGAACTTATTTTGAAAAAAATAATTGATTATAGGGATGTCAGTTTCTGTTGACCCAATTTTGACATATTTTTCTCAAAATTATCGGCTTTGTTTAGTGAGTGCCTCTTTTCTGGTTCGTGTTAACATTAGTGAGTGACTCCTGCAAGTTTAGAAAAATATTTTTCCAAGATTGGAAATAATTGTTGTATGGCAGGTCGATTGTAGTGAGATATGGCTGAGACATTGAAATTTCAATAAACGGTTAGAATAATTGCTTCATTAATGGATGTGTTTTGTGGCTTATATGCTCTGGGCCATCTGCGCGCAAGACATTATTTCTATCATTCACTCGCCGATGTCATGTCTAATTATTAAACCCTAGACTGGCTGGCCACCTTAAATGTAAGGGAAGTAAATCAGACGCCAAGTTTATTATAACAAAATCAATATTGATTTAAAAACGCTAAAACATTACCGTTAATCAATTTCAACATGCATTACCTTAAAGTTAAAAAATACTCAATGTAGAGCTAAAGTTTTTTTTTTTTTAAATTACTCCCTCCGTTTCAATATAGATAATGTTTTAAAGTAGTTTTGTTGTTTCATAATAGATGAAGTTTGCATAAATATAGATAATTTTAACTTTATCAAAATCTGTGTAGCCAATTAAATTTTTATTATATATATTTATATTTAAATTAATTAATTTTAAATTATATTTTAGTGATACTTTTTGATGAAAAGTAATTTTCTTAATTTATGTACATTGAGCTAAAACATCATGTAATAAAAAATAGAAGGAATATTATATTAAAACTCTAAAAAAAAAATCATCAGAGCAGAATACTGGTGAACCGGATAACCAACAAAACCTAAGGAAAAAGATAAGTTTTAAATATCTAACAATAAATGAATTAGAGAGAAATTATGGTATTTCCAATGGTACACAAAAAATCACTCAATATTTCACTCTAAAATAGAGTTATTCTTCAGAGGTGGACCTCTTCCAGAGGATTTCCGCAGCCACAACCGTCAGTTCCACAAGGGAGATTAGACTCTTAACCATTCCCACTATCAAGATCAGACACCGATTCAAGAAAGTTGTACCCAAAGGAATCACCATCTTCGATGGTCACCCGTCGTCAATTAAATGTGCCACAGAAATCGGAAAGAGAAGCTCCACGCACCAATGGCTGACTTGCAGACCTAGATCTCATCTCCTCCGTTCTCTGGTAGAAATTGATAGCCTACAATTCCGACGAACCACCAAAACCAAAGAACCATCGTATATATCCACCGCACCAGGAACTAACCAACACTTGGGGAAAAAGAGAAATGCACTATCACGAACTGGACTGCATCTGCTCCGTCAATATGCGCTGATGCCAATAAGCCAAAAAGGAAGTGAGAGGAGGCATTCCCATGGATCGGCGAGGCTGCCAGCGACAAGAGAAGACATCAAAACAGAGGTGCAGCAAAGAAATCTAAAGAAAAAGTTGAAAGCACGTGAGATCTACTCTCACGCTTCTGTCTTATTCATATAGCTAAAGTTCGCTACAAGACCAATTCTTCATTGGTCATTTAAGATATACTCGGACGGGTACTTATTTTCATTTTTTATATATATATGAATATTATTTAAATATCTATCGGTTTATATTTTTAAATATCATATTTCTAAATTTTATAAACACAACGATCAAATAGTTTATGTATTGTAAAATAGTAACCCGTGCCGTTATTAAACTTTTGACAAATTAATATTGACCTATTGATAGTTTGAGTAATATTTCTTGTAACATGAAATTGTTTGTCTAATGTAAAAGAATTTAAATATTTTGATCAGATATGGATAATATGGTAAGATTTAATACATTAGAAAAAGAATATTTAGATATAAACATTAAATATTGTTTTACAAGTAATTCAAAGATATTTAAATTTGAGTATTGAATTTTCTTGTTGAAATGGATAAACATATATTCTAGAAATTCTTGAAAAATATATAATCTTAGGTGGGATTTAATTATATTAAAATAATATTCAGTTACAAATATTTCATCTTGTTCTATAAGTAGTTTAAATATATTTAAAATCTTAGCATATATAGATTTTATTTTTCAAAACAATTAATGGTAAGTTAAACATACATTTTAGGAATATTCTTAATATTGTTTAATATCAAATTTAAATTTGATTTTTTTCAAAATAATTAATGGTAATGTTATCCAAGTTTAATATATTATTAAAATCAATTTTAAATATGAATATTCCTAAAAATCAGCTAATTTATATTAGGAAATATATTAAATACGAAAATTAAGTTAAAATTGATTTAGGAAATTGTTTAATAAATAGGAAAAGACAATGATTACTTAAATATAGGTTCATTTAATTACTTCAGTGGCATACCATTGTAAATAAAAGTGAAAACTTAGAGGTATTTTATATGTGTACTTCTGAATTAATAAAATAGATATATATTGTTTATCAGGTATCTATATAGATTTATTGCAGTATTTTCATTTAGTGAACATGTTTAATGACCTTTGCCATGAATATTAATTGATTTATTAGACACTGAATATTTAATACCAATTATAAGATCACAAGAATTTATGACTAACAAAGATACTTTTAGAGCATTTCCAATGTAAAATTCCAGTTTTTCTTTCAAAATGGAGTAAAAGTGATTTTGGAGTAAAAATACTCCAACCCTACTATATTTCTTGCTCCATAATAGAGTAATGAACAAACAAAAAATAGATTACTCCATTTATGAGAAATTGAGTAGGGTTGGAGCATTATTTACTCCATAATCAATTTTACTCCATTTTGGAGGAAAGAATGGAGTGAGGTTGGAGATAGCCTTAGAACCCTATGAACTTTAAATCTTTCCGTTCAGATACTTTAATGTATGAGAATATTTCTTATAGTCCTCTTAAAATGAATATATGATGGATAAGGGTATCTCCATCCCTACTCATTTTTTTCCTCCAAAATGGAATTTTACATTGGAGATGCTATAAAATGATCCACTTAAAAGTTAGGTTTTGAACTTTTAGAAATTTATAAAAGTAACACAATATTTTGAACTTTTAGAAATCTTTCTGTTTCTTATTACAAAATATTTAATTTATACATAAAAATCAAGTAACACAGTAAAATATTATCATACTCAAAACATAAAAAATCTGACATTTTTAGTAATGTGCAAATATTTATGTTATAAAAGTGTAGAAAATTATTGATCCCACGCTTTGAAGCAATACAATCAACAAATTATAAATATAATTGGATTTATTTTTTGTTACAAAAAAAAATGTTTGACAATTTTTTATATTTATTCTAGTTCGATTTTGTCAATTGAAGAATCTCACGTTTTCAAAGCGCTAGTCAAAATCTAGTTTGGTTTATAACACTAAATTTATGATAAAAAAAAAGGAACAAATGAACTAAACAATGAACTTACAAAAGTTGGAATTTCTTCTTTTTAAAAATTTCAGCATGAATTTTGTATAAAGTGTAAATTCTCTAAAATTTATGTTTGTTTCTAACATTTATTTTCTTGCTTGGCCCATTAACAATAGGTATCCGTTTAAATATACTAATACTTCAACCTAGCCCAGAATACAATATGGCTTTTAAAGCCCAATATAGAAATCACTGCTAAAATAAAATAGGCCGAAACGATAATAAATCTTCGATAAGTTCGAAAAATAGTTCCTCTACACCGACCACATCGTGTACACACTGAAAAAATCGGTACCACAAAGACTGATTTACTCTTACTTGCTACGTGTACGACTCTGATCCATTAACATACACTAACAAAATACACCTATACGCAGCAGATAATCATTTGGCGATAAAAAATCTTTAAAAAAAATTGAGATATTTTTTTCTGTATATATAAATATACCCCTTAAACCCTACCTCTTGGCTTCATTCACCTCACGTCCTCTGCCTCTCTCTCTCAGTTCTCACCAAAACCCTAGTTTCGAAGCTTTGTTCAGGTACCGATATGCTTCGTTTTGTTTCGATTCGTCTATAATTGATCTCAGTGGCTTAGGAAATAATCGTTCTGTTTAAAGTTGAATCTAGATCTGCGTAAACTGATGACCGATTTAGGCTTAGGGTTCTTTGTTTCTTATTGTTTTGTTTAATTGTTTGTTTGATTTGGATTTTTTTAGTTTGAACTTGTGTAGAAATGGCTTTCTGCAAGAGTCTCGGTGGTCTATTGAGACAAGGTGCTGTTACTCAGACCGGAAATGTTCCGGTTACGTCTATGCTTGGTTCTCTCCGGTACATGTCTACGAAGCTATTCGTCGGAGGTAAAAAAAAATCATTTCTTTCTCTCTTTTAATGAGACTTTCTTTGTTTCTTAGTGCCTGAATCTGTGTGATATTTGATTAATTCAGGTCTCTCCTGGGGAACCGATGACCAATCCTTGAGGGATGCTTTTTCTAACTTCGGTGAAGTGATTGATGGTAAGTAGTGACTAGGTTCAACTTTGAACAATCTGAAGGTTTTGCTGTCTGAACAATTTTTTATTGTTTTTTGCAGCTAAAGTCATCGTTGATAGAGAAACAGGAAGGTCAAGGGGTTTTGGGTTTGTTAACTTCAATGATGAGAACGCTGCTACCGCTGCCATTTCAGAGATGGATGGAAAGGTTTGTCTTTTAAATGCTTTTCATTCTTGTGATTGTTAGTTAGCTCATTATGTCTTTTGTTTTTTTTTTTAATTTCAGGATCTGAATGGAAGGAACATTCGAGTGAATGTTGCTAACGAGAGACCAAGTACTCCCCGGTATGGTGGTGGCGGCTATGGAAATGGTGGTGGTGGCTATGGTGGGAGTGCTTATGGAGGAGGAGGTGGTGGTGCTGGCGGCGGCTATGGAGGAGGTGACGGTGGTGTTTACTAAACAGTGAAACAAAGCTTCTTGTGAAGAAGAGTTTTATGGTTTCTGTTTAGTTGCTTTCTTAAATTGAATACTGTCTTGAGTTGAAACTCGATTGTCATCACTCTTTTTTGGTTTACAATTTGGTTGAATGTTTTCTTGCGCCGCCCATTTGGCCTTTCCTCTCGGTTTGTGTTAGCTTCCAATTACATTGTAGAATAAATCTAATAGAGAAATTAGATTCGAGGATCTTAATTATCTTCATTTTGAGTCCAACCTTGCGCATATGGGATGACGTTAAGCGAAGTCATTGATCATAGAAAGGCTCCAAGTGTGTAAAGGAGACGTGAACCAGCAATTTAAGTTGTTTCTCGGGTCGGTTTAACAACATTTTTAGATGCTTTTTTCAGTGTCTTTCTGCAAAAATATCGGTGGCCCTATTGTGACAAGGAGTGGTTTTTGAGAAGGGAAATGTTCCAGTTATGTCTATGCTCAGTTCTATGGCATACGTCTACATCCGACAAATATCTTCATTTTAGTCAATTTTGCCTGTACGAGACATGTAATATTGATTGCTTCAGGTTACATACGAGGCACTGAACCGTTTTTAAATGAGTTGTGAGAACTATATAGTTTTTTTTGCCATCTATCGGATTATATTGTAAACATTGGAAAAATAACATAAGTCGACAAGGAACATATTTTACTTTTGGAGCGCTATAAATTGGCAAAGATCGCAATTTTTCTGAAACCAAATGAAACTTCAAAAATATGTAAAATGAAGGGATGGACTAGTTTGAGTTTGCAACAAGAATGTAAATAAAAGTCTTTACTAGTTTCAGTTTACTAGTTTTGAGTTTGGACAAAAGGTTGAGTTCATGGTTTACACATGTAACAAGGCTTTTTTTTATGAATAAAAATTTAACATTCATTTTAAAAAAAGAAGAAGAAGAGATGGACTATTAAAATTTAAAATTTGACTTTTCAAGCTGTTTTTCTCCAAAAGCAAAACTTAAAATTTAGTTTCAAATTTTTTTTTTTACTCTATGGTTCTTATATTTATCATAATTAATGTAAATCCATAAAACTTTTATAAATAACTAACACACATATAAAAATATTACAGACATATTAATTAATAAAATCTTACAATAAAATATAAAATTAGAAATAAAAATACATAATTAAATATTAAGCTACAAAAAAATACCACATTATTTCATAAAATTATTATTTACACAAAATTTGTTGAGAAATTATTTAAAATACCACAAGTTAAGTACTATTTTTCAAAAATGAGTTTTCGAAAAATCCTACAACACACTAAATGTAAGAGACAAAGCTTTAGAAAAAAAAATGGATAAAAAAGCTTTAGGAAATTAAAAACTAAAAACATCTTTTAAAATATAAAATGTAAAAGAAAAGGGAGATACAAATTAGAAGTTAATTTCGCAATGGCAAAGACTTTTTGCTTGTAGGGGGTTGGTCATTGTCACTGTCACGGAGAACAAAGGAATCTTCATAGACTACATAGCGTTTGGCAATTGACTAACCCACCACACACGGCAGAAAATTACGTTGTTTGTCGCATGGGATACTCTGTAACGTATAAACACGTTGTGGACCATTCATCAATTAAGTCTTCACAGGAGACAGTTCTCAAAAAAAAAAAAAAGTCTTGACAGGAGACTTGTTAAGAGACAAGCAAAGTCTTGACAGGAGAATTGTTAAGAGACAAGCTTTCACTTTTCTCTCGTTAGCAAAAGAAATAAAAAGAAAAAGAAAAAAAAACACGATGCATTCTTGTAGTGACAGGAAGATGGTAGTATGGAGCTTGTGTTTATTTTTTTCACTTTCTAACTCACTACTTGTTTTTGCTTCTCCTGCTAAACAATTGTGTCGTCCAGACCAGAAGGATGCTCTTTGGGAGTTCAAGAGCGAGTTCCATTTCAATGCGATGGCAGCTGATGATGAGAAGACCCAGAGGTGGAAAAACAACACTGATTGCTGTTCTTGGGATGGTATCTCTTGTGATTTAAAGACGGGCGAGGTGGTTGAGTTAGATCTCTGGGGTAGTTCTCTCAGTGGCCCTTTGAGATCTAATAGTAGTCTGTTTCGACTACAACATCTCCAGAGCCTTAATCTTAGCTCCAATGATCTTGCTGGCATTCTACCGGATTCCATCGGCAGGCTCAGATATTTAAAAGTTTTGAAACTCTATGGATGCCGGTTCTTTGGAAAGCTTCCTTCCTCGCTCGGAAACCTCTCTTACCTCACTCATCTTGATCTTGATGGTAACGATTTCACCGGTGAACTACCAGAATCATTGAGCAGTCTAAACCAACTAACAAAGTTGTTAGTTGGATCCAGCAAGCTCAGTGGGAACTTTCATCATGCACTACTCAATTTGAGTGAGCTCACTTGGATCGACCTCCGTTCCAACCAGTTGGAAGGTATGCTCCCGTCTAACATGAGTAGCTTCTCCAAGCTGGAATACTTTGATATGAGCGTAAATTCATTTTCTGGACCTATTCCTTCATCACTTTTCATGATCCCTTCGTTGACCCGTCTTAAACTGGAGAAAAACATCTTCAGTGGCTCTCTCGAGATTGGGAATCTCTCTGCACCATCTAAGCTTCAGGAACTATCCCTTGGAGGAAACAATCTCAGTGGGCCAATCCCGGGATCCATATCAAAACTAGTTGGGCTCTCATATCTCGACCTCTCTTTTTGGAACACCGAGAGGGGCATAGTGGATTTCAGCATCTTCTTGTATCTCAAGTCACTTGCGTTACTTGACATCTCCCATCTGAATACAAGAAGTATGCTTGACTTGAGTCTTTTCTCAAATTTCACGTCACTTTCCTTACTTCACCTCTCAGGGAATACTCTACACATCAGTTCAACTCTCCATCTTCCCTCTCCTATAGGATCGTTGGCTTTATCATCCTGCAACATTTCTGAGTTCCCGAGGTTTCTACAGACACAAACCGGTTTGTTCTTCTTAAACATTTCTGCCAATCGATTCCAAGGGAAAGTACCAGAGTGGTTATGGAGACTGCCAGGACTGGGGTTTCTAGATATCTCTCAGAATTTCTTCACTGGTTTTGAAGGACCATCGGATGTTATTCAAACAAGTCCAATAGAAATGCTTGATATAAGTTCCAACAGTTTCCACCATCCATTTCCTTTGTTACCAAATTCTACGAGGTCATTTTTAGCCTCTGATAATCATTTTTCGGGAAACATTCCTAAGGAGATATGCGAACTGGTGGCTCTTGAGACACTTGTTTTAACCAGCAACAATTTCAGCGGCTCTATTCCTCGGTGTTTTGACAACTTCAACACTACCCTTGCGGTCTTGCATCTTCGGAACAACAGCCTCTCTGGTAACATCCCGGAGGATTTTTTCAGTGTCGGTTTGATATCACTTGATGTTGGTCGCAACCGTTTATCAGGAGAGCTTCCCAAGTCTCTGGTAAACTGCACTAAACTCGAGTTCCTGAACGTGGAAGACAATGAAATCAGTGACACGTTTCCTTTTTGGTTGCGATTGCTGCCGGATCTACAGATTCTCGTTCTTCGTTCAAACAGGTTCCACGGACCAATATTTTCTCGGGGAGATGATTCTTTGAGTTTCCCTAAGCTTCGAATTTTCGACATTTCGGAAAATCTCTTCACTGGAGTCTTGCCCTCGGATTACTTTGCTGGTTGGAGTACAATGTCATCGGTTGTATACATTGAATATGATAAGCTGCACAGGTTCATTGGTTTTACATTCTCAAACTACCATAAGTCGGTGGTTCTGGCGAACAAAGGTTCGAAAATGGAGCTTCTCGGGAGCAGTTTTAGAATCTACAAAACCATTGATGTCTCTGGAAATAGACTCGAAGGAGAGATTCCTCAGTCCATCGGGCTGCTTAAGGAGCTCATTGTGATCAACATGTCAAACAATGCTTTCACGGGGCGTATTCCACCTTCTCTTTCGAACTTGACCAATCTCCAGTCACTAGATCTATCCCGAAACAGATTATCCGGCAGAATCCCACCAGAGCTCGAGAAACTCACGTTTCTGGCGTGGATGAACTTCTCCAACAACATGCTCGAAGGTCCAATACCACAAGGCACTCAGATTCAAACCCAAGATAGTTCTTCATTCGCACACAATCCTGGCCTATGCGGTGCTCCTCTCAAAAGGTCATGCGGTGAAGGAGAAGAAGCAGCGAGAAAGCAAGAGAAAGAAGATGAAGAAAAAGATCAAGTATTGATCAGCTGGATTGCAGCTGCAATAGCTTATGCACCTGGTGTATTCTGTGGATTAGTCATCGGCCATATTCTGTCTTCATATAGACATGAGTGGTTGTTGATGAGAATCTTTCGCTCTTTTGCATAATACATGCATCAGTTGCCTGATGATATCTACTATGTTATAATCTTAACTATGCTGCTTTTAAATTACTATTGTACTGTGGTCAAGAATTCTCTTTCCTTCTGTGTTTACGGTGGAGTTAATTCCCTCTTTTCCTTAATAGTTTTGTGTCTCTGAAATCTTGTTGCACTCCAACTCTATCTTCAAGAACGTCAATCACTGAGCCACTCTCACTTCTCACAACAACCTATATATATTTATGCCCCATAGTTGCATCACGAGTTCTTCTATCAGGATAATGCATAGATTAGCAAACATCAAAGAGTTGATTAATGTGTAACTGATTTTTCATCGTACAAACTGAGTCATGGCTTCATTCTCAATCCTTATACCTCTCTCAGCTCATCTATCACGAGGGTAATACACTAATACCTTTCTTTCTACTTTTGTTTTCTCCTTAGTAGCTTTATTGTTTATAATATATTGATTTAATAATTGAATTATCTTCCATGTTTCTGTGTCAAACTAAACCTATCTTGGATTTAGAGGTGCCTGTTCAATGTAAACGAACACACCCGTAGTAATGTTATGCACGTTCAATCTTTTTGCACTCCAACTCTATCTTCAATGTTGGAGATGGGTTAGCTTGACCATTCAACAGCCCCCTGATCTAAAAGCATATTTCGTCATTCAATATGTGAGCACTTTGGGACGGATTATAAATAATGATAGTGATGCTAAAGGAACATCAGGTATGGCCAAACTTTTGGACAGAGCTGGAAGAAATACAAGAATTGAGTAGAAGATTTTAATATTTCAGAATACCTATACTCCTCGGAAACACAATCATTTAGCTAGAACCATTTGATCTTTTCATATGACACTTTTTTATGTTGGTTGTTCTATTCCGGTCTGATTATTCGAACCACCTCAAGATTGAATAATAAAATTGTTTTTTGTTGTAAAAGAAACTATAATATAAAATAAATAATTTATTTTTATTTCGGATAAAATTTCTTTTGGATAGTTTGGATATTTTATAATAATTTATATTTTCAAATATTTTGATATTCTTAATAGATTTTAAATTATAAATATATATATTTATATTATATGTATATATAGTTAATATTCTTATATATTCGGGGGCACCCGTTCGGTTCTCGGTTCGGTTGCGGTTTGGTTCGGTTATTTCGTCGAATATATAGGAACCATTCGGCTATTTGAAGATTTTGGTCCAGTTCCGGTTTCTGGTATTTCGATTCGGTTCTTCATTTCAGGTATTTTCGCCCAGACTTAATCTACATGTTCAAAACTTATCATTAACTCTCGTTTTCAATTTTCATGACACGACTTAATCACTCTGGTTATGCTTTCATGTAATTGCAATGTCAGTTTCTGTTTCCTTAATTGTGGTCCAACCCTTACATTTTTGTGTTTCCTGTTTTCCTTAAATAAGTTTCCACTAGTTATCAAGCTCTTGTGCTTTTCGAGTTTCTAAGATTTATTTATAAGAACATAAAAAGAGTCTGTGAAGAGCTTTTCAAATCTTTACATTGTTATTTCAAGTCTGAATCAAAGCGCTCACCACAAAGCCCCTGATTTCTGGATTGTTAACCATACCAGGACCTTTATACTTTCATCTTATACCGCAGATACATTTAAACCGAACATGAGTTATGACTAAAATGGACTGCAACTAGATACAATGATCAAATGTTCTTTTGCAAATCTGTAAGAACTGCATCCAGTGGTTAACATTTAAGGTTCGTCGTCCACGTTATGATCAATCCACAGCATCAGGAAGGTCCTTTAGCACCTGAGAAGATGTAAAACGCTCTCTGTTAGGTTCTTACTCATCAAAAAACAAGTAGCAGTACGATAATTAGACCGATGTGTAAACATTTTCGTTAAGAAAAGATGGATTTTCTTTGATGTTACGTACGTGGTAAAGATGCCATGAAACATAAGCATCAGTTGCTGCATACTGTAACTGCTCCTTTGACAGAGGACGCATCTCCCAGTTTCCAAGCCTGATTCTATTCGGCTTAAGGAGCTGCAGAGTAGTCCCAAAGTTTTTTAATAGAAGATTAAGATCACAAGCTTTTGCAATCAACAAAGACCATGTGTGGTACCTCTTTGCAAACAAGTGTCTCAGTTAGTGACGCAAGGCCCCATTTTTTCAAACCTCCGCCAATTTTTCTGTTGGCTAAATCAGAAAGATCTTCGACATCTTTGATAGACACTCCATGGTCATGGAAAAGCTTCACTGAGTCACCGTCGATTCCAACACCTACCTACATATGTGGTATCAGAACTTGAGCATACAAGAACTTTGATCAACTTCAAAATATTAAAAACAAAACCTTCACAAGTGTGGAATCCTCAATAAGATGTTGAAGACTCTGTGGGATACCAGAGTGGATAATTTGCATTACATCACAATAATTATTATCTACACATATCTGCACAACTGCAACCTTCCCTGGGAGAACACCTGAAAAAAAAAAATCCATATTTTCGCTAAAATCATCAGTAATCAGATCATATACATACCAGCAAACAATAAATACCTTTTCTAAAACTGGGTCTCCACTCAATATCAAAGCCAATAAAAGCTCGTCCAGAAAGATCTCTCTTGGTATCGAGAACCTTAAGAAGCTGCATTGCTCGCCTATCAACCTCACTAGCAGTCTTGCTATACACAATCCTACCTCCAAACCTCATCGCTGGAAAATTCTT
Organism: Brassica nigra; assembly: GCA_016432835.1. Classification (NCBI taxonomy): domain Eukaryota; kingdom Viridiplantae; phylum Streptophyta; class Magnoliopsida; order Brassicales; family Brassicaceae; genus Brassica; species Brassica nigra. Next base: position 1,214,100 of record CM028246.1, read on the forward strand.
AGCTGGAAATTAACATTCAGGATAAGTTGTTTTGCAACACAATCATGAAATCATTCTTATTTTATACACATACACAATTACCTCTGCAACGAGAGAGTGGAAATCGCTTAGAGGGTGTGGGAGAAGTGATGGAACGAGGCAATTGGCGACGGATCTGGTTTGGATTTGAGGTCGAAGAAGAAGACGATTGGGAGAGATGGGAAGCCTCGATGGCCTCGATTGCGAGAAGATCCTCCTCTGTAAACTCCTCCTCTCCCCAACTTGACGACATTATTGGTATACAAGAGAGAGAAAAAAAATGGGGTAGAATTATTATTCTCTGGAGGGAGGGATATAAATTGGTAAAATTGTCATTAAATCACGAACTTTCAAATTTGGTTGAAAAAAAGCATTAAATTTCCCTTGGACCATTTAAAGCACCAACTTAGTTTGAATAGCCTATTTAAACCTCAACTTAGTTTGACTAAACTAAATCATACACGTCGTTAAATCGGGTAACGGATTGGTTAGACGGAGTTAAACCGCCGTCTCTAAATTCCGTAAAGCCAAACGACGTCGTTTTAAAATTTTGAAAAAAATAGGCTTTAAAGGGATTCGAACCCATGACCTAACCATCATTCAATGCAAACCCAAACCACTAGACCACTACGGTTTACGTAGCTTGAATGAATCTTAATAGATATTATTATGAAACCTGCGGATCATCTTTTCTCATCCTAAATCTCTAAATGATATTATAAATATTAAATTTTTGAATAACTTAATTATTAACAAATTTGGTGTTATTAAAAATATTAAAACTTATAAATAATTATTTTTATAAGTATTATTAAAAAATACGAGTATTATTAAAAATATTAAAACTTATAAATAATTATTTTTATAAGTATTATTAAAATTTCATGAGTATTATTAAAAATATCAAAACTTATAAATAACTTATAAATAAGAATTTTTATAATTATTATTAAAAATTTCGTGGGTATTATTAAAAATATAAAAATCATAAATAACCATTATAAAAAATGTTATTAAAAATTTGAGAGTATTATTAAAAATATTAAAACTTATAAATAACTTAATAATTAAAAAATTTCGTTATTTAATAATAATTTTTAATAATACTTATAAAAATAATTATTTATAAGTTTTATATTTTTAATAATTAAGTTATTCAAAAATTTAATATTTATAAAATCATTTAGAGATTTAGGATGGGAAAGATGATGTGAAGGTTTCATAATAATATCTATTAATATTCATTCAAGTAGATATGAAGGGCTGGTTGAGTTTCATCAATTGTTAGGTCATGGGTTGAATCCCTTCACATCCATATTTTTAAAAATTTAAAAGCGGCGCTTGACTTGACGGAATTTAGAGACGGCGGTTTAACCTCGTCTAACCAATCTGTTACTCGATTTAACGACGTGTTTAATTTGGTTTAATCAAACTAAGTTGAGGTTTAAAGTGACTATTCAAACTAATTTGGTGCTTTAAATGGTCCAAGTGAAAGTTCATGCTTTTTTTCAACCAAATTTGAAAGTTCGTGATTTAAATGACAATTTTCCCGATATAAATTGAATTTCGGACTCTTGGAAATTTTCTTCATTTCTTTTTTTAATGTGTAGAATTATGATATCCAATATTTTCAAATAACTAAAATATAAATATTAGAATGACAAATATACCTTGAAGATGTTTAATTAGCATATTAAACATTCAAATTGGCTTTTGTATCATAAAAACATTTAATTTGGCTTGTTCTTTAAATTGAAAATATGACATGTTGACCCGTAGATAATGTGACATGTCAGTTTTTTTAAAATATGTTTTATTCATTTAATTAATAAAAATTAATAAGAAATAAAATAGGAATAAAAATTAAAATAAAAAAGATAAACTACAGAAAAGTTTAAAAATTGAGTTTTAAAAGTATCTTAAAATATAAAATATTTCATTTAAAAATCATTCAATTTTCGAGAAAAATAAGATTTTTTCATTTCTTTTTAGAAAAAATCATATAAAAACTCTAAAAATTTCAAATTTTTATTAAATATATCATCATTAACAATAATACTTTTCATCATATAATGTTTAAGAATATAATTTAAAACAATGGAAATTTATAACATATGAATAATAATGGTTTGTAACGCAATGAGGTGATATGACGAAAAATATTATTTTTGATCATGGCATAACGAAAAATATTATTATTAATGTTTATATATTCGATTTTTCTTTGAATAGAGCTTTTATATGATTTTAAATTTTAAAAGAAAAATCTTATATTTTGCGAAATTTGCATTTTAAAAAAATGAAAAACTTTTTTATTTTAGGATTCTTTTTAAGAAAACTCAATTTTTAAAATTTTCAATAGCTTTTACTATTTTTATTTTCTATTTTTATTAATTTTTTTTGTTAATTAAATAAATTAAACATTAAAAAAACCTGATATGCCACATTATCTATAGGTCAACATGTCCCATTTTCGACTTGGTTAATAAGTAAATTAGGTTGAAAGTTTTTATTGATACAAAATCCAATTTCAATATTTAATATACTAACTAAATATCTTCAAAATCTAAAGTGTCAGTAGATACCACGGTTTCCAATGCGACTTTCCCATTTAAAATTATTTGTAGCTATTCTTGTATACTACTTGTTCCCCTCATCCGGATAAAAAAATCTATAATATCACTTTGACACACTAATCGTAAAGCAGACAACCACACACAATTTTAAGTTGATCGTCATTTAGAGAAACTCGCTTGATATTATTAAAAAGCCAACAAAATACAACAATTTCAATAAGAGAAAATGAAAACACTCAAGAAGAAATTACTCAAGAAAACCCTTTTTGTTTTTTAGTTTGTTTCTTCATCTCTTCGCCTTGTGAATTCCAATCAGGCGACACTACAAAAGCATATTATATATAGAGATAGTAGAAGGTCACTCTTTGATAGAGAGACGAAAATCTCTAGTCCTGGTACTTCATCTCAGACATGAGAAATCCAGGCATCTCATACGAGGCAGAGAACTTCTCCACATCAGCCTTGAGCTCCTCGATCTCTTTGTTGTTCACCAAACCCTTGTTGAAGTCCTTCAACAGTTTACCATGCTCCTTCTGGATGTTCAATGTCAGTGTCACTGATCGGCTCAAGAACTCTCCTATCATCTCAAAGTCCTTCTCCACCAATCCCCTTGATGTCATCGCAGGAGTACCTACAAAAAAAAACATAATTTAGATATAGTTTCAAAGTCCAGCAAGGGAGATTCAAGAACATTTCAATCAATCTCACTCTCTTACCGATTCTTACACCTCCAGGAGCAAGGGCACTGCTGTCTCCAAAGACAGCATTCTTGTTCAAAGTAATGTTGCACAGATCGCACAGCTTCTCAACCTTGTTACCTGACAGAAACAGAGTTGGAAAAACATCAGGACTAGTTCCGTGTAACATATAGTCTCAAAGGTGGCCTTTTACTCTGAGATATGATTCACTTACCGGTCAATCCAAGAGGGCGAAGATCCCAAAGAACAAGGTGGTTCTCAGTTCCACCGGTTACAATACTGTATCCCTTGCCCATCAGGTAGTTTGCAAGGGCAACAGCATTGGCTTTCACCTGTTTCGCATAGACCTTGAAACCAGGAGTATTAGCCTGCTTCAACGCAACAGCTAGAGCACCAATCTGGTGGTTGTGAGGACCACCTTGAAGCGCAGGGAACACAGCAAAGTTGATTTTGTCCTCAAAATCATAGACTGCACCCTCTGCTTGCCCCTTCTTTGGTGGTTTGGGCCCCTTCCTGTAGAAGATCATACCGGCCCTTGGACCCCTCAAACTCTTGTGGGTTGTGGTTGTCACAACGTCACAGTACTCAAAGGGATTTGCAGCTTCCTGTGAACATGAATTAGTTCTGTGATTAAATGCACAAAACACAATCTTGCAACTAACATCAAACTTATAAGTTCCCATGCTATGTTCACTTAGACATGCGCGTAAAGGTGTACAAAATTAAAAGCAAAAAAATCAAAACTTTTTTCCTGGAGAGTGAAAGATAGCATTTAAGTCAGATCAATCATTCTTTGGAACAGTCTCATTTGATAATACACCCTGAAAGCACTAGATTTGATGCATGAATGCAAAGAGACATGAGATACGTGTAATTGATTCAGAATCAGAGTACCACAAATCCAGATCTTCGTTCTTGCCCTTCCCAAAACAGTAAACAAAAACCAGATCTAACCAAGAGAGTAGGTAGGCAATATACCTGAGCAGCAACGAGACCACTGATGTGAGCCATGTCACAGAGCAAGAGAGCTCCAACCTTATCAGCAACAGATCTCAATCTAGCGTAATCCCAATCCCTAGGGTAGGCACTCCCACCACAGATGAGCAGCTTAGGCCTGAAATCCATGGCCTTCTCCTCCAGCTTGTCGTAATCAATGTAGCCAGTGGTGAAGTTCACCTTATACGGAAGACTCTCAAAGTAGATCGAAGTAGCAGAGATCTTCTTCCCACCAGAGGTATAGTATCCATGCGTCAGATGACCACCCGAGGGGAGATCAAGCCCCATGATACGGTCGTGAGGCTGGAGCAGGGCGGTGTAGGCGGCGAAATTGGCCGGAGATCCGGAGTAGGGCTGGACGTTGACGCCCCAGGAGGCGGAGTCGAGACGGAAGGCTTCGAGGGCGCGTGAGCGGCAGAGGTTCTCGATCAGGTCGATGAACTCGTTGCCTCCGTAGTAACGGTTACCGGGCATGCCTTCGGAGTATTTGTTGGTGAGCGCGCTTCCGAGGGCTTCGATGACGGCGAAGGAAGTGAAATTCTCGGAGGCGATGAGTTCGATCCCGCGGCATTGGCGACGCTTCTCCTTCTCGATGAGGTCGTGGATCTCGGGATCGACGGTGACGAGAGGGGTGTTTCCCCAGGATGAGACTGGATCCATCTCTGAGAATATGGTTGACGAGAGATCTGGGAAATGGAGAGAGGGATCTGAGATAGGAGAGTGAAGAAGTGGAAGGAAGGCGGTTGTGTTTAAAAGCGGAGCAGGAGTAGTGCTGAAATTACGCATCTGACCCTCTTTTCTAAATTTGGTGTTGGTTGGTTAGGTGTGTGTGGTAGTAGGAATAGCGGGTGCGTTTTTACTATTTTGCCTTTCCTTTTTTTTTGTCAAACTAGGTCTAGACAAAAAGCCCGAACCCGAATCCGAACCGAATTCTGTCCGTTTAAAGCGATATGGATCGGGACCGGAACTTGCTGAAAAACCGAATGAACCTAAAATTTTGGAATATCGGGTGTCGGAGTGGATCGGTTTAAACCCACGGAACCGAATGGTTTTTACTATTTTGTTTCTTCTTTTTTGGGTCAAATCAAACTATTTTTGCCTTATTACCAAATATTTCTATTTAACGGGTTATGATCTAAAGACTTGACTGCATCTAAGATTGTTTTGTGTAAGGTAACTCTTCTCTCACTAATTCCTTATTTGCAGTTTCAAAAATACAAAGACTGAAATTAAAAATGTTGCTAGGAAAATTAGAAACTAAATTTAAACTTCTTCTTTGAGAATTTTCTTTTGAAAAAGAGTGATTTTTTTTCTTGCTGAGCTAAATTTTTTAACTCCCAATCGTACTTAAGCATCCAATCAGTATATGTCAAAAAAAAAAATCCAATCAGTATGAAAAAGGTTTTAAAAAATTCTTTTCAGTTATACCGGAAAAAAATATTTGTGTTACTCTTTTTTTGTTATTCCACCTTCTTTTTTTCCCCAGAAAAATGTAGATTAAATTAGAGTAACATAACAATCAAATGATAATTTTCTCTTTTATTGTTCCTCTTGTATACGTTTATGCTACTCTACTGTCTATGCACTTCCTGTAATTTCCAAAATGGCTGGCTGAATCAAGACCATAGCTTCTCAAAGCCTCTGATCATTTTAGTGTAAAAATCACACAATTTTAATGTGCTTTCAATATTAAAATTCTTTTTATCTTCAACCCAATTCCAAAATAGTATTTTAGGTTGCACTAAAATAATATGATTTTTAGTGTTAGTTTGGAGAAGTTAATATAAAAATTACATCAAAATAGTGTTCTGTAATTGATTTGGAATGAGTATAGTGTTTTTAGTTAAACTTTTTGATCATTCTTCTCAAAGCGTTCCATGTAATAAATAGTTAATCGCAAATATTACCAAACATCAAAAACAAAAATAAGAAAAAAAAAGTGTAATCACCCTGTCCGAAACTATGTTAGACATAAGTCGAATGGCTGTTCCAAGCTTAGCAAGTTAACAGAAAATCAGGAAGTAATCAGAAATTAATAGACGCTTAATTGTTCTCCATATCTGCATTTTTTAACACGGATTATCGTTGGTATGTTCTTCTCTAAATCTTTCGTAGCAGATATGCATGACAGAAAATAGTTGAAGTAGTAGAACCGTAATGTTTAGAATTTTACCGGTTTTGTGTAAGAAGGGTTGCAAACATATCTTTAATCTAATAGATGGAAAAAAAAAGTAACCGAACAAGTTAAAATAATTAATGTACTAGAAAAATGAATGGCAGAACATGGGCCATCAGGAGGGGGAGGTGAGTAGGTGGTTTTGTAGTTTAGCGAGTCGGTGAAGGTTATATTCGTTATTTCGTATTTAAAATTGATTTTGTGGTACTTAACTAGTGTGCGTAGTGGTGGTATCAGATCTGAGGTCATGTGATGTGACAGAGATTTTCATTTTCTTATTTGCACCGCAAGTGGCTATCTTTAGGCTTTAGCGTTTCATTTACGTGCGTTTTATTTCCTCATAAGTTGAAAAGTAGCTTGCAAAACTTTGTTACGAACTCAGTATTTTTAAAAATACTGTTTTGAAAAATATATATTGTTTTGACGATTTGAAAGTATAGTTTTTTAAAGAAAAACAGGTGAGAGTATAATCACATTTTGGAGAATTTTCCATGTGGTAGATAGATGAGGAACTCTTGTTATTGGTGAATTTCACCAACCTCCGATTTAGACAGAATAAGTGGAAATCCAGCTAACTCAATAAACAAAAAGAAACGAAAAGCAAAAGTCGGTTTTATATTTTCCTGATAGAAAACAATTTTTTTGGAGTCAATAAATACGATATAAGTATTAATTACTCCTTAATTTATAGTGTGGTGTCGACATGGTGACATAGAGAACAAACGGGATTCCTTCTTTTGTAGGTCATGGTTTGCTTAGACAAAAACTAAGCTCCTAAATAAAATGGCAAAGGGTAAAAAGTCTTTTTAATTAACTCGAACTAGACAAAAGAAAATTTATATTTATCGTTATTTCAACATTTATTTTATGTTGTTTCTTTTTCTGTTTTTTGTTGTAGAAAAAATAAATTAAAATTAATATTTGAAAGTCTCTATAAAAAAAAGTAGCCCACATCGTCGCATAATTGCTATGGTTCTTGCTGTCGGTTGCTTTAAATATTGCAAACCTTATAGAAACATACGTATAATTAAAGTCATCACCTTGTTTTTATGATCTGGGCTTCGGTGCTAGACTGCATAGTTCAGATCCACCGACGCTCTTCCACGCGCCAGTCCAGATCCAAACAGCGCACACACACCACCACACACACACTAGTGTCAACAGGTATATTTTTTGGCGGCTTCAAATTGTTAGAAAAAAGAGGTTTTTAGTGATTTAAACCCCAATTATTTTTAAATCCCATGAAGAATCTCCAATTTAAATTTATATTTTTAAATTTCCAACTATTAAACCGTTAATACCGTTTAGTCTTCTGTTAACAAAATCATTTTCTCTTAATGGAGACCTGTTAAATCGAAACACGAGATCTCATGTAATCGCAAAAACGACATGACGTTCTTATAATCAATAGATATTTCAATGATTTAAACCTCAAACTACTTTTAAATTGGATGGAAACCCCCAACTAAAACTTTATGTTTTTAAACCTTCAACTATTAAACGTTTAATGCTTTTAACCCTCTTTAAACAAAGTCATATTTTCTGAACGGAGAACCATTAAATTGAAACACATAGTTTCATGTATTCACATAAACGATATGAAATATTTAAAACTCACTATATCCATGGACAATGACAATCACAATTCATCATATTTGTTTCGAAAAGACGACTTTGTTTACAGATGACCTTTAACCCTTCATAAACAAAATCATCTTTTTGGAACATAGACTCGTTAAATTAAAACGCATCGTTTCATTTAATCACAGAAACGACACAAAATGTTTAAAACCACCTTTATCAATGGCCAGGGACAATCATGATTCATCCTGAAATAAATAAACTAGGGTTTTTCTTCCTTTTCAAAAACCATCAAAAAGTGATAAGTAAACAAAAAACAGTGTTGTTTCTATATGAAGTGGACAGATACCAGATCGATTTGCGTAGAAAAAGGTGAATTTTGTAATCTTAAGTAAATGAACATGAGAGAAAGAATTATAATTAAAAACAACACAACTTTTTGACTCATCTCACCTTCGATGAAGAGAAAAAAGAACACTAATTTTTTATTTGAGGATAAATTGTGATTGTCATTGCCCATTGATATAGGGGTTTTAAGCATTTTGTATCGTTTATATGATTACATGTAACTTTGTATATCAATTTAACGAGTTCTCATTTAGAAAAGATTACTTTATTTACAGAGGGTTAAATGCATTAGAGGTTTAATAATATGAGGATTTAAAAACAGAAAGCACTAAAAATCCGAAAAAAAGAACTGAACATTTGTATGGAGAGTCAGTCACATGCGCTGGATCTAAGGCATTTATTTGAAAAAATTTCATTGCAATATGCGGAGAACATGGAACACGCTCGTGGCCCAATCAGGCAACAAGATCTCATGAATTTTAAAAGACGTCAAAATTGCGATACATTGCAAAATGATTAATGCAAATCTAATTTGAAAACTTTTTTGTTTTCCAATAAAAATTGCAAATACTACAAGATCCATGTTTATTTAGTACCATTAACATATTGATTCTCAATTTGTAATGCAGTCAGATGAAAGAGGATTCTAGATACGTAGACACGAGGTATAACCCGTCTTGAACTGTTGATCAGATCACCCTTCTTAGTTCTTACTAGCATATATTTTTTGCTTCAGCTCTTAAAAACACAATCGTGATCTTTCTATAAATGAAATATATTTTCCAATGAGAAAAAATGAATTAAATAAGTTCATGAAGAACATAACCTCTTTGAATAATGCATTTCCTTATTTATTTATTTATTTATTTATTATGTCTAAATTATTTTGAATTTATTGTTTATATATTTTGCGTGTTCCAAAAAGTAAAGAATTTACTTGCAGAGAATGTCGAAATATGGTGAATTTATCTTATATTGTGTATGCCGTAATAATTTTGGAAAGAAGCAAATGCTAAATAACTCATTATGTAAAGTATCAAATGTTTTTGGAAAGCATCAACTATACATATTTGAAGCTCATCTCGGCGAATGTTTTTAGTAGAATTCTTAATATTTATAAAAAATAATAACACTATAATAAAAATTTTTTGAACAACACATTAAAATAATTTAAAAATGGGAAATATATAAATATAAGTATCTGCAAAATTATAAATACGTATTTACTACCAACTTTAAATTAGAAAACAAATACTTATTTATTGACGACAAAAAAAGAAATATGTATTTATTTTTAATAATATTTCCAAAACTTAATCGAGAACCATAGATGAGAGTATTTTTAAAGTTCTTAAGATTTGTTTAAACGATTTAGATGCGGGCACGTGGCAGACATTCCCAGGTTATCGTCCGATTTAACCCAAAACAGCCCAACAACAAAGGTATCTCTGCTCGTGCAGCGTGCTCCGCCAGATACGTGACCCCAGCTTCGACCAGATCCACCGAACCCTCAAAAAAACAATCCGAACCGTCCATTCATTTTAACCTCATCTATTTAAACTCCCTCACTCCCTTTCGTCTCTCCTCACACACTTCTCTCTGACCTAATTTTATCTCAGATCCCGAAAATGGCGTTGATCGTGGAGAAGACTTCGAGTGGCCGTGAGTACAAGGTCAAGGACATGTCTCAAGCCGACTTCGGTCGTCTCGAGCTCGAACTCGCCGAGGTCGAGATGCCCGGGCTCATGGCCTGCCGCACCGAGTTCGGCCCAGCCCAGCCCTTCAAAGGCGCTCGAATCACCGGATCTCTCCACATGACCATCCAGACCGCCGTCCTCATCGAGACCCTAACCGCCCTCGGCGCCGAAGTCAGATGGTGCTCCTGCAACATCTTCTCCACTCAAGACCACGCCGCCGCCGCAATCGCTCGCGACTCCGCCGCCGTCTTCGCCTGGAAGGGGGAGACGCTCCAGGAGTACTGGTGGTGCACGGAGCGTGCTCTCGACTGGGGTCCAGGTGGCGGTCCAGATCTGATCGTCGACGATGGTGGCGACGCCACGCTTTTGATCCACGAGGGTGTCAAGGCTGAGGAGATCTTTGAGAAGACTGGTCAGGTTCCTGATCCGGCTTCCACTGATAACCCTGAGTTCCAGATCGTGTTGTCGATCATCAAGGAAGGTCTTCAGGTTGATCCTAAGAAGTACCACAAGATGAAGGAGAGACTCGTTGGTGTCTCTGAGGAGACCACCACTGGTGTCAAGAGGCTTTACCAGATGCAGGAGACTGGTGCTCTTTTGTTCCCTGCCATCAACGTCAACGACTCCGTCACCAAGAGCAAGGTATCGACTTCGAACCTCTCTAGATCACGTGCTAGATCACGTGCTATCATATGTTAGAACTTACGATCACGTGCTAGATTCCGGTTTTAGTAGAGTTCGGTTCGGGTTTAGTAACAATTTTGGGTAAATGATTCACGTGCTAGATCACGTGCTAGATTTATGATATTTCTTGAGAGTGACTTATGATCCTAGTAGCTAGTAAGATGCAGTTTTGACTAATATAATCTCTTGTGTTCTTTGATTATCAGTTCGACAACTTGTACGGATGCCGTCACTCTCTCCCTGATGGTCTCATGAGGGCCACTGATGTCATGATCGCCGGAAAGGTTGCAGTTATCTGCGGATACGGTGATGTGGGAAAGGGTTGTGCCGCTGCCATGAAGACCGCTGGTGCTAGAGTCATTGTGACCGAGATCGATCCCATCTGTGCCCTACAGGCTATGATGGAAGGTCTTCAAGTTTTGACCCTTGAGGATGTTGTCTCCGAAGCTGACATCTTTGTCACCACCACCGGTAACAAAGACATCATCATGGTTGACCACATGAGGAAGATGAAGAACAATGCTATTGTGTGCAACATTGGTCACTTTGACAACGAGATCGACATGCTCGGACTCGAGACCTTCCCAGGTGTGAAGCGTATCACCATCAAGCCCCAGACAGACAGGTGGGTGTTCCCAGACACCAAGTCCGGAATCATTGTGTTGGCTGAGGGTCGTCTCATGAACTTGGGTTGTGCCACTGGTCACCCGAGTTTCGTGATGTCGTGCTCTTTCACCAACCAGGTGATTGCCCAGCTTGAGCTTTGGAACGAGAAGTCGAGCGGCAAGTACGAGAAGAAGGTGTACGTTCTACCTAAGCATTTGGATGAGAAGGTTGCAGCACTTCACTTGGGAAAGCTTGGAGCCAAGCTCACCAAGTTGACAAAGGACCAATCTGACTACGTCAGCATTCCCATTGAAGGACCCTACAAGCCTGCCCACTACAGGTACTGAGAGAAGAATGGAGAGAGCGGTTTGTTTCTTCTTGTTTGGTCTTTGTTCTGAATAAGGATTCTTGTTCTTAAGATGGTTGTGCTTGTTCTTCTTTTTCTGAATTTATCTTAAAACTTAAATTAGCCTTTGGGAATTTGATTTTGTTTTGTGTTCTTCGTTGTACTCTTTAAAAATTAGAAACAAAAAAGTTTACCGGAAACTATTTTTCGCATCCCACATTTATAGAGCTTTCTTTCTCTTTCGCTTTCTTTCTCTTTCGCTCTTTGTTCAGTTTTTCTTTTCTTTCCTTCTTTTGCTTTAATTTTGTTTCATTGAATGAGATGCAAAGTTCTTTACGCCAGACAGTCAAACGTGTGATGGCTTACGCATATTAAATAGACTTCGATAACCCCATTTCATGAGCATGGCAGTTGTTGTAATTATGGGTAGTACAATGATCTTAGGTTTCATTCAATTCACATCTATATTCTGCCAAATCTAGTTAATCGGAAAAGAAATTGCCTCTCCCAATCAGCACATTTAATTAGGCCTGGGCGCAAGCCGGGTACTTGGTCTTTTTGCCTTACTCGTTACTTGACTTGTCTTGTGCGAGTATTAGAATTTCCGGCTTGTACTTGATCCGATCAAGTACTTAATAAACAAGTACTTGCCTATATTTTTAATACTTGCAAAGTACTTGTAAATACTTGATACTTGTTTATTTAGATTTAAAATTTTAAAACTAAATGTACCAAAAATGATAAATGCAATTAAACATGGAATAAATACTTTTATTTTCATATATACTTGTTATTTTATTCAATCCATTCAAGTAATTTGATTTTTAGTGTATATATGATCCATTCAAAATAAGTACTTATAAAATAAAATACCTAAAAAAATAAAAATAAATTATAATGTGAGAAATAAAACTAATGATTTAATAGGGCATATATCTTTTTAGAATCAATAACAAGTAGTAAAACAAGTAACAAGTCGAGTATTAGAAAAAATCGTATTACTTGATACTTGACTTGTATTTGCAAGTAGTAAAATTTGCGGACTTGCTACTTGACTTGACAACTTCAAGTACTTGCGTCTTCGAGCCGAGTACGAGCCGAGTAGCAAGTATCGACCGAGTAACAAGTATTAGTGCCCAGTCCTACATTTAATGTACCTCTCAAACTTAAATTCTACTCCACATCTGTTGGGCCCGATTTTGGGCCAATCAAAATATAGAACAGAATCAATCAAAGAATGGAATCGGACTCGATTGTTTCAATGAAGCGGTCCATTATCGAAGAAAGGACAAGAAGGGCGAAGTCAAAACAAGATCGCAACAATCTCGGAACAGCTGATGAAATCTCGGGAAGGAAGCTGCTATAAAAAGAGAGAGAGAGGACAACAAGAAACACACATGGAAAACCCTAGACATTCACACTGAAACATTTCAACCTCGACCTCAAATTCTTTAGTTCCTAGAGCCCTTTAATCGACCTTAGTTCCACTCCATTTTTGTATCTCGACCTTACTTGATTATTTTAGTTAGTTTTGGTCAAAGTGTAAACGATGAGGTTGAAATTGTGTAAACCATGCTTCTCTTCTGTGAAACTCAGGGATAATTAACTAATTGTGACCAATAATTTTAAGTTACAGCCATTAGAATCGGCAACCATTATCACAAATCATAGTTAAGTACAGAAAACAAAATGTTACGCGGTATTTAATTCTGGAAATAATTAATATCGTTTGGCTAATATTCAAATGTAATTAGGTAAGAAAATCATTTTTTTTTGACAATAATTCTGTTATTAGGTAAGAAAATCATTATTTTGACTATAGTTCTGTAATTAGGTAAGAAAATCATTATTTTGACTATAACTCTATATATAATTGACTACATAATCCATATATATATAATTATCCTAAACAAAGGAAAATAATAAAATCAAGAAAATACAGTTTCAAAAAAAACCCGATACAAATGGCCATCACCAACAAAACGTTAATCGCATTTGTTTTCAGTATTCTTTTTGTCACATCTCATGTTCATTGTGGTACCTCTGCTCCTGTTCAATTTGCTACATCTCCTAGCCCACCTGGTATTAACTTACTATCATACCCCTTCTTGTTAATTAAGTACATGATTTATCATCTTTAAACTATATTAGATTTTGACTTGCACTTTTAAAACATGAAATTTTTTTTTTTGTTGAATAATTTATCAGCCCGCCAATTTATTTACTAATATGTTTAAGCATGGGCGTTCAGGTTACGGTTCGATTCCAATTTTTTTTTTTCAGTTTCAGTTCGGTTGGGGTATTTTTTTGGTACAAGAGATTTTTTTTGTCAGCAATAAATTTAGGATTTGATTTTGGTTTGTTTTTCTTGTTTTATTTTTGGTTTGATCTGGATAGAAATGTTTAAATCCCGATAAAATTTCGAGTTCGAATCAGTTCTGGTTTGATTTTTCCTTTTCAGATAATTTTGATTAGTCGATTAAAAACACATTTTGGATTTTTTTGAATAAAAATTGGAGAAATTTAAATATTTTAAAAGTATATAGTGATTTAGTTCTATCGGAAAATTAGTTTAATCATTATCTTACACAGTAATACTTCTTATCTTTTATAAACTTATATATATTGAAGTTGATTTTAGTAATGAAAATAAATTACATAAAAGCTCTTACAGTATATAATAACGCCAACTATACATAAAATGTGTACGTTGTGCTCTTTAATATATTAGATGTTGGCTTCAAATTTATAAATATAATCAATTCAATTTTTTATCTAAAATAAATTGTCATCTTAACTTTTAAATATTAAATATTTATCTGTGGGATCCATGCTTTTAAGAGAGAGATATTAATAGTGATTTGTTAGTTTAATGTATTTCCATAGTTAGGACTATATTTAAAGATAAGTAGTTAGTAATATTAGTATAAGTTAGACAATATATATATATATATATATATTTAAATAATTTATTTAAAACCAAGTTAAGTTCAACTTTTTATTTATGTTTTAGTAATATTGATTTTTGTCAAGAAAATAATTATTTATTTACCTATATCTACTATAATATATAGCAGATATTTAATAACTGGTAATATCTAGAGAAAGTATTATGGTAGTGTAAAAATGGGAAAAAGTATTTAAAAAATTAGTTAAATTGAAGGAAAATATGTTAAGAAAAGTTATAATAAATCTGTTGAAAATATAGTTAATTTTATTTTGTACTTCAATTTTAATAATAAAGAGATGTAAAATTTTGAAAAATAATCATATTACCATTTTCTCGCTTCGACCTGAGATATGTTTTAAACTTTGTCTCCCTGATTTTGATTCCCCATTAAAACATAACTACATCTTGATCCGTGTTTGATATCTTATGATGAATTTTTTTACTAATAACTTAAAAAGTATTTTGTTAATTTGTAAGAATTTTCTGTATATAAAATATTGTTGCATTTAAATCAGTGCTATTAAATTCGACCCAGACCCCGCAGTCAAACCGGCTAATCTGGTGATCCAATAATTCAATTTAGGTGTTTAAAATATCCATATTTAAAACCTGTAAAAATCAGCAAAACCCGAGACTAACCAATATGTAATCCAATTTGATTTAAATTGTGATGATTTCATATTTTGTCACCTTTTAATCATAAAATTTAAAGTCTACTATTTTGCAATTTTATGAAATTATGATGTTTCGACAAAATTTTGATAAAAATGATAGATATATAATAATTAAGAACTATAAATATATCTTGATCATATTACTCTTATATATATATCTTAATTAACTTAATTATATTTGTTTGATGTAATTTATCCTGCTGATAATTTGGTTCATATTATAATCTGTTTAAATTTGTTGCTTACAATTAGTGTTAAGCATATTTTAGATAATATATATTTTGAAAGTTTTTCATAATTATTTTTTGTTATTATATTTATTGTACAATTTGGTTATTTTTAAATTTATATAAATTATTTATGTTATGAATATTGTTGAATTATCATGTTTCTTAAATAAATGATATAATCATTAGTTAGGAAATACAAAAAAAGAATATGTTAATTTAATTGATTTTTATTGATTGAAATGTTTTTGTTGTATCTAAACCTGCAAAAATTAGTTCTGTTTGTTTCGTTGTTTTTATAAATTATTTTATTTTTTCTACTATTTAATTTATCTAAATAACTTGAAAGAAAATTGTTGTAAAATAATAAAAAATGAGATCTAATATTTTATATTATTTGAACACAAGATTAATTATAATACTGTTGTTTGGAAACATTGATATTAGTATAAAGAAAGGTGTATTAGTGATTTAAGGTAGGCTAGATTTAACTATGAAGTAGAAAAGTATATTTAATTAAGAAAATTACAAAAGAAAGATTATGTCCAAAGGTAGGATTCTATTATAATAAGAAGATTTTTGCGAGGATGATTTTTTTTTCTTAACTCAATGATTGATTGCGAAGTGTCATATCGCAAGATAAGAAAATCAGTTAACTTCAGTATAATACAAATCATTTTTCAGTACTTTTATGTGACAATTTAAATACATGAACTGGAATCAAAACATAAACAAGCTCTCGATATTAGTTTACAAAAAAAAAAAAGCTCTAGATATAAAAATTTCGTAAAACACTGTGGTGTTTAATTTGTACTTAAAGCTGTGCTAATATATATATTTGTTTATGATCTAACCAGGACAATCCAGAGAATGTTTTTTGCAACACCCATGTAAAAACTCAACGACATGCAATGAGTTTTGTAAATTTAAAGGATACAAACAAGGAGGATATTGTCAACACTATCTTGGCCCAAAACACAACAATTGTTGCTGCGACCTAGGTTTTGAATCCGAAAAGTTTTTCAAGTCCGATGATACTTATGCACTCACTAATAATTAGTTCGGTCATTGTAGTGCAACCGTAGCTCTTACAACCTGTAATAATCTCACAACGCTCTTACGCGGAAACGAAATAAAAATATCTTTCTCTTTACTCGCAAAATCGTACTTGATTATTTATCGTGTTTCTTACTCATAATTTGATCACTTGTCGTAAGCTTAGCAAAAATCCGGAACTTCAAGGAAAGTAAGGAATTCTTTGTTTTTCTCCATTTACTAAAATCGAAGGTGCGAATTTCGATTCTCACGATCACGCATCATAGAGATATTTGTTGACAAAGAAGGATACAAAATTAAAGCTCTGCAAGAATTTGATCTTGAGATCAAAGAAAAAAGAAGGGGATTGAAAATGGGGTTGCAAACTACTTGTCTTGGATTAAGGTTAAGGAAGAGGCACCCATTAATGATAGACTTCCATTCACACATGTCATATACTGATTAAATAAGAAGACTAATCACTATGAAATCACTATTTTCTAAAGAAACAGAGACAACAAAGGTTCCTAACCTATTTGACCATCATAATATATAAGTGGAAGATGCAACTATGCAATAAAACAATATTATCATATTTTTTAATTTCACTCAAAATTTGTAGGTTAACCCTTACAAAAATATTGAGCGTTTCGTTTAATGTTCTATATACTGAAGCTTATACTCTTTAGTGTTGTTTAAAAATATTAACCACATTCTACATTTGTATTAATGTATTCTAAATTATCTTTCAAGGTAAATGTTTATCATTCTAATTTTTAACAATTAATTTAAATTAAATTTATATATTGCTTAAATAAGTAGACTAACCAATATAAAATCAGTATTATCTAGAGAAACGGAGACAACAAAGGTTCCTAACATCTTTGACCATCATAATATGTAAATGGAGGATGCAACTATGCAATTAAAAAATATTTTCATATTTTTTAATTACACTCAAAATATGTAGGTTAACTAATCCCTACGAATATATTAAGTTTTTCGTTAAAAACTCTATACACTGAAGCTTATAGTGTTGTATTAAAATATTTTACCACATTCTACATTTGTATTAATGTATTATAAACTATCTTTCAAGGTACATGTACACCATTCTTCTTTCCAACAATTAATTAAGTTTAAATTCATATACTTCTTAAATAAGTAGACTAACCACTATGAAATCACTATTATCAAGAGAAACGGAGACAACAAAGATTCCTAACCTATTTGACCATCATAATATGTAATTGGAAGATGCAATTATGCTATAAAACTATATTGTCATAATTTTTTAATTTCACTCAAAATTTGTGGGTTAACCCATACGAAATAAGGAGTTTTTCGTTAAATACTCTATATACTGAAGCTTATACTCTTTAGTGTTGTTTAATAATATTTAACCACATTATACATTTGTATTAATGTATTCTAAACTATCTTTCTAGGTACATGTTTATCATTCTAATTTTTAACAATTAATTTAGTTTCAATTCATATACAGCTTAAATAAGTGGACTAGCCACTATGAAATCTCTATTATCTAGAGAAACGGAGACAACAAAGTTTCCTAACCTCTTTGACCATCATAATATGTAAGTGGAAGATTCGACTATGCAATAAAACAATATTGTCATAATTTTTTAATTTCACTCAAAATTTGTGGGTTAACCCATACGAAATATAGAGTTTTTCGTTAAATGCTCTATATACTGAAGCTTATACTCTTTAATGTTGTTTAATAATATTTAACCACATTATACATTTGTATTAATGTATTCTAAACTATCTTTCTAGGTACATGTTTATCATTCTAATTTTTAACAATTAATTTAGTTTAAATTCATATACTGCTTAAATAAGTAGACTAACCACTACGAAATCACTATTATCTAGAGAAACGGAGACAACAAAAGTTCCTAACCTCTTCGACCATCATAACATGTAAGTGGAGGATTCAACTTTGCAATAAAACAATATTGTCAAATTTTTTAATTTCACTCAAAATTTGTAGGTTACGAATATGATGAGTTTTTGTTAAATGCTCTATATACTGAAGCTTATACTCTTTAGTGTTGTTCAAAAATATTTAACCACATTCTAAATTTGTATTAATGTATTCTAAACTATCTTTCTAGGTACATTTTTATCATTCTATTTTTTTTAAATTAATTTAGTTTAAATTCATATACTATTTAAATAGTGGACTAACCACTATGAAATCACTATTATCTAGAGAAACGGAGACAACAATGGTTCCTCACCTCTTTGAACATCATAATATGTAAGTTTAGGATGCAACTATGCAATAAAACAATATTGTCATATTTTTTAATTTCATTCAAAATTTGTAGGTTAACCCATACGAAATATTTAGTTTTTCGTTAAATGCTCTATTTACTGAATCTTATACTCTTTAGTGTGGTTTAAAAATATTTAACCATATTATACATTTTTATTAATGCATTATATAGTATTTATCAAGGTACATGTTTATCATTCTATGTTTTAACAACTAATTAAGTTTAAATTCATATACAGCTTAAATAAGTAGACTAACCACTATGAAATCACTATTATCTAGAGAAACGGAAACAACAAAGGTTCCTAACCTCTTTGACCATCATAATATGTAAGTGGAGGATTCAACTATGCAATAAAACAATAATGTCATATTTTTTTAATTTCACTCAAAAATTGTAGGTTAACCCTTACGAAATATTGAGTTTATCATTAAATGCTCTATATATTGAAGATTATACTTTTTAGAGTTGTTTAAAAATATTTAACTACATTCTAGATTTTTTATAATGTATTCTAAACTATTTTTAAAGGTACATCTTTATCATTCTAATTTTTAACAATTAATTTAGTTTAAATTCATATACTGCTTAAATATGTAGACTAAGCACTATGAAATCACTGTTATCTAGAGAAACGAAGAAAACAAAGGTTCCTATTTTTTGACCATCATAATATGTAAGTGGAGGATTCAACTATATAATAAAAAAATATTGTCATATTTTTTATTTTCATTCAAAATTTGTAGGTTAACCCCCTACGAATATGATGAGTTTTTTTTAAATGCTCTATATACTGAAGCTTATACTCTTTAGTGTTGTTTAAAAATATTTAACCACATTCTAAATTTGCATTAATGTATTCTAAACTATCTTTCTAGGTACATGTTTTTCATTCTAATTTTTAAAAATTAATTTAGTTTAAATTCATATATTGTTTAAATAGTGGACTAACCACTATGAAATCACTATTATCTAGAGAAGACAATAATGGTTCCTAATCTCTTTGACCATCATAATATGTAAGTGGAGGATTCAACTATGCAATAAAAAATATTTTCATATTTTTTTAATCTCACTCAAAATTTGTAGGTTAACCCCTACAAAAATATTGTGTTTTTCGTTGAATGCTCTATATACTGAAACTTATACTCTTTAGTGTTGTTTAAAAATATTTAACACGTTCTAGACTTTTTATAATGTATTCTAAACTATTTTTAAAGGTACATGTTTATCATTCTAATTTTTAACTAGTTAATTTATTTTAAATTCATATGCAGCTTAAATAAGTAGACTAACCACTATGAAATCACTATTATCTAGAGAAACGGAGACAACAAAGGTTCCTACCTCTTTGACCATCATAATATGTAAGTGGAGGATTCAACTATGCAATAAAACAATATTGTCATATTTATTTTTTAATTTCACTCAAAATTTGTAGGTTAACCCATACGAATATTTAGTTTTTTGTTAAATGATCTATATACTGTATCTTATACTCTTTAGTGTTGTTTAAAAATATTTAACCACATTATTCATTTGTATTAATGTATTATAAACTATTTTTCAAGGTAAATGTTTATCATTCTAATTTTTAATAACTAAATTAGTTTAAATTCATATACTGTTTAAATATGTAGACTAACCACTATGAAATCACTGTTATCTAGAGAAACGAAGAAAACAAAGGTTTCTATTTTGACCATCATAATATGTAAGTGGAGGATTCAACTATGTAATAAAACAATATTGACATATTTTTTAATTTCACTCAAAATTTGTAGGTTAACCCCCTACGAATATGATGAGTTTTTGTTAAATGCTCTATATACTGAAGCTTATACTCTTTAGTGTTGTTTAATAATATTTAACCACATTCTAAATTTGCATTAATGTATTCTAAACTATCTTTCTAGGTACATGCTTATCATTCTAATTTTTAAAAATTAATTTAGTTTAAATTCATATACTGTTTAAATAGTGGACTAACCACTATGAAATCACTATTATCTAGAGAAACGGAGACAACAATGGTTCCTAATCTCTTTGACCATCATAATATGTAAGTGGATGATTCAACTATGCAATAAAACAATATTGTCATATTTTTTTAATCTCACTCAAAATTTGTAGGTTAACCCCTAAGAAAATATTGAGTTTTTCGTTGAATGCTCTATATACTGAAACTTATACTCTTTAGTTTTGTTTAAAAATATTTAACTACGTTCTAGATTTTTTATAATGTATTCTAAACTATTTTTAAAGGTACATGTTTATCATTCTAATTTTTAACAATTAATTTAGTTTAAATTCATATGCAGCTTAAATAAGTAGGCTAACCACTATGAAATCACTATTATATAGAGAAACGGAGACAACGAAGGTTCCTACCTCTTTGACCATCATAATATGTAAGTGGAGGATTCAACTATGAAATAAAACAATATTGTCATATTTTTTTAATTTCACTCGAAATTTGTAGGTTAACCCATACGAAATATTGAGTTTTTTGTTAAATGCTCTATATACTGAATCTTATACTCTTTAGTGTTGTTTAAAAATATTTAACCACATTATTCATTTGTATTAATGTATTATAAACTATTTTTCAAGGTAAATGTTTATCATTCTAATTTTTAACAATTAATTTAGTTTAAATTCATATACTGCTTAAATAAGTAGACTAACCACTATGAAATAACTATTATCTAGAGAAACAGAGACAACAAAGGTTCCGATCCTCTTTGACCATCATAATATCTAAGTGGAGGATGCAACTATGCAATAAAACAATATTGTCATATTTTTTTAATTTCACTCATAATATGTAGGTTAACCCCTATAAAAATATTGAGTTTTTCATTAAATGTTCTATATACTGAAACTTATCCTCTTTAGCGTTTTTATCAGTGAGTCTTGCCAGAATAATGGACCAAACTCTCTATTAGGAAAGTTTTCTCCGCTTAAGCTTTTGGTTTGATCAACAAGAAGTGAAACTCAGATTTTCCATGGTTTGTTGAGATCGCCAAATTCCTTTGAAAATAAAGAACCAATATAATTTATAAGGAACAGGAAGATAAAATTCATGAGGGATTCAAGGCACTACTCTTGGGATGAATCTTACATAAACCGATATTCATAGATGGCGTTTTCAGGCGATGTGTGGCTGAAGCAGAAATTCCTGATATTTTATTCCACTTACATGGTCAGAGCCGGTCCTAGAAAGTGGTGGGCTGGAAGCAAAACCAAAAAAATTTGGCCTATTAATTACAAACAAAAAATTAAAATCAAAGGTAGTAGAGGAAAGCATTCGAACCCATTACCTTTGGTAGAGTAAGGTCGTGAGGTAACCAATTAAGCTAAAGAAAATTTTGACAAAATGTGGCCGTTTTAATATTTATTATTTGGCGGCCGCAAGCATGTGCTTGGTCCGCTTCTACTAAGGGCTGGCTCTGTACATGGTTCATCTTATGCAATGAACTTCGCCACTTCAATAGAGTGTTTAATATTCTTCAAGCCGGTTTTTGGTAGCCCACAATGTTTAAAGTTACATATGCTTTCATCTCAAAGTGAATTCTTACCAAAGGCAACGAGACATCAGAAAGAGGATTGGAATGCTACATAACTTCATCTTGGAAGTTAAATTCTTTGATGTATGGGGTACCGATTTTATGGGACCCTTCTCACATTCTTCCAAAATCAACTTTCTGGTGGTATTTGAGTATGTGTTTAAATGGGTAGAGGCTTTAGGACGCCCCACAAACGATGCTAGATGTGGTAGTCAAAGTACGCACAGTAAAGAATTTCTAGTGAAGAAAGCAAACTTTTATGGGGGTCCAAATTCTCTTCAGAGCCAATGAAAAGTAATAAAATATTCACAAAAATGAAATATGATAACAAGAAAAACCAAGTTAAAACAAGAGACTTTACTCCAAATATGTAAGAGAGCCTTCTAGAGACAATATTGTACATGAATTCGTCTGGATGCGAGTTTAAAACAGAAATCGAACAAGTAAAGGCAACGAGAATCTAACTAGGTTCGCTAGAACAACCATTTAAACTAAGAAATTGAACGTGAGTTGCAGCTTGTTTAGCAACGGACAAAATAAAGCCTAAGGTTTCTAATTGCAGAGAGTTTCGATAGCTGAATTTCTTCCTTCTCTCTTCTTGTTCCGACCTTGCTTATATAGTCCTCCAAAGTCAGCCATATTGCCATTTTCTTGAAGATTCATATCTTCCACTTCTCCGATCTTTCCTTATATCAATTTGAATAAATGTAGACGGGGAGATATTTTAGAACCT
This sequence comes from Brassica nigra, assembly GCA_016432835.1. Taxonomy (NCBI): domain Eukaryota; kingdom Viridiplantae; phylum Streptophyta; class Magnoliopsida; order Brassicales; family Brassicaceae; genus Brassica; species Brassica nigra. Next base: position 1,237,317 of record CM028246.1, read on the forward strand.
TCTAAGGTCACTTAAAAAAAGAATCAAACAACCTTTAAAAAAAATTATGTGTTTTCTTCCTTATTCCTCTCCAAGCAAAGTAAACTGTTATCGAGATTTGGCTAATTTACCTATTAAGTCGTAAATGGCTTTAAAGCATTTGTGGGTGACCATGAGTCATACATTGAGACGTCGTCGGAGGACTAGGGTTCGTGCTCATTGGCTTCGTTGGTTGTCCTAGAGAATTTTGTGACTGTAGATCATGTTGTATAAGAACAAGAATCGTTTCAGTTCTAGTCGTATTGTGTTGTTCTTTAAGGTTTTTCCCACTCTTTAGGACACATAACTTCTACGTGTTCCATTTTCACAAATTAATATTTAGTAAAAGTTGACTGAAGAAGATGATTGGTCAACCTCAAAATTAAAATCAAAAATTTAAAATTAATTTAAAATTTAGATACCAAAACTACTCAAACAATCAATGTATCAGTATTTGACCAAGACGGTCTAAAACAATAAAATAAGTTAAAAAACATTTGTATTATGGAAAATATAGTATACATTTTGGAAAGTCCATTAAAACTTTTGAATTGCTGATAGGATGTTAATTCATTTACCTAGCATGACACTAAATATAGGTGAAGTCAAGTGTTTGACCAAAAATTTGATAAAAATGTATTGATTTTTTTTTTCTTAACAAAACTGAGTCTCGACAATTTGATTATAAATATGTATCATTTTGTAAGAAATACTGATTTTTGTTTTTGCAAAGGATAACGGAGACTTGTTTATCAAACAGTTGATTAATTCTTTAAGGTCAACATTTCTTACATATTTGTAAGTTATTAGCTTTACGGTTATCTATATATCTATTCATATTTCATATTACTGCTTAAAGATGCAGTAAATCAAGATATCTGTTCCGGATATACTCTGAAAATAAGATATTTTGGATGTTAAGATTAGAATCTGGATAGTAAAATCTTTGATGCGTTCAAACCAAATCCGGATACGAATATCTTGATATTTAGGCATGGATATCCGATTCTGGATCCGTATTTTTAAAATATATTAAATTTTAAATTTTATTAATAATTATATTTTATATATTAATATATATACATAAAATTAGTGTTATAATATTATATTTAAAATTTTATAATATTTTATACATATATCTATTTATAATCTTGTATGAATATTTAAATTATGTATTATTTTAGAGTTTAAAATATATATTTTCAATTATTTATACGATCCGGATCCAAATATCTGTGGGTATTATAATATCCAAACCGAAATCTGAAATTCAGTTATCCGAAATCCAGTAATCTGAATCCAATTATTAAATCCATGGATCCGGATCAGATATCCTAGATTTTTCGAATATTCTGATTTGTCCCACCCCTACTATTAACGATGATTGTGAATCTTATTTTTAATAGTTTTTTCTTTTCTTTTTGTAATTTTGAAGTGACTGACTATATTCTAACAAATATTTACTTCATCTTTCAGTAACATAGCTATGGCAACCAAGAAGTTTTTATCTCTTATATCCTTGATGGTGTTGGTTTCCATCATTCTACCCATGATTTCAGGTAATAAAATTAAATTGCGTTAAATATAATTATTTATCTTTATATGTCTATAGTATCATGGTGCGTGAGAGACTCAATAATATTTCCTTTGAAAAATAGGACTTCACCACCACTTAAAAAGAAAAATTGCTTGCATATGCATACTATGTTAAAATATTATGATTACATTTTTTGAAATACATAATATTTACAAATTATGAAATAGATAATATGTTTCCTTCAATATAATTCCCAAAATTATTTTATTTTGAATTACTTATAAGCTCTTTCCATAAACTGAGATGTGTGAAAATATTATGGTTACAGTTTTATTACAAAACATAATACTTATAAATTATAAATAAAATGTATTTTATTACAAATATAATATTAATAAATTTTAAATAAATTCAGCATGCTTACAGAAAAAACTCTAACTGGTTTACAAATAATAATACTACCATTTTCTTTCATCAATTTATAATAGAAGGAAAATAAGTATGCATATTTCTAGATGACCGGTTGTAGTTCGACATGCGATATGTTTTAAATTTGCGCTCTCTGAATTCGATTTAAAACAAAAGTATCAAGAAGCTAAAGCTAACTTGTAAACCAGCATTTTGCCCGGCTGGTTTAAATCAAGATTAATTGGGAAAGTGTCCTGTCTAGCAAACAAAGAATCATCTAACTTCATTATAATGCAAAATCACTTCTCTTATTTGATATAAAAAACAAGCTCTAGATATAAATATTCGTAAAACACTTGGTGACTTTAAGCTTTGCTCAAATATTTTTTGTGACCTAACAGGACAAGCCAGAGAATGTTTTCTGCAACAACAATGTAAGAACTCAACGACATGTAATGAGTTTTGTAGGTTTAAAGGATACAGACTAGGAGGATTTTGTGAACACTTTGTTGGCTCAAAGAACGGCCATTGTTGCTGCTATTTCGGTTTTGAGTCTGACAAGTTTTCCAAATCAGATGATACCAATGTACTCATTACTAATTAATTTATCATTGTTGTGGTTCAAAACAATGTATTACCTATTAACAAATATCCAAAATGTTTCCATATGGACTATGCATTTATTCTATTAAAATAGAAGTTCAAAATAATATTTTTCTATTTTAAATATATTTTTACATATTTTCATTTCTTTATAACTTATTCTAATTACTTCATTTATTATCTTTAAATTAAATCTACATTATTTATTACAAAGTAAAAGACAAAACTTACCTATTTTAAAGTATTTGATTAAATTTTTCTTTTTTTTACTCTATCTAACTACTTCGTTAATTATATTTAATATAATAATTTGATCAACCCGATTAACAATTTTTTTATTTGATTACAAAATCAGTTACACATGGGTATCCAAGTACCCACTTGAATATGTATCGTTTTCTGGATATCAGTTTATTTTTAAAAGTTTCAAACTCCATTTAGATTTGGATATTATAATTTTCTGGATGGGGATCGAATTGGTTCTTTCTGAATCCGGGTAATTTTGTATGAACCTAAAATATCTGAATAACCTATGTTTTTAAAATTTCATTACACAATTTATAATAAAAAGTAAAAATTAAAACCTGCACGGACGCGCAGATCAAGCTAATTATATTATAACTGTGTCAATAATAAAGGTTAAGCTATAAACGATCTACATTTATTTTATTCATTGCGTAATGCATCTATATTATTAAAACTGAAGTACAAAATAGAATTAACCATATTTAACTGATTTATTACATCTTTTCATTCCTTATTTTCATTTATCCTAATTATTTTATTAATTACTATTTTCCATCTTTTACACCACCAACAAGTATTAAATATCTGCTATATATTATACTGGATATAGGTTAATAAATAAATAATTTAATAGTAACACATATCTTTACTTTGTCACAATTTATTATTTATTATACTGGAGATCGATTGGAACTCCTGTTTTGATTCATTCTATGATATTTATTCAGTCTATGATTTGTGTTTCTCTTCGTGTATGAGTAGATCACCTTGTTAGATTTAAGGATTTCATGAGCTTAATGTCAAACTGATAATATATTGATTGCTAGGGTTATTCACAGATTTCTACACCAAGATTGTTTGTAAGACTGGTATCTAGAATAGCTTAGAATCATAGGAAAATTGAGAGACACGAAAATGATCAATTAACAGAACTAAATTCTGCTCGACTAAGTATCTTTTCGCAACGAGAGTTGTTCTAGGAATTTAGTTGACCAAATCGAATCTAGTTTATTTCTTGTTTGATTCATCGAATTCACAACGAGAGTTGATTAGATTTAGGCATCTATAGTTTATCGCAGTGAGAATTGGATAATTTACCTTTTGCATTTCAATATTTTATTTGATAAATCCATGGATCTAGCCATTCCTTCTGATATCTTAAAAAAAATTTAGATATACTTCATTGTTTACTGTTTTGTTATTATTGACCTAGCTTAACTTGAAAAATCAAGTTTATTGTGCGAGCATCGGTCCTTGTGGATTCAATCCTTAAGGACTATATTGAACCTCTTATTTGAGAGAGTAGCTAAGGTTAATTTGAGCATATAAATTTGGCGCCGTTGCCGATAACTGTTTGATTCACCATTAGACTAGGTGAAAGGTCTAGTCTAAGTTTCCTTTTCTTGTGTTTCGGGTACATGCATTGCAACGCAGCAGGGAGAAATACCTCTTTGATCTCTCACAAGAGAGTGAAAAGATACCTGAAAGTGTCTCTTTTGAAGATGCTTATGAAAGCTATCGGTAGACTCATTTCTTCAGGAACTCCAGTAAGACTGTGGAAGAAGTTAAGGCACTGTTCAACGAGGTTAGAAGTGCACCTACAAAAGTCAAGAAACTTAGAAGGCCCACAGATCCTGCAAAGTTCGTGGTTCCTTGGACCATATCAGGAAACTAAATTCTTGATGCTCTCTATGATACTGGATCTTCAGTTAGTATCGTGTCTAAGAACATTGTAGAGAAATAGGGTCTTGCTACAGAACATTCTAAGATCACTCTGACTTTTGCAAACCAATCTACCAAGTCTCCAGAAGGTGTTGTCAACGATCAAGGAGTGAGCGTTGGGAACTACATTGTCCCTAAAAAATTTCACGTGTTGGATCTGGGCAGTGGTTCAAACATGCCTCTGACTCTGGAAAGAGACTCCATGGCTACAGAAGGTGCAGCAGTTGACATGGTTGAGAACAATATATATTTTACACACATTCATAAGAATGTCTACTATGAAACTGTACCCGAAAACAGAGGTAGACATCTAGCTTACTGGATTGGTGTCTATAACATTAACTTAGCTACTAAAGTGGTTCCTCGGAAAAATTCAATTCATCGTTTAGATTAAAAGTTATGCGCATTTTACTGAAGATGGTCTGTCTAATGCTTGTGAATAAGCTGTTGAGGTTGTGGTCTAGTGTCGAACCATACTACTTTGGGTGTCAAACAACACTCTTCCTGATCAATGTCAGACAATTTTTTTATCTCTAAGAATTGTATTTTGGTCCAAAAATTTTTCTATTTACAAAAAAATCTTTGAACGTGTTTTAACCTATTTAACTTATTTTTAAGTCGTTGTTTAGACTATTTTTCTTTTGAACATTTTTTTAGAGGAGAACATGTTTAAATATAGGGGTAAAACTGGTATAATCAAAATTTCAAAACGGTTTGAATACCACACACCTAATTTTACCTTTTTTCAGTTTTTCTTGGATCTAAGATGCAATTTCCAATAATAAAATCATAATTATTTAACTTACATTTTGTTCTACGGCATAGAAAAGTTGACGGAGACCCTCTCATTAGTATAATCTATTCACCATGTCTTAAAAAACATGGAACAGTTTGATTGACAGTACAAAAAATAACCGGATTACTTCAGACTTTCAGACCAAAGCAAATGTACTTGGGAGCCACATCACCATAGCTTTTTTTAAAAAAAAAATTTGTGCACAACACATCATCATGTTGCTTCACAGTTTGAGTCTCGGTTACCATCATTAATCGACACGCTCCCTTGCTCGGGTGCTGCAAAGTTTCAACCTTTTTGCACCTCTTTCATGATTCTCTGTTGCTATGTCAGTCTCATTCTGCACGGTAGAGGTAACTTCTTCTGCACCAGCTTTGGTTGAACATAGTGAAGAATCCATTTCCATTTCAGAACCAGAAACAGCGTCTTCTGCATTTTCCGAGCAGAGTCTACGTCTATCCCTACTCATTGGCATTTTACTCAACTCTCCATCCAAATCAGTAGCTCCTTCGCCAGATTCATCAAGAGATTTACCATTAGATCGTTCTATCTCAGCAACTTCTTTCTGCACAATACCTTCACTGATATTGCTCTTTTGCATATCTCCAAGCGCGTTGATTTGCTTTTCCACAGAGACGGCTAAAGAAACTGCATAATCACGAAAGAAGGAGTCACGAGGTGGGCAGTGAAGCAGATCAATCAAGGTCTGATAATACTGCAGAAGGCTAGCAGATTCTTCAGCAGTCCGGTTTCCACGACAGACTTGAGCAAGTTTGATCATGTGCTGACACATGTAACCCTTTTCTGCCCAGCTGCAACTACATACCCCAAAATGGGAACTTGGACTCCACACAACATGAACTCCGTTGCCATCACATCTATCTGTTACTTTTGCAGACATGCCAGAGATAACAACATCAGAATCTGGTATACTCAACGCTTTCCGGAAAGAAGTCAAACCGCTGACCCATTCCTCTTTCCAGTACCTTGCAAAATCATCTTTTCCCGTATATTCATCAAGCCAGAAGTACGAATGTACTTTCGTTCCTAACTTATCGACCAACCAATCAGTACGTTGATAAGCTTCAGAGTCTCTCTCATTCAAGAGCCTGCACTTCATCTGATATTGGTAAAGCTCCATCGCTGCACATATCTCTTGGCTTGCCAAGGGAAGAGTCTGTAAAGCACTTGTCCAAGCTCCTATTATAAATTGGGAAGAAACAGTCAATTCTTGAGATGACTTGACAATTCTAGAGTTGGCAAAGCAAAAATGTAGGAAACTAATTTACATATAAGCATTTGATACTTAGGATCTAAGAACCTTGCAGGTAAAGTGTAAACAGAACAAAAAAAAAGAGAGGGAGATTCGAAAATAACCTATTCTGGGAGACCAAACAGCTCTGAAGTACTCTACAAACTCTGGACTATTAACAAAATGCTCCACTAAACCTTCAAACAATGTGGCTGTTCCTTTCCGTTTACAGATTTTATCGACGGCCTGCCCCAGATGTCTTGAAATCTCGACACGAGTCTCTGTGTCTGGACATCTCTTGATTATGTTCTTATGCCATGCATGGCGAACACGCCAAAACGAAAACAAGACGGGACACTGAAACACATCCCTAGGAACATCACAAGCAACAGCATCAGACAATATAATATTGAGGGTTGACAATATGGTTCCTTGTCTTAAATCTATGCTTTCAATAAATATCTTATTCAAGAAGAGAACAACATGGTTTAGTATCTGATGATGAAACCTTAAATTTAACCATGGCCAGTCCAACCAAGGATTCAAGACCTATTGTTGTATGATCCAAGTCAATAAATAGTGTTCCGCTATTGAAATTACCAAATGGCAGCTACATTAAACATTTAAGTAATTATCTGCATTAGAAGCTAAACGCTTTTGTGTGGTAAACTCTGGAAAATACGTTTTGCTATTTAAATAATGGCCTTTGAAGCAACCAACCTGATCGTTATTATGTCAGCAAAAGGGTCATCAACTATGAACCCAGCCGCCTTCCACAAGGGATCCTTGGCATGGACTCGGTTACAAAGCGCTCTCATCCATCTATACGAATCTCCACTTGAAACCCGCGGTGCAATTATCCAAGCTACTGGAATAGCCTTGTTCTCGGAGTCAAACACAACAAGACTATGGATAGGATACTGAAATTTAAACGATAAACTGATAAGATATATATAGAAAAACACACACACATTTAGAGAGTGATGCAAACAGCAAAAAAACCTTACCTTCAGTTTATTTGTCCCAAACCTTGAATCTGAAGCCAAAAGTCTACAGTTCCCAAACCGAATCATCTGTTGCAACTGCCACTCGGTTTGAATACCCAATGAAAACGGTTCTGCGTCAGAGAACCCTTGGTAGAAAAACACATGGCTCTGATGACTCTCAACCCACATACCCACACTAACATCATCATCCTCGTCCACCTCATACGTCGAACGTCTAATACTCCTCTCAAGCCTTCGAACATATCTATGGGTCAACAAATCATCTCGATTACTTGGACCACCTTGCTTTTCAACTGACTCGTTATGCCTTTGCATTATGGTCTCCACAGAGACGCCAACATAGAGCAAAGACAAGACACGTAACCTAAGATCTCCCGATATATAAGGAGCAAACATGGCTCTCGTTCCAGCAGCCTTCTTGTCTTGCGGACCGTGGCAAGGCAACCCTTTAATATCCAGATGCTTGTCATCGTTATAAATGATCAAAGCCACCGTTGGTTCAGCAGTCAAGCGTTTGACAATGAAGTGACACCTGCAGCCTCTCTTGGAATTGGGCCGACCTGCCTTGCTCCTACATGGCCGTACAGACCCGCCTTTCCTATTGTCATGTGGTCCAAAGGAACACCAATACCTACTCACACAAATTAAAGTTTATAACCAAAGTTTGTTTTTGTTTGGACACTAGTGTGATATAACTTACAGGATATACTCCAAGATGCCATCAACCTTTGCCTTGTATGTTCTCTCTCTGGCTTGGCGTCGTCTAGCTTCAACATGGAAACTGGTAGGGCAATCTTTATTGGAGGATTCACCTCTCACGAAATCAACAACCCTCGTGAATGGGATGAGGGCTAATCTATCTATGTTGTCTCTGTAACCTTCGACCTTGGACCAAACGAGATCAGCTGAAGAAAACTCTGGCAAAGTTGGGTTTTGCACCGGTAGGGAGAAGATTTGATCCCATCTAGCCATCTGCAGCCCATGATACAGTCAAACAATGAGTAAGAGACACGTGTGAAAGAGACACGAACTAAGAATCTTTAAAAGAGAGATTTTGACTGCAACGGAGAGTTGGATAGGCAAATCAATTTCTCAAAATTTACTGAAACACAGAACAATCCCTAAACTAAAAAATCAGTTTCACTCACCTTAAGTGCATTAACCAAGGGAGCCTTGGAGATGAAACTTGTCGATTTGTCGAAGCTAACAAACGAAGATGGAGAAGAGAAACTTGTAGCGGAGAAAGTCGGGAGCCCTCAGTCGCCGAGATAACCGAGTGCAAAACGGCGTCGGTTTGGCGTTTTCTTTTTATTTTTCTTTTGGGCTAAACCATTTTTGTTCAAAACTTAATATGACCCATTTTTGATGGGTGTGACCATATGGTTTAATATAGAGAGTGAATATGTTTTAAGTTATTCTAGATTTCACTAAAAATTACAAATCAAGTGAAATATAGTTTTTCATATTTTTCTACTTACTATATTAACGGAGAAAAAAAAATACACACTTGATTTCCAATGATGGATCTTAAAATACATTCACAAATAGAATATAGAAAATAAGTAAATTCCAGAAAAGTGTATAAACTAGATATTAAATATAAAAATGTATAGTTTAATGATTATGCGAGCAGATATAGCTGTAGAGGTAATAGGTATCGAGTACAAGAGTATTGAGACTTCGTTATCAAAGAATTTTGGACCTTTCTCTCCTTTGTGGTCTTTCTTTATAGGTGTTGATGAGAAAGTAAGAGCAAACGATAATATTTGTTACTCACTTTGGTATCTAACTAAGGTAATTGAGAAAGTAAGAGCAAAACGAGACTGAAGGAGACTAGAACCCAAGGTGATACTTCTGAAAGCTCCTCAGGATGGTGGTGACCTTAGACAGGTTACGTTTATACTGAAAAATCAAGATAGCTTTCAGAGATTATTGTATACGTCATTTTTGAGTTTTTCCCTTTTACTTTTAAACAAAGTCATGGTCTTCATGTTTTTTTAGCGTGTATCGCTTTAGATGTTAAGGAAAAATGCCAACGTTGCGTGAGAATTGCAAAAGAGCAAAGAATGTTACAAAACTAATAAGTCAATATTTCTTAAATCTACAGTCAATTACAAGTGTCGAAACCAAAAAAAAAAAGGGTGAGAGATACATACGTTTACACCAAGGCTACTTACTCTTTAGACCCAATGTTTCAATACTTACTCAGCCATACACATACCAAAACCAAAGACTATTATCGTTGACATGACCTGAAAAAAAACAAATGGGTAAGTTCCCAAGATTACATTTGCATAAACTGGTTACATTTCCACCGTATTTAGTAAGTTGACAACCTGCTAAGTGTAAGTAACAATATTAAGTTTTAATTAGTACAGCGTTACACATTTCTAATCAATGCGTGATGATTTCCAAACAAAATAGGGATCCATATGCAAGTTCTTAGACAAGAATTTGACAACAATGTCTACCTAGACAACCAAATAGTTGCCAAACATCATCCAGGTATCAAGAACGCTAGCATGTCTATCAACCAAGCAGTACAAGGAACCAAATAAAGGAGTAAATTTAAGAATGTATTACCCTTTTAATTACGTTATAGGGTGAGCTGCTGGATATTCTTCGTATTACGTGACATCATATTCCCATTTCTTTTCTCCTCATGCTCTTCACATGGGTTCTCTCTATAAGTGGAGCTTGCCTCTTCATTATCCGAAGACCCTGGCCTTTCTGTTAGGAACTGTTCCCAGAACACATCATTCACTCTAGCCGGAGGTGCTGCGTTTCCTTGTTTACCTCCAGGTGCAACCTCTTGCTGGCCCCGGTTTTTCTCACTTGCAGCACTTGTTTCTATTGATTTGAAGTTTAACTCGGTACATCTCTCGATCTCCAGACTTTTATGAGTTGTCTTAGCTATCTGCGAAGCTGCCTTGTCTGGTAATGGAGCAGAAGCCAAGGTAAGATTTAAATGACATGAGAAGCTACCATCAGTCTCCTCTGAAGAAGTTATCATCTGCTGCAAGGGCTCCGGTATTGTTTTGTCATTTAAGAGTAATATCCCAGGGCATGACCCGGTATCCGCAAGCTCTACTGCTTCAGGTGCGAATGGTAAACCTTCTCTTCTTGCTTTTGGATCACTACCCTTGGGACTCGCTCCTTCATTGGAACTTTGTATACTGTGTGAAACCATGTTCATATCTGAAACAGCGGGAGAAAGCTCTAATCTCAATTTACTTGACAAATTTATGTTTCCAGATTCAGGTCTCGAGCTACCACTGCTATTATCCAAATGGGAATCTTCAGAAGGTGGCTTCGATTGAGGGAGCCTTCTTTTCTTGTTGTAAGCTGCTGAAACATCCAACTCCTCGACTTTACGGCCAAAGTTGTTGATAAAAGTAGGATTCCGCATTGCCGTCTCCAAGAAACTCATCAGCTTCTCCTGCCTCTTCTCCATATCGTCAACATGCTCAGCCATTTCGTCTAAGCTGGACTTGTGCTGTTTGAACTTCACAAGCTTAGCTTCGATCGCAGCTTTTTCACGTGAGAGCTTGTCCATCTGCTCCTGCAGAGCTGATCTTTCTTGATCCACGGAGGAGACAGGTGGGTGACTGTGGCTATGTATAGGCTTCCTCCTGTGTATGTTCTTGAGAAGATGCTTCTGATCTTTGATAAAATCGTCATTCGAAAATTCCCACCTCTCCGGATCAATTTTTCGGAATCCCTATCAGATCATTGGATCTTAAAATCAAAATCAAAATCCCTAATTGGAAGCGATCGAGAAGACAGACTCACATAGGTATTGAGCTGACGGATGAAGGAAGAGAAGTTGTTGTGCTTGAAGAAGGACGGGAGAAGGAGGCGTGAAAACTCGGCGTGGTTCCAGACGATGAAGCTGTTGTGGTTGGAGCTCCACGATACAATCTCATCCGTCGACGAATCATCTACCATCTCGTACGTCTTTACCAAGAAAGGCGCCGGTCCTCCTGCTCCATCTCCGCCGCCGCCGTTAACGAAGGCGGATGAGTTACCTAATGCGCCGTTCATCTATGGATCTAATCCAGGAAGGATCGATCTCTCTCTCTCTCGTTGGCCGTAAATAAATTACCTTTTTCATATATTTTTTAATTAATACCTCTTTTTCTCCTACATTTTTATTACTAATCCCTATATTAAACTTGAAATGACTCGAGGAAAACGATGAATTTCAATTGACTTAATAGCACAATATTTTATATAAAAAAATATATTGAGTTAATATTATATATACTTCACTTTTATGATTATCAATTTTTATTAAAGTTAAATAACTATTAATTCAATATTATTTTAGAAATTTATAAATAATATTATTAAATAGTATTATTTATATTCTTAGATAATGCATTTTGCGTGTTTACAAATATTAGTGATTTTTAGAGATCCGCACGATTTTTCTAATATTATTTATTTAATTATTTTGAAAGATGTTATAAATACATAGTGTACTAATAATAATATGTATTATTATAGAAAAATATGATATATGCATTACTGATATTGAAATTGTGAAAAGTAAGTGAAATTTAAAAATATTTTTGAAAACTGTATTAGCCTTCTGTGTAAGAGTAATTTTTAATTTTTGTATTAAACTAACTTTGTTGCTTTTAAAATTTTATATAGTAATTGGATATTATTTTACCACATTATGCAAAAAGATACGTGAATATTGGATAGTCACATCTCAAACCTTGACTGTTAAACTGAAAAGTGGATTTGTTTAATCTCTAATGGATTATAGACCAAGTTAATATTATTTTAAAATATAATTGCATACATAAATGATTAAATATATTTTAATATTAGTGTAATAGATGCTTTAGAATCGAGCCAAATAATATGAATTATATTTTGCAAAAATATGAAATACTTTTTGCTTATACTATTTTGGTAGAACATATTTTCACAAAGACTCTTATATTTAATCTTATATACATATATATCAGTTATACTTCGTATACGCACCAAATTGAAAATTTCAACACAATTGGTGGATTATTTTACTTATGTGATATTTAAAATTTTGAATGCCTGAAATACTTTTAAAAAGCCTACAATAAAAAAAATGAACAAAAGAATTTTAATTAAAGATGTAAAAGATTTTTCCACTCTTAATTTATAGGCATTTAAATATGAAATAAATAAATAATTTATTTATTTTTATGGATAATATGTTTTTGAATTAAAACTTTTTCTATTTTTTATCTTTTCTAAAACTCTTTTCAGTTTTTTTTTCAAAAAAATTATTTTAAAGTCTGAAAATTCTTGTTGAAACTATTTTATAAATATCTATTTTAAATTTTTTGTATTATTTATTTATTTTTAAAATATTAGTTTCCACTCACAAGACCTTACCCTTCAAATCTAAATTATAAATCTTGATTAGTTAACCTATGGGTATAAATGTTTATTTAACTTTTAAATAAAACAGTTTGGTCATTTTGACTCTTAAAAACTATATTTATGATCAAATAATTTTTTAATTCAAATTTCTGTTAAACCTATATTAAGCCATTTTATACGAGGTTGTAGTTTTACTAAACTCTATTATTTATAAACCAAGAATTCAAAAAATGTGAACCGGAATCAAATGAATTTTAATACCCCGACAAAAGCAAATTGATAGATAATTGACTGGTTTAATGAACCGTTAAACCGAGCGTTATACCGACGGTTCGATGGGTTTGGTTTCTATTTTGTTTCCCCTGTGCTGAATTGAATGAAGAGCTGCTGCTTTCATCGATGGCGACGAATCCGACGTTTCAGCTTTTCTCTTCTTCGAACGATAAGTCATCATCCCAAGGTTTAGGGTTCTTCGATTCACCAGAACCTCCTCGTCCTCCTCCGCCTCCTCCCGTTGAAGTATTCTCCTCCGAGGTATCATCATCCCTTTCACTTTCACTTCCTCCCCTTTCGTCTCTTATTCTTTTCCCGTAACTTTCCGTCTCTCACTAGGTGTCTTCCTCCGTTGCTTTCACAGTGGACAAAGTGAGCATCGACGAGGTCACGCTATTGAAGGTGAGGATTCTCTTCAACTCATATACTACTTGAATTGAGTGTAACTCTCTCAGTCTCTGTTTTTGTGTTAGGGTCGTGTGAACACGAAAGAGGTCTTTGGATTGCCTAATTCGGATTTGGTTCCTGGAGTATATGAAGGTAAAACTGATCCTTCTTGATATGATTTTGCATCGTTTCATTTCATCTTATTCGAATTTTTTATAGGCGGGCTTAAGCTTTGGGAAGGATCAATAGATCTTGTTAAAGCTCTTGAAAAAGAGTCACAGACTGGGAACCTATCATTCCCCGGAAAACGGGTCCTCGAGGTAACCTCATTGCTTCTTGATCCTGTTTTTGAAGATAAACACAGAGATATATTATTGTAATTCACGCCTAAGTCGTTGAATCTATGGTTTCAGCTTGGATGTGGTCATGCACTCCCAGGAATCTATGCGTGTCTCAAGGTAAAGCTTATTGCTTCTCAGCTCATGTTCTTAGATCTTTCTAAATTCCCTGTTCTCTTTGGTGTCCAGGGTGCAGATGCAGTTCATTTCCAGGACTTCAATGCCGAGGTCCTTCGATGTCTCACCATTCCGAATCTGAATGCTAATCTGTCTCAGAAGCCTCCGTCTGTTTCAGTTGGTGGTAGAGAAGTACGCTTCTTTGCTGGTGAGTGGAGTGAAGTTCATCAGCTTCTTCCACTAGTTAATGACGGTGAGACGGATGAGAAAGGTGGTTATGACATCATTCTAATGGCTGAGACAATTTATTCCATCTCTGCTCAGAAAAGTCTCTATGAACTGATCAAAAGGGTACACTCTCGTTTTATCCTAGATATGACCATTCTTAAAGATTCATCGAAGGTTTGATTGTGGATTCTTTTTTTTTGCAGTGCTTGGCCTATCCTGATGGAGCTGTCTACATGGCTGCTAAGAAGTACTATTTCGGGGTTGGTGGAGGGACAAGGCAGTTCCTGTCTATGATTGAGAAAGACGGTAAGAAAAGCAAGGATTGTGTTTGTTCATTCTCTACAGTGGTGATATACCCGTTTACTAACACCCGCATCGATTTTAATTGCAGGCGTTCTTGCTTCAACCTTGGTGTCTGAAGTCACAGATGGCTCCTCCAACGTCAGAGAGGTATGGAAGCTTTCGTACAAGTCCTAGTTCATCCGGGATTCAACATCGCTCTCTGGTCCAAACGATTCATCAAGTTTAGTGGTTTCCTGTGGTGTTCATCAAAAACAAGAAAACTCAAAATCTCCTACTCTATATGTTAAACTTCCAGATTATGTTGACTTTATCATCAACTTGGCATCGCTTAGTTTTGTATTGGGCTGGGCAAAATATCAGAACCCAAAAAACTGCACTGCTCCGATCCAAAAAAGTTATATCAATTTATCGGTATTTTCTTCCAATTCTAAAAATGTTTAAATCACAGTTTCATATTTTATTCTACAAAAAGTAAAAATGACATTCTACACAATAGAAAATATAATCTACTTTGTTCATTGAATCTAAAATATTTAGAATACATGATCTACAAAATAATAATAATCTAAATATATTTAGAAAGCACATTCTACGTTTAACCTATCATTCTAAAATTTTTAGAAATCGGAATCTACGTCTAACCATAAATCTAAAACAGGTAAAAATTAAAATCTACACAATACTGTAAATCTAAAACTAGTAGAAATCGATTTCAAACATATTTACTGTATTCTACATATAGTAGAGAATACATATTCTACAGATAAGGATAATCAGTTCCAAAAATATGGGAAGAGAATATTCGGAAATATTTAGTTTTCTTATTTATTAAATCGTTTTTTTTAATCATGATTTATACATATATATTGATTTCTGTTTATAAACTTTTTAAACTAAAAATAAAATATATTCAATAAAATTTATCTAAATATTAAATATTTTTGAATTTTTATATAAAATTTTATAAATATTATCATGCTATTAAATATGCAAAAAAAATGACCAGTTAATTCATATTTATTAGATATTTTCATTTAAGGAGTTTTGAATGCTAATAGGAATAATATGAAATTTTATGTTATTGATAACATAATATTTCAATCATTTTTTAATAATAAAGTGGTTTAATGTAGTATACAATTATTAAAATCTGTTATGAAATTAAGTATAAAGTCAGATGGATTAGAGATTTTTTATATTATATAAAACAATTATTAAAATCTGTTATGAAATTAAGTATGCAAATATTTAGGAATCAAATAAATAAATAATAAAAAGTAAACATATGTTTAATTATTAATAGGCCAGTTATATTAGGGTTATATGTATGACGGCTACTAAGCACATGATAATCCACGACCAAAAAAATGTTATATTGCAATATTATATATTTTGGAAATTTTTAACAAAATTTTAATTATTTTAGTTAAAATTATATTTTAATATTTAACAATTGTTTTATTAATGGTAATTTCGAATTTTTAATTGAAATTAAGGGTAATATTTCCATTTTGAAAATATTTAGCTTAATAGAACATAAAATATATGAGATTAGTCTGATATGACATAGTTATCATTTTTTGGCCTAAAAAACAATTTTCCCTAAGAATTATCCCTTAGACTTAAAACTTTGTATACAACTATATGCCACTGAATTTTTTTTTTTGACATCATGCCACTGAATTAATTAAATGAACCTATTTGTTAGTAATCTTTGTCTTTTCAAAATTAATGAAGTAATAATTACTCCTAATTTTATGCTTTCCATGTCTTTTCCAAAATTAATAAAACATTTCCTAAATTAATCATAATAAATTCAATATAAATATTATAGTTTACCTATTGCACGGATCATATTCTATATGGTAGTTATACAGTTGACGGTTTAAAAGATAAAGCAAAATTAATTAATATAAACTATTAAATTACTATGTTTATAAATGTCATATTAAATCATTATTTAACACAGATAAAATTTAATATATATATATATATATATATATATATATATTATCACTTAGACAAATTAAATTTTATTTATAAAAATAAAACAAGCATCCGCACCGTCATGGTTTAAATGTACACAAACTTAAGCCCATTTATAATTTTTCATCCGTTACATCAAATTATATTTTAATTTTATTTTCTTACAAATTTTAGTTTTAATTTTATATGTTCCAAATTTGATAGAAGTTTAACAATCATTTATTTTCTTACAAATGTTATAGCTAATGTATCATTGATAAATAGCATGCTAATTCATAATTTTTTATTTTTTCGTACTTTTCTATTTTTGTACTTTTCATTAAAAACATTTTCGCCATATATCTTAGACATGGATCTAATTATATAAACGTTATATTTTTATATGATACCCAAAAATATTTGACACTGACCAAGATAATATATCAAAATAGCAAAAAGTAAATATCCAAAATAATTAAAAACTACTGAAAATACTAGACATATTGGATATCCCTCTAAATATCTATATAGTTTATATTAAATTTATGTATTTACACATACATTATTTAAATATTTATGCTGTAGATTATTTTAGTTTTGGATTTTGAAAATTTTAAGTAATGTTTGGATTTTGAATTTATTTACATAATTTAAACAAATGTAAACCGAAACCAAATCTGAAAAGATCCAAACAAAACTATATCAAAATTTATAAGTATACGAATATAATCTAAATCTCTATCTTCGAATACCTAATATCCGAATAGATCCAAACCAAATCCTTATGGGTATCCGGCGTATCCCTAAGTTTTGTATAGTTTTGTACACAAAACGCATATATGTTCTTGTACCTATGTTCTTGATTCCAACTGGACCAAAGTACCAACCTATGGATCCCACCAATCCAACGTTAGTTGGTATTGAGTATTGACTGATCATGATGGGGTGAATCAGATTATTTTATTTTGGTCACTCCAATTAAATTTGGGATAAGAGGCGTAGCAGTTGGCGTCGACTAGGTCAAAAGTTTTTGACTAACATTTTCTTCTTTTTTTTTTCTGGCAAAAGACACCCCAATTTCATTTATTTTTTTAATAAATTACACTTGAAACCAAAACAATTCAAATTCACAAACATCAGATTAAAATAACATGATTATACAATTAAAACAACATAAAGAGTCATAATAATGATGGTGAATGGTCAAGAATCACTCCTGCAACGGTAGTGCTTAGAGCAGCCTCTACTGTAAGGATTAGACGACGGAGGAAGACATCTGTTGGAGTAAGACTCACCGCGGTTGCCACCGTCACAAGCAGGCTGATTCCTCCTCAAAGCTTTGTATGAAAGCGTCTGCGTCTGCTCCTCCGTCAATCTCTGGCTTGACCATGACTCCATCATCACCGTCATTTCTTCAGTCTCCACTACGCTGCTGCACTCCCCCACCGAGCCATTGCATAGGGGTGGTGATGATGATGATTCCTTGGACATGACGTGTCCTAGAAGGTAGAGGCAGATGATGGTAATGGTCAAGAAGATCTTAAAAGGTTGTGTCTCCATTTTTTTTTTAATAGAGAAGAGAGTGAAATCTGGAGGCGGATCTTGGGTTATATGAGTACTAAATAAGCATGGAATGCCACATTGGGACTATTCTTCATAAATAGTATTTCAAGGTAAGACTTAGTGGGAGCAGCACTAGAGAGGGACCGCACTTCACCTAACACACTGCTTTACTTAATTGAGTACCAAGTGTTATTTATGTCGAATCAATCTATCTCTATGCATATGTTATAAATGTTTAAACTTGTACATCTCGTTTTCTTTTTGGTATCATATATATAATCTTTCTTTTTGTATAAAAAGTTTCAATACGGATTCTTATTGAAAACACTTATCTCAGTAGAGCAAAAATAAAAGAAACATATATACCAACGGTGTATTGGATTAGTGGTTTTGTTCTTAGAGATGGTCTCATTGCACCCCAATTCAATTCCAATTAGAATAGATGGTTTAGGCCATGTCTAGGTATTACCAATGGCTAGTTCCGGGTCTACGAAGATTATTTAGATCGAAAGGCCAAACATTTCTAGTTAACAAAAAAAAGATAAAAAAGCTAAAAAATATTTTATGACAATATACATTCCACGTATAAACAAGATGTGGAATTTTATGCGAAGATGCTTTCTCTTAAACAGAGAAATATTATGCATTAGCATTGGGTTTTTTTTTAATCCTGGTTAAATCTGACTAATGTTGGACGACACAGGATTATCATGTACTCTTAAGGATCTAAACAGAAGGAAATGTGTTTAGATCCTTAAGACCATTGATACATGATAATTAGTCTTGTGGTAAGATAGAGTGATGACTGCGAGATTTGATGCATCTGCTTTGAAGCTCTTCAAATGGAGCTATAAAAGATGATGCGTGGTGGTTGAACTTATACATGGAGCTATGAAAGAAGGTTTAAAGCTAAGGATTTGAAGCAAATTAGATATTTTATTACCATAGTACGTTCTGCAAACGCATTTTTGAAACAACTGGGAATGCATTATTAACTCAAACAATATTATATAAACGGTGACACTAAATGTGTTCACTCGAAATGTAGAAAGTCTTTATTAGAAAAGCATCCTTGGCAACAAGGGATCTCTTATTACCTCGCTTTTTTATTCAACTCACACCACACGTAACGACTAATAACACTCAATAAACGTAACACAACAAACTCACTCTTCCAAATTTAAATCCAGATATCGGAAGTGCAGTCACCACCTGGATATCTCATCTCATGGGCCAGCGCAGGACCATCAGGTTCATCACCAAAGTCAACAAAGAAATCAGGGTTTATGGATAGACCACCTTTCTCTGCATCAACATCAATCTGAATAATGTGTGATCCTTTATCCATGAGCTCCGGGTAAAACTGACGGTCCCACGCGCTAAACAGCGAGTTTGTTACATACAATCTTTTCCCATCGAGGCTCAGTTGGATCATCTGTGGTCCTCCTCTTAGAGATTTCCCCTGAAAATCACCAGTGAGGTAATGTTTTCAATACAATGCAAATTGTAAGACCTACCAAAGGATCACATTTTGGGTACAAACCTTGATCTGAGGAACATCAAACTGGTAAGTGCTACCATCTTCTCTAACAGCCTTAACAGGACTTCCCTTCTGTAGCAGTCCTCCGACCCAAATCTGTCCGGTTAAGACAGGGGTTTTAGGGTCTTCGATGTTGTACTGGCGAATGTCTCCATGAAGCCAGTTCACAAAGTACATGAACCGGTCATCGAGTGAGATCAAGAAGTCAGTGATAAGCCCTGGCATTTCTGGCAGAAACCAGTTCTCTACTTTGAGGGGTTTAACATATATAACCACCTAATGAGAAAAAAAAAACAGATTAATTAGAGAACAGAAAGGGTTAAAGAAGAAGATTACGAAGCTACACTTGCCTCATGGCTCCATGTGTCATCACTGTTCTTGAAAAATCTTATCATATTACTTGATAAAGCACCCCCAACAAACCCTGTATCTTTAGACGGATCGTGCAAGAATCGAATCTGTACAACAAAAGTGTAAAAGTATATATCCCTTCAAGAAAAACACAGATCACATACATATTCACATTATGTTTGGTTATGTTACCTCCAAAGGTAAGAGACCAGTCTCTCCAAGGTCAATTAATTGTTTCATTTCACCTCCTGGCCAACTATAAACATGTAGATGGCTTCCGTACAAGCCATCAGCAACGTCCTGGAGATCAAAACCTTTGGTGAAGGCTTTAGGTGCTCCCCAAGAAGTGCTGATCATTGTCTTGTGCCGCGGTTGGTACCAGAAATCATAACCAAACAAGGGACTATGTCCTTCTTTCTCCCACCTAACCACACACATCAAAGTCTATTCAAAAGCTTCTTACATTCACTGCATTGGTTATATATTATGATGCACTTTCCTCTTACTTCATTTTGTCTTAACATTTAGAGTAACAAACATCAACAATGGTATATGACTGATAACTATGTTACAAAAAAAAAAAGGTATATTACTGATAACTGATTAAAAACTAAAACATGATATTTCTAGTTTTGTAATAAGATACCTATTCTTGATGTTGAAATCAGAGTCAAGGAGGAGAAACCCATTTCCCTTGGCGTTTCCCTCTTTGTCTCCAAGACAGGACACCATGATTTCTCCTGAGGCAAGACAATGAGCTGTGTGTGGATACGCCAATCCAGTCTTTTCAGCAATTTCTTTAGGATCAACATACTTATACAAAGACGGTGCCCTCGGGTCTGCCTTTGTGTCAATCGCATAGATGCGACCAGATCTTCATTCGAACAAGAAACAGAAGAAAAACATCATCAAGACAGAAGAAACATGTAGAGATATGAGAGGAAAAAAAAATGGAAAGGCTGAAGGATTCTTACATAAGCGATGGTAACACGAGATAGCGTCTATCAGCAGAAGCATCACCATGGCAAGAGCTGCATGAGTTCCAACCAGAATGATGAAGCTCATCACCCACAAAAGGCATTGGCAGTCTGTGAATGACGCTTGAATACGTTGATGAGTTTGGATCAACATCCACCGTTGCCAAGTAATCAGGCTTCTCTCGTCCCGTTCCTTGAAAACCGAAGTACAAATTAATAAAACAGAGGAGTGTCAGGATGTTGTCAATTAGATGAATATTATACAACCAACACAATGATTTTCACTCCTCGTTTAATAAACATCTGGTTAACGGATCTAATGCGGAAAATGAAAACAGAGAATCTCAAGGTCAAGGGTATTGTAATTTCTATCTAGAATCTTTGAGTCTATAGGACCTCTACCAAATCTTGAACCAAAGTTACAGAAACTAAAGATTCTGTCTGAAAACATTCAAACTAGACTCTATAACACTAGAAAGAGATTAAAAACATATAAATGAGACAGATACGATCAAAAGTGTACCATTGTAGACGGCAGTGACGTAGATGAGCTTTTCCGATGGTCCGGACATGGCAGCGAGTGGCGTAGCGTAACCGGGACCTGACTTGCAACATCCTTTGCTTCCACCGTTGCTCGCCGGAGCTATAACTTCAGCTTCTGTCGCCATTTCTCTTCCTGTCTCTTGAAATCAGATACCGTATAGTTATATTTATATGGTAGTGGTTGTCGCAAAGACATGTGATTTTGATTTATACGTGAGAAGTTTTTGGGTGTGTACTAAAATGCTGACTTATCTTTCGGTATATTGTAATACTAAAGTCAGTGTCATGTGAGGTACGTGTAGGAAACCAACATTTTAAAATATAGATCTACTTTGGCTATCAATAAGCGTTGACTTTTATTCTTCTTTTTATTTAAAACAAGAATTACCACAAAATTTGCAAGTTTTATTGACCAAAATATGGAGAGATGTATTTGTAATCAAGGATGAATTAGAGGAATGACAATATTAGGGGAAATTCTCATTCAGTAATCATGTGGCAAATTAGTTTTAGATGTGATAATTTTACACGAAATCAGACATAATTATCTTTCTCCGTGGGTGACCGGTGACCGTGCATCAATCGTGAGGTATATAATCTACAAATTATATATTATATTTGTTTCAAAAATTAGTATATAATAATCGATTCTTATTAATAGCTTCACAAAAAACATAATATATAATAAAATATAAAACAAAAAATTTTCAATAATAAATAAAATTTTCAAACTATTATTTTCTAAGAAAAACTTCAAAACCACTATCTTTATAGAACAGATGAATATGGATGGATGTTTGGGTATCCATTGGGGTTTGATTCGGGTCTATTTGGATTTTGGATTTCCAGGTTAAAAATTAATGTCTTATTCGAGTATTTATAATTTTGGTTTAGATTTGTACGGATCTTTGCGGATACGGTTCGGGTTCGAATAAACCATTTAAATTATATTTTAAATTTATATATAATTTAAATTTCTGAAAATCTAATATATATATATATATATATATATAAATTTGAATAATGTATGTCAAAATACATAAACTTAACATAAAAATTGGTTTGGTATGAATATGTGGATGGAAAATCAATAGATATTTTAAGTATTTTTGGTGTTTTGAGTATTGTTTAAGTATTTTAGATATTTACTTTTGACTATTTGTATATATTTTTGAATATTTTAGATAACTTCAAAATATCTTATATATTATGAATATATTTGAGTATTAAATCTAAAAATAGCTAACATATTCAAATATATAAATCTGATTCAGATATATATGGATGCCTGAAATATTTCGATTTGAATCGGATTTGGTTCTGGTATTTTAGATACCAAAATTTTGAATCCATTCGGATATTAAACGAATTTCGGTTTGGATTCGGTATTATTTTTGGAATTGGATTCGGTTTGATTCTTTTAATTCGGATTTTTTATCCAGTCTTGCAGATGAATATTATTAAACAAACAGCAGTAGTATCCTGGATCCGAACTAATTGGGATTTTATTGCACGAGCTAGTCATGCTCGTTAATCATACGCCCAGAAACGCTGAATAACGTTGAGTTGTACAAGTAAAATAGAAAACAAAAACAGCATTGCATGTGGGTGACAAATGTAATTAAAAACTAGAGAACTCATCGAGTCAGGCTGTAACTTGCCAGCATTTAAAAGCTTTTTAATAAGTGATGTAAGAATATAGTTTTTAATAAAATACAATTTCGTATTGCCGGCAATTGCTTTGGGTTATAGCATGTGAGGGAAGAAACGGAGAAAGAGAGTAGTAATTGAAGCTCAACTACCAATACTCATCTTTGATTGTTCTTTAGGTAAATGGTCCAAGACTCCAAATTATCAAATTGTAATAAATTCTAGAAAATGGAGACAGCACATACTATATGTAAGGTTCACTGTACTGCTTAATAACGTTTCCACGAAGACTACAAGAAGTTCATATACAAATCCTTTAACTAGTCAGAAATGACCACTATCCATCTAGTCGGAAATGACCACTATCCATCTACCAGGTCCCGGTTCTCGAGTGTTAAAAAAAAACTCATTACCACAAATGGAACTATCCTGAAACTCTTTAAATCCAGATGAATGAATCCACGAGTCTAAATCCAAACTTAAATAGACCTTTACTTCTAGTACTCTCAATCAATTAACCGAGTTAACTTGAAGAAGTTCAATCCAGCTGACCAAGCTAACCTGAATTCTAATCTTGTTACATCTTTTTTAATAATTGATGTATATGTTAGAATCGTTTACAAAAAATATACAAATGTAATATCTCTTATATATTATTTGATAAGTATTGAGAAAGAGCCTTGCTGATGTTTTGTCACCACAATGATTCTCACAAAAATAACTGACAGTCACCACACTGTTTCTCACAAAAAAAATAGCTGGCATATCATCACCATATTCATTCTCACTTAACATACTAAATGAAAACTTTCATAAAACTAGTTCCAATAAATCACACAAAAATTCAACCTGTCAAAATTTGCTTAACATGTGTAGTACATTTTCCAAACAATGACAGTTGAGACATTGTGTAGTTTATGTGTAGTACTTTGTGTAGTTTATCACAAAGAAGCAGTTGAGAAATTTGATTTATTCCTTGAGTATGTCAATGACTTTTACAAGGAACGAGTTTATATTTCTTTTGAAAAGTATGAATAAGAATTAGTAGTAACATTTGAGCAATAAAAATAACATACATTACTTATATCTTACGAACTTGAATCCATATTGACGGAGCCATCTGTGAAATAAGAACAGATGACCATTTCATGTTTACCATATTGACATTTTTGATCATTATATAATCATAACTATCTATCTGTTTTTACATTATACACTATCACTTATTACTTATAATATATATAACTTATTAGAAGTTTATAAAAAGAAAGATCAAGTTGTGCTTATATTAATCATTTGGAAAAGTATGAATATTATTTCTTCTACGTGGTCTAAAATTTTTTGACAGCTACAGTAGAAAATGAATGGGACATGAAAAAATAATCTGAACTATATCTACATGTATTCATAATTTCCTAAGTTTGGGTATGTTAATTAATATACCATACTCTATTCAACAATGGTATTATTAACAACAATATATAAATATATTTAATTTCATAATTATATGATATTTAGCTTGCGTAGGAAGTTATATAAATTCCCATATTTCATTTAAGTATAGAAAATATTAAAGACATAGCTTGCGGATAAATTTTTGAATATTTTTATGAATAACATATGGTGTATTAATATGTGTCATTGAAACGTAATTTAATTACAAATATCTAATATTGAATACTTGAATATCGTTATTGAAAACTTTAGGAGTATCTAAAGTGCACCTAATACGTAATAGGATGAAATACAACGATTAAATTCAAAATCATTCTCTCTTTTGTGTACAATGCCTGCTATTAAAACTGTTTCTGAGTTGAAGCCATTCAAATCGATGTAGAAGATCATAGTCAAGATAATCCGACTTTGGAATCAGTACTCACCGTCCGGTGGTCTCACTATTGAAATAGCCTTCATCGATGCTAATGTGAGTTTTAATTAATACACGTTCGACATATAATATAATAGACGTTTGAAATGGTCCTCACATGTCATACTATATGTTTTATAATAGTAACTTTATCATAAACAAATATACAATTGCTCCTTGGTGTAACCTGAATGTCTATAACTTCAGTTCTATATGGTACATGATCTAACATATATATTATTAACTTCTTTCTTAAAAAAGGTTACAAGATCCACGGTGCAGTGAAAAAGGATTTAGTGAACCAGTTTGATCCTTTCGGTGTAGATGATATAGTTTTGAGTTTTGGTTTTAAATATAAGTGTGCATGATCCACATAGTAATATATAGGTAAGCATATAAATGTAAATGAATGTAGTAGATGATATGAAATTAATCAGTCCAAAATTTTGTTTGAATATCCGTTATTTTAGTGTTGTATTTTTTATATAATGATATTTCATTTCGCGCAAGGTGTGGATTATTATCTAGTCAGTTATTCAAAAGTGCTACTAATATTTTAAATCAGCAATCGTAATTAAGTAAATGGTATAATTATTCAAATCATTTCTTAAAACTGCTATTATTATTTTTTTCTTTCTTTCAAAAGACCATTCTATTACCAAGCTTTGAGGTGGTCTAGGTATTTAGACTAGAATAGAATAATCAACAAAACAAATGGTTCTATTGAAAGATCGAGCGGCTCTAATTAAGAAATCTGCAGTTCTATTTTCTCCCAGAGGAGTATAGCATAACACTTATGAGAGAATATGTGTCCCATAACCCCTTTCCAATGACCCATAAGGAATAGCAGTGAGATCAGGTTTTAATGCCTTTTGTATTCGGGCTTAATTCTTGCACAACAAGAGGAATATTTTCGATATGCCAAAAGTGACGTCGTAAGACCCTTGAACGCATTTGTGGGTCCACGATTTTAAATAAAATTGTTGGTGGCTCTATTAACTGAGCATCAATCATTTGTTTCTTTTTTGGCAAGGAACATAAGCGGTTAACCGCTGGCGTGAAGCCTACAAATATGCAGGGCATCACCTATGAAGTTCCCAACAACGTATTGGCTCTAAAGTGGCTTGGAATCCGTGGTAACCTTCTTCGGGAGGTCAACTACAGCAACACCATCCTGCATTTCAATCACAAGAAAGAGATGAACAGCACCGTTTATCTTATCTTAGGCGACCTCTCACCATGAGGCCTTGACTGAGGGAGAACTGGTTTCTGAGCAGACCTTATCGGGTGCTTAATTAGGGGAGATCTGGACCCTCAGGAGAGAGAGGAGGCTCCATGGCACCGGTAGCCGTAACCTTGTGGCGCAAGAATAAAGGGAGAGTTGTGCTTGCTGTGTTGCTTACCTTGAGATGAATTTGTAGGTTTCTAAAATCTACTATCCTCACTGAATAATCCTAATATTTACTCTCTTTTTTTTGCAGGTACGTACGAGAATATATAGGAGTAGAAATCTTGGGTGGTGCCAACTTTTGGGAAGGATTTGGATTTTGTTTTCTGAAAGTTTTCGTTTTAGATATTTAAGACTTTGTTTCTGTTTTATTCGGTTTTCTATTAAAGTTAAGTTTAGATGTAAGGTGGTTCATTATGGAATAAAGCAAGTGCTGAACCGAAAAGAAATTGTTCTTATGGTTGAATGTGATTCTAACGATGGGTGTTACTCAAAGACGTGGACACAATTATAAATACAAAGTTTTACTATCACATATTAAGGCGCGGAAAAGTAGAACAACTTTTGATTGTCTTGATCAAAACATACGAACCTAGCCAACTCTTATTTATTACACGTCCCAGACACAACAAAGAGTAAAAATCCAGCGTTTACTCTTTCAGGGGCCAGATTCAAATCCAGATATCGGAGGTGCAGTCTCCCCCAGGATATCTCATCTCGTGAGCAAGGGCAGGACCATCAGGTTCATCACCAAAGTCCACAAAGAAATCAGGGTTTATTGAGAGGCCACCTTTCTCTGTATCAACATCTATCTGAATAATGTGTGAGCCTTTATCCATGAGTTCCGGGTAAAACTGACGGTCCCACGCGCTAAAGAGCGAGTTCGTTGCATACAATCTTTTCCCATCGAGGCTCAACTGGATCATCTGAGGTCCTCCTCTTAGAGATTTCCCCTGCAAACATAGACATAAGAAGAGGCTGTAGAGAAGGCATATATAAAATGCTCCAAAAAGAGAGTTTCACTTTTTGAGAGTACAACAAACCTTGATCTGAGGAACATCGAACTGGTAAGTGCTACCGTCATCTCTAACAGCCTTGACGGGACTGCCATTTTGTAGTAATCCTCCTACCCAAATTTGTCCGGTTAAGATAGGGTTCTTAGGGTCTTCGATGTTGTACTGACGAATGTCTCCATGAAGCCAGTTCACAAAGTAGAAAAACCTATCATCGAGGGAGATCAAGAAGTTGGTGATAAGCCCTGGCATTTCTGGAAGAATCCAGTTTTCTACTTTCAGTGGTTTTACTGATATAACCACCTACAAATAAAAAATAATAATTCAAATAACCATAGATTTTATGTTACATGTCAATCATAGATTTCAAAGAACCAAAAAAAAACAAAATAAAAGAGGAAATGAAGATGATTCAGAAACTCCACTTGCCTCATGGCTCCATGTGTCGTCACTGTTCCTGAAAAATCTTATCATATTACTTGACAAGGCACTCCCAACATACCCTATATCTTTTGACGGATCATGCAAGAATCTAATCTGTAACAACCACATATAACATTAGAATATATTCCTTGGTAGAAAAAGATCAATCACCTTTTATGTGACATGATGGAGTAATGGTATTACCTCAAGAGGTAAGAGACCAGTATTACCAAGGTCAATAATCTGTTTCATTTCACCTTCTGGCCATTTATAAATATGTAGATGGCTTCCATACAAGCCATCAGCAACATGCTGGAGATTGAAACCTTTGGAGAATGACTTAGGTGCTCCCCAAGATGTGCTGATCATCGTATTGAATCGAGGTTGGTACCAGAAATCATACCCAAACATTGGACTATGACCTGGTTTGTCCCACCTGCTTTTGACGTTGAAATCAGAGTCAAGAAGGAGAAACCCGTTTCCTTTTGCGTTTCCTTCTTTGTCACCAAGGCAAGAGACCAACATGTCCCCCGTGGCAAGGCAATGAGACGTGTGGGGGAAGGCCAATCCGGTCTTGTCTAAAATCTCTTTAGGCTCTACAACTTTATACAAGGACGGGGCCTTTGGGTCTGTCTTTGTGTCAATCGCATAAATGCGACCAGATCTTCATCAAAAAGAAAAAAAACATCTATTAGTTCATCATTTAGAGACGTGAGCGTAAAAGCGAAAAGCGGTTCAAACAAGGAACTTACATTAAGCCTGGTAATACGAGGAAACGTCTATCAGCAGAAGCATCACCATGACAAGAGCTACATGAGTTCCAACCCGTGTGATGAAGCTCATCGCCTATATAAGGCATTTTCAGTCTATGAATGACGCTTGAATATGTTGGTGAGTTTGGATCCACATCTACCGTAGCCAAGTAGTCCGGTTGCTCTCGCCCCGTTCCTTTGTAACCCAGTTCAAAAATTGTCAAAAGTATTTAAATAAAGAGGAGCCCACAATTAAAATTTAAAGGACACTAAACTTGTAAGATAAACATGTTTTAATCTTATTGGGTAACTGAAATGTGTACCGGAGTAGAGGGCGGTAACGTATATGAGCTTTTCCCGTGGACCGGACATGGCTGCGAGAGGGCTTGCGTAACCCGGACCGGACTTGCAACAACTTTTCCCTCCGCCATTGCTCGCCGCCGTCGCCAATACAGTCCCTGTCGCCATCTTTCTATATGTAAGTGTGTGTGGAAGTCCTCAAGCTAGATGTCTCTGAGTAAAACGCAATCAGTAGCACGCATGTGAACCTTATTAGTTTGAAGCTTTTGGCTGTATGCGAATAAGGACGATATGATTGTCCTTGTTATTATTATTTATGTCTCTATATAGAGCATGTGACACCAAACAAGCAAAGACAAATGATTCCTGTTATTAGCAAACAAATGCCTCTGGATAAGTACACGTTTTATAAAAACATTTAATCACACCTAACTAATTACTAATCTTACTTAATAAATATATGTATATTGCTTAAGTTTTGACAAAAAAAAATATTGCTTAAGTTTAAGTAGGCCTCAGCATAATATCTGTAACCTGAAATCTGATCCATATCCGGTCTGAAATGTAAAAAATATTCGAATGAATCTTGTAGGGTATTACAAAACATACCTGAACTCGAAGTGTTATTATATGAACCCAAAGAGGTAACGCGAAAAACTGAAAAAGCCAAAAAAAAATATCCTAGGAAACCAATACAAATGTGAAAATTAATATGCAATATAAATTTTTGAAACATATTCAATTCAATATTTATTCTCATAAGATAACTAAAAATAAATATTTGAAATTTAAATAAATACCTTAAATACCCAATTCTATAAAAATAAGTATTTATTTCTTATGATTTGATTCATATTTTATATTTTATTTCGAGAATATTCGAATCGAATCGATATAACCCAAACCTGATAGTTATTTTATAGGTTTTAGGATGTGATACAAATTAGAATAAAAATTGATGTGTTCTCGACCCGTACTTACAAATTTACAAGAATGAAACATAGCATGTGATACAAATTAGAACCAAAATCCAAAATATCCGACCCAAATCTCAATGGGTACCCCGAACACCCATGCGTAAATCTAAAGTTGTTAAAAAGTCAAATATTGGACACATTAAAAAAAAAAATTAATATTCAAGAGGTTCGGAACCAAAATCTGTAATTTTCTTAGACCGAAATAAAATCATGTAATATTATTTTCGTACGATCAGTTAAAACTGGAGATCTGTGACATAGTCATAATCATTTTTAGTTAGCTAATAATCTCTCTTAAGAAAATTATTTATTAGTCCATTATAAATCTTACCCAAAAAAAAACTAAAAAGCTGTTAATCTTACCCAAAAAAAAGATAGCAAAAGAACGTAACATTCAGGACCGGTTCAATTTGAACAATTCCAAAAGAATGAAGAAAAAAAATTGGATTTATTTACAAAGGCTAACAGATGCAAGTGAAAATACATTGAACGCATCATTTTTGAATATGAAACATTCTTTAATGAATGGTACGCATTCAGACATAATTGATGAAGATTTATTTATGAAACTAAAGATTCTTTAGAAATCAATAACCGAAAATTTCGAAAGTATATTGAAGTGCTCGGCTTTTTTTGAAAAATAGAGAATTGTTATCAAAAAAACAAAAATTGCTTATCGCATATTGCTGACCATTTCAATTTCCATCACCACAGATGAAAAAAGTTTTTTGAAGTTTGAGATGATAAAGAATTATTTGCGGTCTATTTTGTCACAAGAAATATTAAATGAATTGGCTACGATTGAAAGACTTGACTATATGAGTCTAATGGATAATTTTGCATGATAAGTGCAATAAGATTTATATTTGAACAATACGTGTTCTTAATATCACTGCTTTTTTATAACAAACAGACTATGGATTTTGATTTCTTTATAATGAAAATTTAAGTATTATTTTAAAATTTGTATAGGATATAGTTTTAAATTTTGATTAGGGCAATATACAAAATTAGTCCGGCACTGGTAACATTAAGGACGACTGCCTTCTTCATTCACAGAAGATAGGTTTGGATTTTGGATTCAGAACTTTTTTCCAGTGTTATTTTTTTAAGAGCATCTCTAACAGTCTTTTAGGTTTTGCATTCCAGTAGATTCTCAGCCTCTTAAAATACTATTTACTTTTCATTTTAGTCCCTACAATTATATATATTTGACAATAGCATGAATAATCTTTTATATATCATATTTTAATACTTATTAGAAATTATTTTATTAACATTTTTCTACTATTTGTAGTTATATTTGATTATATATTATTATATTTTCTCAAGAAATATTTTATTTTAGTATGTTTCAAACAGTATGTTTTATTGATTTTTAAAAATTTAATGATTATAGTTAATTATTAATAATACTAAGGACGAAAGTGTAAAATGCTGATTTTTCTAAAAATAAATTTGACAATGATTGTTGGAAAACCACCCCTCATCACCTTATATCAAGGATGGACCCATTAAAAATGAGATGCTCTAAATATATCCCATAGTTGGTGATTGAAATCTGATTGAATAAATGCACGTTACTGTAGCCGTGAGTTGGTGGAGTCAATGAGAGCGATTAAACAACGACTCTTTTGTTTGTCATCTTTTTCACTTCACACATTTGTTGTTATCTAACAATAATATCCATTTGACATCTCAAATTTACAAAAATGACCGCTTTTCGAAATCTTCATTGGTTGGTTCTCAAAATATAGAAATGATTAGAAATAATACCAAAAATTACCAGCTTTTTAATTGTTTAATTGTTAATTTATTTGCATATCTATACTAATAAAGTAGGCTTTTTTATCTCCTTGGGGGAAAAAATGCCATGTGGCATTTACTTTTTAATAATTATAATATTTTTCAATTTAAATTTAATGAATTTTAATATTAATTGTGAAATAAATTGGGGTTTTAAACTCTCTTTCATACAGGTCCAAACGCTTATAAGAGTGTTTTGAATCGACCGGACCAAGAGTTGAACCGATAAATTCGTGACCCAATATAAATCGGATTTGGATTTTGTGAAAACCCATAAACACACACAAAACTCACTAAAACCCGATACATGTTAAAGACTGGTTGAACCAATAGATAATTTTATTTTTACTATTTTTAGTTCAAGTTATGTTTTAAAATTAATTTTTATATTCTAAATCTGTAATTAAAAATTTAAAATTTTCAGTTTTATTACCATCTTCCTCTTCTTCTACACTATACTTTACGTTTGCAAAAAAGGTGAGTCATGATCGTGTTTGAGCCGCACGTCCGTAAAACAGACTAAAGCACGATGAGGCTTATTATTCCTCTACACTACAATTTACGTTTGCAAGAAAGATGAGTAAATTATTTTTTATTTTTATTTAACTTAGTTTATAACAATCATTACATTTTAATTTACAGATCAAAAGAATAAAATCATATGATCATGTGAATTACAAAACAGAGTTTTGGATTGTTAAAGAAGAAAAACCTCGCGAGCTTGATTATAATAAATTAGAGAATGCTCTTGCTGAAGAATATCCCAAAGATGATGAAGTGACAAATTTAGAAAATTTCGTTGGTAAATTTTAAAATTTAGAGAAAACCAAAATTAGTTGATGTGATCTGGTTTTAGTTTATTTTGTTATTGACAATTTATTATAGTGATGTTTTAATTTTGGTTTATTTTGGATTGGAAGTTTAATTTTATGTCCTGAATTTTTAGATGTCATAACTCTTATGTTACAAAATTTTTAAATATTCTAAACTATTTCTTAATACTTTGTATGTACACTTAAAATACTTAACTTTAGTTTTATATATATTTGTTTTCATAGCTAATATATTATTATGTAATAAAACTAATTCATTTATTAATCATGATTCATCCGCGGTTGATCCAGTTGATCCAGTTGATCCGTAAATCATCCGATTTAGTGTCCGGTCGGGTTTCAAAACACTGGTTTATAGGATTTCTTTGTATTTGATGTTGACGATTGAGAATATAGCCTCTACAATTCTCCTTCTTTAACGCAATCGACGTAATCGTTCATATAATAAATCCAGAAATCCCACTCATCCCACTATCTCCTATTGAATGCTTCTTTAGTTTCGCTCTCGGTTTCATTGTATATGTATAGACGGTGTGAGAGTTTGGACGATAATCTATTTACTTTTCCCAATTCAATCATTGTCGAATTCCCAGTTTCATTGCTCGGAGTTGAAGACAATTTGGTGTAGAGATATTCAGACTAGACTACAAACAATTTTGGCAAGCCTGAAATGTTAAGAAAGGGGTGAGATATTGGGGTTGATATGTTGTTGATTAATAGGAAGGTACACCGTTTCTTATTTCAATTTACCGTTAATGATTGCTTACTTTTAAAGTAGTAGTTTTCTTATGCATCATTTCCTTTCTCGGTGGTGATTTTACATGCGTTAATCAACTTTCTCGGTTTAACACCTTCAAACATTTCTGAAAGAAAGCTCGTCTATGACATGAGTATCTAAGATTCCAACTAAATTAACTTTTTACATTATCGATTTTATTATAAATTTATTAATCGATTAGTAACAACTACTTATACTACGGTCGCAAACCACTATCAAAAGATCAGAAAATATATTTTTACATATTTTTATTTTACATATTTTAACATATTTTTTTACTAAGACCATATAATAAATTATATATTTAAGTAAGAATACAACATACGAATCCGGCGCGTAGCGCCGGAATATCACTAGTTCTTAATAGAGTATGCTTTTATTGTTATAATTACATCAACAAAGGAACAAGATTAACCAAACTGTAGTTAATTGTAAAGTTGACTAATCTCGTCTTTGTACTTAGCCACGACCTTGTCCCTTCTAATTTTCATCGTTGGTGTCATTAAGCCATTGTCTATCTGCAATGTTGTGTCATAAAACAGATATCTTGGTAAGGTTTTCAAAATTTTTGGGTCGTAAATAAAGCCAAAACATCTATAAGAACAGTTATATATATATATATAAGAACAGTTATATATATATATATATACATATATATATATATATATATATATATAATTACCGTGAAGGGCTCGTCCACGATCAAGACTGGTCCGACTTGGAACGAGCATTCTGATGTCCTGCAACATTGTTCAAACAGAGTAAATATAAGATCAATTACTTTCAACAGTGAAGTTAAAAAGTATTGTTTCTTTTTACCATTTTCTCAGTTCTTGGTAAACTAAGCTCTTTAATTTTTCGTTGCTTAGTTGGGATGTTTCAGGATCTAGCTTTTCTGCTTCCTCTTTGTTTGGGATTATGATAGCTCCAAGGCGTCGTTGATCCTGTGAATAAGAGATACTTGTTATAAATACGCGAAATAGCAGATACTAAGATCTTTGTAATTGTCTTTAAAGAGAGTTCAAGCACCTGTCCAATAACCACGATTTGATCAATCAATCTGCTTCTCATGGCAGCTTCTTCAATCTCCAATGGTTCCACGTTTTCACCTATCGACAATCCATTTCGGGTTTTGGTTACTGCATTTGAACATGTTTGTGCATTCGGATTATACCTGTGGAGAGAACAATTGTGTCTTTGGCACGGCCTTCAAGAACGATGAGACCTCCACAGCGGCGACTCCTTCCTGTTGAGTGATGAGGAGCGATCCAGCCCATATCTCCTGTGTTGAACCATCCACTTTCATTTAGAACTTGCTTTGTGGTTGTTGGATTCTGATGCCACGCAACAATTCAGAAATGCGAGTTATTCAGGTAAAATCCCTTACATAATAACATACAACAGATACTTGAGACGCAAGTTATAAGTACAATACTACCTTGTAATAACCTTTCATAATCTGTGGGCCTCTGACTTTGACAATGCCCTTTGAACCAGGAGGGAGAACAGTATTAGTCTCAGGATCTACAATTTTGAACTCTGTACCATGCATTGGATACCCAGCTGAGCCAAGAACCTTCACAAGAAAGCAAAAAGACAAAACAAATTACAATATTAAGTCGACGAAAAAGGCAAAATGATTAGTCATAATGACATGACAATTAAGAGCTTGGAATGCTATATACAAACCAAACCGAAAGTTGTGTTTACTGTTTGATTGAGTTGGAAGCTCAATAAAGAGAGAGAGAGAGGGAGAGAGAGAGAGAGAGAATCAACTAGCTCGTCAAGTTAGGTGTTAGCTTTCTTTTGAAATTAATCAGTGGTGAGTTCAAAACTAGATTACAAAAAACGAGAGCAGGAATGACTTACGTTACAGCCAAGCGTCCGTGCACAGATAACCGGGGATGTCTCTGTCAAACCATAACCATTTTGTAGAATCACACCGATGGCCTGCAAGGTAATTGAAACAAAGTCTTTTTACATGTCAAAACTAGTTCAAAAGCATCAAAAAAAAAAAATTCAATGTGAAATCACAGACGGCTTAACCTCAAAAAACTTGTCAATGTGAATGGGTAAACTACCACCTCCGCTGATACCAGCCTGTAAATGTTTTGGTAAGAGAAAATAAAAATCTAACAAACAGAAGAGAAGAATATATAAAAATGTGTATTGCCTTTGATATCCCAATAGAAGCATGGATTTTCTTGTAGATTAGTATTTTGGCCAACATATGTAATGGCCACAATAAAGCAGCAACTACTCTCGCGCGCAACCAATCAACCAAAGAAACAATATACGTTGGAGGCTTTTGCTCTTTTGTCAGACACATACCCTGTACACCAGACCAGAGACCATAAAAGAACTTCATGCACCACAAAAAGGGGAATAAACTGAAAAATTCTTGAAGAAAAACGGTAGGGTAGAGACAAAGGGCATCATATGTGTCATGAAAACCTCATAAATTCGCTTCATCTCCATATATGCGAGACTGATTTTGATCAATGTAAGTGCTAGAAATTTACGGGCAGCTGAACTTGTGGAAATCTGCTTTTGAATACCACTGCAGGGCTCAAAGAGGAAACAAAAAAAAAAAGAAAAAAGAAAGGAAAATGATGTTTAACAACCATCTCAAGTTTACAAATGATTGATTACAAGTCCATTAGCCATGAGAAATAGAATGAAGACTTATTAATACAAATGCATATCGAGCTTCTATATTTATACAATCCATCATTAAGATAATATGAGTACTATGCGAACTGTTAACTTGAAAAAGTGACAAACCTGTAAAGTGTCTCATATACCAAAGGAACGGATATAAGATAGTGTGGTTGATACCGCTTCAGATCATCCTATACCACAAAAAGAGAAAAACGAGCAGCGTTGAATGATATACTCGAATCATTCATCCGTTAAAATTCACGTCTTCTCACTTCCAAAGATAACATGGTCGTTTCAAAAAATTTCAAGGCACAATGATATGACATTCAGGATATTTTCCTCCCATTGTTAAAATATCAAAATAAATGTGATTGCAAAAGATACTGATTGTATAACATGGAGGATAAGAATCACCTTTAAGAATCTTACAGACGTATACATTTGCTCAACTCCACATGTGAATATGAAATATTCGCAAGCACGTTCGTAGGCATGCCATGACGGCAGCATGCTTAGAAATCTATCGCCAGCTTCAGCAGGTACATATGCGGATAGATGTTTTATCTGGAAAGTGTTAAAGCAAAAAAAAAAATAAGAAGCTCAAAACCTATTCTTGATAAGAGAAAAGGAACATAACCACCAAATAAACGCTTGGAAAGAAGTATTGTGCCTATTTATAGCTCGAACCTGGTGTAAGAGATTCCGATGTGTAAGCATAACGCCTTTTGGATTCCCGGTGGTACCACTGGTATACATAATCGCGGCTGTGTCATCTGGATTGATGGATTTCCCTACAGAGTAATTCATTTATTAGCATCAGGGGGGGAAAAAGAAAAACTTCGATCCTCAACGTACTAGATCCTGATGATTCTGCACGTCTCTCCTGTCCTAGTTTTTGGATTTCTGTGTAGCTGTAAACTGGAATCTGCATCCCCTGTGTAGACAACGATGACTTGTCACCCCATAGAAGTATCAAAAACCTCAGAGATGCCTTGGAAGTAAATGTGTCAGCGATGCGGTTGAAAAACTCAGGATTATCCACAACAAGGGCTACACTGCAAAACACACAGATCACTTGAAATTCTTGATCTTTATATTGCAAACAAATCTGGCGCCGAGACACAGTATGATCAAAGACCTTATAGGAGCTCAGATGTAATAAGATAAAATGAGAACTAAGCCTAGT
This sequence comes from Brassica nigra, assembly GCA_016432835.1. Lineage (NCBI taxonomy): Eukaryota > Viridiplantae > Streptophyta > Magnoliopsida > Brassicales > Brassicaceae > Brassica > Brassica nigra. The sequence continues at coordinate 1,274,344 of CM028246.1, forward strand.
CTGAAAATTAATTCCTAAACAGGAACTAAAATTTGTCAATCATTTAAGAAACCTTAGACTCAGCAGCATACATCTAAAGATATAGAATTGAAACTGATTCACGCTAACAAAATAAGAAGACGAGGATAAAAACTGTATAAGAATCAGGTGCCTATACTATGATAGCATACATACCTTTCGGAATGTTGGTATATCTGCAGTAACTCTTCAACAGAGGACCTAGATCCTCTGACAACATTGACTGCTCCTGTGGACATTATACCTGGCATAAAGTGATAAAACAGTACGTTACCAACAGCTACAGGGAGAGAAGGAGGAGAAACGAAAGAGCAGTGAAGAACATTACAAGTATTGCACCCAGAAGGGAAGTTAAAATAGCTAGCTCTGTCAGCCTATCACAAACTAAAAATTTCTACAAGTAAATTTGAACTAATAGGAGAGAGTACTTTTCAGTTCTCCCTAATGATTCATGTTAACAACCAGGTACCTTGATCTGAGACGAGCCATCTACATGAATTATCAGCAAAAAGTGCAATCTTCTCATCTGCTTTCACTCCAACAGCTCGTAACCCCTCAGCAAAGCCCAGAATCTCTTGTTCCAACTGAAAAAAATATTAAGTAAATAAGGTGAATGGCTTCCGTTGCTCACCAAGGAATTAAACATCTACAGCGACAATACACACACCTGGCTGTATGTCAATTTCAAAGGCGGATCATGGTAAGGATCTACAAGTGCAACTTTATCACCATACTTTTCTGCAGATGATCTCCAAATATCTGGGACAGCCTTCCATTCACTTGACCGCAACGCAACATCTCCTCCTGACAATGAAGAGCTCTCGATGATTGGCGTCACGTCCTTTTCCTGAATCATTACATACCCTGTATTAGGTATGAACCTAAAAAGATAAACTATATGACTGCAAGCAAACATATCATAGGTGAACACAATGTTTGAAAAGTACTGAGGATTAAAACGCTTCGTTTTATAGTGAGCATAAAGCATCTATTCAGACTCCAGAGACAGTTGATATCAAAGAATCAAAAAAAAAAGCATCAAACCAAAAATACAATTACTTGTAATGATTTAACACAAATAAAATGACTTTTGTCCTCAAATTAACCTTGGACCCGCAGTGAATCCGAAATCTCTGGAGCGAAGGAACTCGAACACGATGACACGAAATCAATCTGAACCGGAGATCATGAAATTCACGGGAAGAAGAGCCGTAGGGGAGAAGCATCGAAGGTCCCAAGGAAGTCGACGTCATCGCTGACGCGCGAAACAACGGGGAGGAGGGAGCGACGAAGAATGAGCAATCAGGTTTCAGATGAAGTGGCATATGTAATTGCACATAGAGAAGATGAGGGGACCTCAGACTCAGAGCAGAGAGAGAGATCTGGAAGCAGGTAAAGACACTAAGTGACGCTAATCATATCGTTTTCGTCATTACAGACAAATGGAGGAGATTAAGAAAGATCATGTCTGTGCTCTCTGTGGAGGAGATTTATTTGTCCTACCAGTGGAGAGGAGAGGAGAGGAGATTTTACAGATTTGACTTTCTTCCTAATTGAGTTTAGTTAGTACTTTTTCTGTCTGTTTTTTTTTTTTTGAAACACACTTTTTCTGTCTGTTTATTTCTGTAAAACTTTGGTGTTATTCAATGCAATCACATGACATACGCTACATTATTTTATTTCTTAAAGATTTGTTTTGGTGATCGGATTCTTATGATCAAACCATGTTTTCTCGATGATATGATAATTGTCAAGAAATATGTAAATGATTTTTTTAAAAAAACTTGGCTTTGCGTTACTTTATGCATAAATAGTATAAAGAAAATTAAAGATGATAATATTGATAGAGAGAAAGTGATTTTTTAATTTTGTTAAAAAATATTATTTATTAATTATTTGATTTTTTTTTTCTCGAAATTGCGAAAACAAGAGATAAAAAGGCAGAACATGTAAAATGAAAAACAACATCGGATTAATACGAATAAAGCAGCTTTAATCATTCTTCAGTCTTCTTTTCTCAAAGAGTAACGCCTGGAAACTTGCAGCGATCATTTCCTTAAACAAAAACAAAACAAAGATATTTTTCAGTTACAAGATAATTTCATGAATACCCTTAATCGGTTACATGAACCGTGACTTTACTTTTAAAAAAAAATTTAGATTTGTCAAATTTTGTGTTTAAAAATGGCTCACCAGGGTTGATCGTGGTCATTCGAGCCAGTCCATTGAAGTAACATCTAACGTTTTCGGTACGAAACTCAGCCCAGTACGAGCTAACCGCATAGCTTGCATGCCAATAAACAGAGACCGGCTCGTAACATTCTCTTCCCGGAGCCAAAGCCGCACACGTCGTGTTGCTTCGGCCACAAGCCATCCTCAAAGCTTCCTCAAGCTGAGCCTCGCTAGCTCCTTCCACCGGTACGCACCACACTATACCCTTGTATGGAACATTGTTCGTCGGTTTAGGCAACGGGTTGAATCCGGTTAAGGGTTTTTGACCCGTGAAATCAATGTCGTAGATCGGTGTCCCGTCGGGATGCAGGATTCCATAATGCCTCTGTGTTCCCGAACCGGATTTCCGGTTTTCGTCGAACAAGGAGAATACAAACGTCGGTATAGCTAAACCGGGTCTTGCTGGTGTACCGATTGGTGGAATTGCGGTCATCTTCTTGATCAAATTCCGGTTATACGTCGCTGCGTTGAGTATGTTGGCGCCGGTTTCGTCGATGTCCCCGGAGTTAGGCCATCCGGTTTCGGAGATTGCGATGCGGATGTGTGGGTAACCGAGTTTGGTCATGGCGAAGATAACCGAATCCAACATTTGGTCTAGAAGATTACGGTAAACCAAACCGGTTTGAGGATCGGTATAAGTTGAGTTTCCTTGAAACAGAGCATAATCCAAACTCATGTTCATTCTTGACCAACGCAAGTAAGGTTGAAGGTTGATGAAGAAGTAAGAGTTTGTTCCGTTGAGAAACTTCAGCAACGGAGACATCAACGGTTCGGCGATATCTTCCCGGAACGTTGAGTTCGAGGGCGGAAACGTTGATCGGAGAGAATCCATATCTAGAGCTGTCCCGACTTTGATGTTGTGAATACCATGTGCTCTTAGAGAAGTCACTATCTTGCGCATGGCCGGTACGACGTTTGCTGTTATGTTCCTCCTGTCTTCGACCGAGAGGATTTCGTTCCCGACAAGGACAAACCGGATTCGGGTTTGTGGGTAGTAACGGATGATGTTGGTTTGGACCCAATCTTCAGCTGTGGTTTGGTTGGTGCTGAGGGAAGTGATTACGTGGTTTGGTACGGTTATGGTGACGTAAAGATTAGTCTGCGAGAGGAGTGTTAGACTCTCTGGATCCGCGTCGTAGAGCTTGACATGACCTGCTTTGATGGATTTGATGAAATTGATGGACTGATAAGGAGATGGAAGGTTGTTTCCTTGTCTACCATAGTTGATACCAATCTTGCTTGGCAAGTCTAGCGTTATTTTCCTCTGCATGTACCTATGCTGATGCTGGAACCGAGTCGCGGAGTAACATGAACCTGTGAAAATAAGAAAATTTATGTCAAGTATGAGAGGAAACAAAGGGAAAAATGTAAGCATGTGATTTATCGATGGACTTACTTGAAAAGACAAGGATGGTGAAGAGGAAGAAAACAAGAAGAGACATGTCTTTGTGTGTTTGGTTGGCAGTGTGTTGGTGGTGATCAGATTGTAATTTGAGTGGGAATGGTGTGGAACTGGAGATAATGCATCGATGTATTTAAGTAGGAGTATGGTGTAAGTTTAGTGTGAAGAAAGATTATAGATTTTTATAAGAGTCATGCAAGAATAGCTTCTACTTCTTCTTCTTTTTTTTGGTTTTTGGTTTCTTCTGAAACTTTACCATAGTTCTTTTGTGCTATGATTTATAAAAGATTGTTGGTTGAATGGTTCAAATTGAACCTAGAAAATCTTTTGCAAAGAGTTGTGAATTTCTCACTTAACATCTTTTTACGTGTTGTGAGTTGTGAATCCATAACTAAGTTTTATAAAATGTAAAGAAGTTCTTAGTAGTTATGAGAATGATTATGTTTATATTTATAATGATTGGGTAGTAGGTTTAAAAAACGAATATTATAGGACATAAAGAATATTAACAAATATTTGTTTATTACGATTTCATACACTTCTTTAAAAACATGAACTGGTAATAGAATATTTAAGATTTATTAACTATCAAATTAATTTGTGTACATGCTATATTCAATAAGTTTGAAATAAGTTCTTTTTGGAGTTTTGTATAGAATTTTGATCTGTATATACAAAAAAATATATATATTATTATAGTAGGTTAAAACATGTACGATAACATGAGATCATTTATTTACTTTTAAAATAATCATATAATATATTATGGTAATTTATAATATTTCATATTTTATAAAAACATATATTCATATAAATATAATAATATGAAAATTAAAATAAATAGTTTATTTTTAAAGGATGTAAATATAAAATAAAATAGTCCATCTTTTTAACTTATTTTGCATTGATGAAAATTTCATTTTAATGTTTTAAAATTTATTAATAATATTTTTTTTCAACCTGTGATATAGAAAATATGAAGATGTAAGTGTTTCGGTATATTTTTATACAACTTAGCAATCCAAAACTATTTGATATTTGGCAATAATAATGTAAAAAGATATATAAGTTGATGTTTAACAGTAGCTTACAAAGTTACAAATTTCAACAATAATAAAACATAACAGTTATACTCATATTAATTGCGTCGAGAATAATTTACAGTCAAATATTTTATAAAAGAATTGTTAACGAAGTACATGATAAAGTCTGCTTATCAGAGACCTGAGAGGGAAGACCTAAAGGTATATGTTGTTGGGGAGGATAGTAAAATCACAAGAGACGTTGTCAGTCTCGAAAAATACACGCCAAAGTACTTGGGAAACATCTTGTTTTCTCATTTTCAGTTGTGCATTTAAAGAATTCAGTATTTGATTAACATGCACAATATCAATTCAATACCAAATCAGCTGATCATATCAATACTAGGGTTAAGATAAGACATGTGTAGATTAGAACCTTGTGAAATAAATCTTCAAACAAAAAACTGAAGCTATAGCCATCTTTTCGAAACAAATTCTGGTTTGATCTTTTTAGTTTTAGCTAATCTGAAACCCATAAAACAGGAGTTTAGTGTTCAAGGTGGAACACATACTCCGTCAAGCGTTGCAGCTTGGATGAATCCACCTTTTGCTCTCTTTTAACAGCTTGCTTCTTCACAGTCACCATTTGAGATGCTGTATCCACTGTCCACCCATTCTCCACAACATCTGTGTATATCCAACATAAGAAAGAAAAATTATACAAATTATATATTCTTCTATTCTGATTCCCCAACATAGATAGATTGACATTAGAGACAGACACTAAGCTAAGGCATTGCGCCACAAAAGTAGAGACAGCAGTATTGTATCAAAGGATAACTTCTTGAGAGTCTTGAGACTAGAGCGAATTCAGTGTAAATCTACGGATTGATGTGGCAGTGGCAGCAGGATGAGGCAAATTTATCTTTGAACGCATCAAGGAAATTGCAGAAAGAAAGAAAGCTTACAAGTTGTGGCATCATCTTCTGTCATCCCTAGGAAAAGAGCCAACTCGCGGATGGTAATTGTGGAGTATGCAGACAACAAAAGCTGAAACATCCTTTTTGTGTAAACCTCTTCAACAAAGAATCAAAAAACACAGAAATAGCGTCAGGTGCTGATGGAATATAAAGTTTAACCAATGAGGCGCGATTTAAGGGCCAGGCATTGAACAATTCATGTCTTGTAAATGCAAAAGCGATGTGCTTATAAAAAGGAGGTACAATTTCACACAATTTAGTTGAAAAAACTAGCTAAAAAGGGAATTAGCAGAGAGAAGAAGAACCTGAGAATGCAGCAACCATATCTTTAGCTTCTGGACTCCAATCATAACCACGAACAGCTTCATACACACCAGCATAGTCACGTGTCCAGAGCTTCTGACCAATCCTCCAAGCAGCAACAACTTCAGCCTTGCTTTCCTTCACACTTGCCGGTATTGTCTTCCACAGGAAACGAGCGCTATCACTATAATATTATCATTCCAGATCAATCAAAGATGCAAATCAAAAACCCTTTTCTGTAATTTCAATTTCAAATCAGAAAATTATTAACTGACCAATCATCAACGTAGAAGTAACCGAGAAGATGGATAGCGTAAGGCCAGTCATCATGGAAAGAGATTCCTTCGGAGGCAACCTGTTAATTAAAATCGAAACGATTAAATTCAACCTAGGAAAAAAAAAAACCTAGCGAACACCAGAAACAAGGATAGCGAGAGAAATTCGGGACCTGAAGCATGAGATTATCGCAGATATCGGCGATTTTATCGAAGGATTTGACTTCTAAAGCTTCCGTAAGAGGGGAGAGATCCATGGTGCTACTAACGCTTGGAGATTTGCAAAGGTGGACGATCGTTCTTCACAAATCCACTGTGCAACAACACCCTTATTTTATTTGAAACCTTTTTTTAATACGGTTTGGTTTAATGGGCCGAGGCTTCACCGTTCAGGTCTGGTATTAATGGGCTGAGCCTACAAATCTTCATAGCTTCAACCTCTTCCTAGCAAATACATTTATATCTTGATTAAATTTAGAAATTTAAATGTATAAGTTTATATAATTATTATCCTAATAAATAATTTTAATAAATTATATTCTTACACACAATAATTTATCTTTTACTAATCCTTTTCTCTCTCTTCTCTTTCTTTTCCTCTCATCTCTCACTAAAACTTTCATCAAAGTAAATCAATTTTGGTGGTCGGTAGCGGTGTCGCCAGTCACCACCCCTTATCTTTTGTTTTTTATCTGTATATATCTTACTTACTTTACTATTTCATTCACTTTAAATTTTATGAAAATTAGGTATTATGATATAATTATTTAACATTTTGAGTGATATATGCATTATGAAAAAAAACATTAAAGTACTTATATTTTTTTTGGATGGTTATTATGGTTTTTGATATTACTAAACAATTGCTAACATCTTAGAATATATTTTCTATCATGTTTCAGTGCAAATATAAATTTATATAAATGTATTATGAAAACATCATTAATTTATTAAAATATAAGTTTATTAAATCATACCAATTAAACTAATGCATTATAATATAAAAAAAATTAGCATTGTTTTTATAATATTTTAGCGTCGATTTATTTTCTTCTCTTTGAATAAAGTATAAAAAATAAAGTGATGGACATAGGATAAACATAAAATGTATATTTTTAAAAACATTTTTCTTTTACTTTTTTTTGTTAATCAAATATATATAGTTATCTATAATCAAATGTATGATTATATAATAATTCATATATAATGATTCATTAAGATTAACAATAGCTATAACTGCTCTAATTTTTAACGTGAGAGTTTAAAGTAAAAAAAAAAAAACTTTGCAAATAATAGTATAAATTATGTTGTGTTGTTAAAAAAATTATCCATTTATTATATATACAGAAATATACATATGACTTTTATATCATGATATGTGTGTATTTTATGTGTTTGTGGTATCTTTACAAAGCCTATATGTTTAAAACTTTGCGTTAAAATATAACACATTTTTTCCTTATAAGCAAGATATTTGCCAAACTATGTACTATTTTAAAAAATTACATTTATAGAGGTATTTGCCAAACTCAATATTTTTACCTTGCAAACCTTATGTCCCAACTCATATAAAACTATATAATAGATCAACAATAGTAAAGTTTACACTATGGAACAATGTTTAGGAGCTGCAAAGCAGAAGTAATCAGAAATATAAATTTGTTTTAGTGATGAGCATTATCTTCAAAATATATAAGGGTAAAAACAAACACAAACTTAAAAGGTTATATTGATTAATAACTTTTATTTACGGATAAGCTATTTATCGCCCCATTATCAGTCACACGGTTATATATACTTTGACAAGATAATAAAAATCACCGACAACTTCAAAGAACAATACATGAGTACAAGCAAAACCTCCTATCTACAACTCAGAAGACAACAATTGAGGAAAAATAACTAAGAACACCTTCCCAACGTCTTTCGAACTATATATCTATTTATTCTAAATTCAGTTTTAATATTTTTGCAAATTAAAAAAAAATGACTACAAAAAATGTGAGAAGTAACTATATGCAACATGCAAACAAAAAAAACATCATGTCTCTCTTCCTATACTATATCGTACCCATTACATAATTTATATACACATGAAAATTTAACAATACTTTTATTCATATAATAAAATCAATGGTAAAATTTAAAAGGAACCCGGAAGACGACCTAGTGTAATCTAGTATAAACTTGTCGCTGTAGAGCATATGAACCTATCAATTGATCACCAAAGCACTAACATTAAAGATATCTATCTATATATATACTAATAAAGTAAGCTTTTTTATCTTCTTGGGGGAAAAAATGCCATGTGGCATTTTCTTTTTGATAATTAAAATATTTTTTCAAATTAAATTTAATGAAATCTGATATTAATGGTGAAATAAATTGGGGGGTGGAGTTTAAACTTTCCTTCATACAGGTCCGAACGCTTATAAAAGTATTTTGAATCACTCGGACCCGTAATTGAACCGATAAATCCGGTGACCCAATATAAATCGGATTTGGGTTTTGTGAAAAACCCATAAAACACACAAAACTCACTAAAACCCGATACATGTTGCAGACTGGTTGAACCAATAGATAATTTTATTTTTACTATTTTAGTTCAAATTATGTTTTAAAATTATTTTTATATTTTAAATTTCTAATTAAAATTTTAAAATTTTCAATTTTATTGCCGTCTTCCTCTTCTTCTATACTATGATTTACGTTGGCAAGAAATGTGAGTCATGATTGTGCTTGAGCACGTCCAGTAAAACGACTAAAAGCACGATGAGGCTTATTATTCCTCTACACTACAATTTACGTTTGCAAGAAAGGTGAGTAAATTATTTTTTTATTTTTATTTAACTTAGTTTATAACAAATCATTACATTTTTAATTTACAGATCAAAAGAATAAAATCATATGATGATGTGAATTACAAAACAGAATTTTGGATTGTTGAAGAAGAAAACCTGGCTAATTTTGGATTATAATAAATTAGAGAATGCTCTTGCTGAAGAATATCCCAAAGATGATGAAGTGACAAATTTAGAAAAAATTTTGGTAAATTTTAAAATTTAGAAAACCAAAATTAGTTGATGTGATATGGTGTTAGTTTATTTTGTTATTGACAATTTATTTCAATGATGTTTTAATTTTGGTTTATTTTGGATTCGATGTTTAATTTTATGTCTTGATTTTTTTAGATGTCATAACTCTTATGTTATAATTTTTTAAATAATCTAAACTATTTCTTAATATTTTGTATGTACACTTAAAATACTTAACTTTAGTTTTTATATATATTTGTTTTCATAGCTAATATATTATTATATAATAAAACTAATTCATTTATTAATCCATGATTAATCCGCGGTTGATCCAATGATCCAGTGATCCGTAAATCATCCGATTCAGTGTCCGGTCAGGTTTCAAAACACTGGTTTATAGGATTTCTTTGTATTTGATGTTGACGATGGAGAATATAGCCTCTACAATTCTCCTTCTTTAACGCAATCTACGTAATCGTTCATATAATCAATCTAGAAATCCCACTCATCCCACTATCTCCTATTGATTTCAATAGTTCCTACTTTCTCAGTTTCATTGTATATGTATAGACGATGTGAGAGTTCGGATAATAATCCCTTTACTTTTCCCAATTCAATCATTGTCAATTCCCAGTTTCATTGCTCGGAGTTGAAGACAAATCGGTGTAGAGATATTCAGACTAGACTACAACAATTTTGGCAAGCCTGAAATGTTAAGAAAGGGTGAGATATTGTGGTTGATATGTTGTTGATTAATGGGAAGGTGCACCAGTTTCTTATTTCAGTTTACCAGTTAATGATTGCTTACTTTTAAAGTAGTAGTTTTCTTATGCATCATTTCCTTTTCAGGTGGTGTTTTTACATCGTTAATCAACTTTCTCGGTTTAACACCTTCAAACATTTCTTGAAAGAAAGCTCAGTCTATGACATGAGTATTTAAGATTCCAACTAAATTAACTTTTACGACTATCGATTTTATTATATTTTTATTAATCGATTAGTAACAACTACTTATGATATTCTACTTTGAACTAAACAACTTCAAACAAAATAATATACTACGGTCGAAACCACTATAAAAATCAGAAAATATCATTTTTACATATTTTAATTTTACATATTTTTACATATTTTCTTTACTAAGACCATATAGTAAATTATAAATTTAAGTAAAAATTCAACATACAAATCCGCCGAATATCACTAGTAAGATATATAATTACCATCCTATCAATTTAACATGTTGATTCTTTTTTTTTTTTTTTTTGAAAAAAACATGTTGATTCTTATGTCCCCACATATAAGTCTCATTTAATACTAGGCCTTAAATATTACCAAAAGTATGTAATGGAAAGAAACTTGATTGCATTCGTGATATGCCATTAATTTTTAGATTCCTTAATTATACAATGCAAATCACATTTAGATGAAGTCAATTTGTACTGAACTTAACACTGCGGGCGCTTTCTATGGTCTAAACACTGCGGGAGCTTATGTGGTTTGTTCTAAGTTACCCTTATTTTCATTACTCACAGCTATCTATGTCTCTTCCTATTGCTTTCGTTTTAGCAGATTCAGTTCCAGAAACACAACCAAGAACCCTAAGACAGGAAGATTTTATTACGTCTCAGACTCGTATCACATTCTGGATTTTTTTTGTTTTAGTGTTTGTGTACGTAGATGGAAGAGATAGGATTCGAATACTCTCATCTAGATGTTTTTACCTTTTTTCTTGTGTCTTAGTGATGAGAATTGTAGATTGAGACCTAGGTATTTAGGACTATCATTCTTAACTTGCACATAACCCGTTTTAAAATTTTATTTTAAAGTGTTATGCTTGTTTGTTTAAACTCTGGAAACGAAATGTTGCAGTGAAGAAGAACAATCTTGTATTATTCGAGGTTTTGACTTGGAGTCAAGAAGCTACTAAAGATATATGGTTGTTGCATTCTCAGGTAACTTTTTCAGTGTTCTTTAGCTGGTGTGAAAGGGTTTTTAGCTTATATACCTTTTTAAAATTTAACCATGAAATGTTAATTCGAAGAAATGATGGTAAGAGTTAGAAAGCTCGTGATTTCACGTCCAATTTTCGTCTTCTTCGTCCTGGTAATACTTTTCTTATTCTTTAATTCTTTTTTATAATATAAGTTGGATGCATTTTCTTATATAAAGAAGATATATGTTACATAATAAGATTTTGTGTCCATATGTTTAGGCATTTCTTGTGATTGTTTTCGGGTGCATACCCGTCACGGTTTGGCTCAGAACAACTAAGAACGCAGCAAACGGCATTGCTTCTACCACTGAAGATCTCCGGTCAAGTCTAGTTTCCGAGTTTGAAAACATCGGAAAATTTACCTACCAGAAGACTCCTTCATCTACAACCGGTTTAGCCAGAATTATAGATTCTTATCTCACCAAGAACGATATTCATTTCAGAAAGATTCAAAACCAGGTTTGTTTAAATCAGTTAACATCAATTCATATGATTCCTAAGCTATTAACATGATGATATAATGTTCATTTTGTTGTTGTGATATTTCAGATCGCACCGGTGTTGTTTCAAGCTTATTCAACGATCCCTCAAGTCTCACAAGTTTCGTACGTTCGCACGGACGGTCTCTTGTTATCTTACAAAGCAGAACTGAACACAAGTGTCGCTGTTTTTGCCAACTCTACAAGTGGTAAAGGAGACTACACTTGGTACACTCAAACCATCGATCAGATAACCGGTCGTCTCACCGGGAATGCAACGGAAATTAAGCCTGTAGATTTAACCCATAAAGGCTGGTTTGAAGCAGCAGAGAGAAACCACACTACGACCTTTGTGGGAGCTGGTTTGGGAGGAGAAGTTAACGAAACTATGTTTCAGTGTGTAGTTAGCTTGGACAGCAAGAAAGGAGTTGTTTTATTAGGGTTTCCGGTTAAGACTCTAATCGGTACTCTGAACCGTTTGGATCTACAAGGTGGACAGCTTTACTTGTGGACCACGGAAGGGACCTTGATTGTTCCTGAAAGTTCACTAAATGCTACTTTCTTCACCTCTAATGGCTCCATTTGCTTCGGTAGAGAATCCTCGAAAACCCTCTCGTCGTCTCACTGCGTCCACGGAAACTGTAGTTCTCGTGGCTACAAGGTGGAGATCGGAAGTTCAAAATTCCAAGCCTTTTGCTCTGTTCTTGAAGTTTCCGGAGTGCCTCTGGTAAATGTTATTATATATCATCTTCCGAGACTCTTTATAGATTGATAACTTTGTTTCTCAGATTCTTCCATTGTTACTTTTTTCTTCGTACCTGCCAGAGATACACACTCATGTTTCCCAACAAAGAAAGAACACCAAGCATCGGGAGAGCATCGCTATATCTTCTTGTTGCAGCAATGTTTTTAGGTTTGTGCTGGCCTCTAGTGTTTGTGGCATTCATGGTGAACGCAGCAGGAAGAGAGATGCATATGCGTACAACATTGATAAACCAAATGGAAGCAACACAACAGGCCGAGAGGAAAAGCATGAACAAGAGTCAAGCCTTTGCAAGAGCTAGCCACGATATAAGAGGTTCCCTTGCAGGGATTACCGGTCTGATTGATCTATGCCATGACTCTGAAGAAGTTAGACATGGTTCCGAGCTAGAGACTCGTCTAAAGTTAGTGAATGGCTGCACCAAGGATCTGCTTGGTAAGACTCTGATTCTTGACCTTTCTCTTTTTTATGTGTGTTTGGTGACTTTGAACCCTCTAACAGGAATTCTTGTCTTGTCATGTTGTTTTTAAAACAGATCTGCTTAACTCTGTTTTGGACACGAGCAAAATCGAAAGCGGGAAGATGCAGTTAAAGGAAGAAGAGTTCAACCTAGCAAAACTTGTGGAAGACGTCATCGATTTTTTTCATCCCGTGGCGATGAAGAAAGGGGTTGATGTGGTTTTGGATATGCACGATGGCTCGGTTTTTAAATGCTCCAACGTGCGAGGAGATAGTGGAAAACTGAAGCAAATCCTCAACAATCTTGTCAGCAATGCGGTCAAGTTCACGGTCGAAGGACACATCTCGATCCGAGCTTGGGCTCAGAGGACCAGTTCCAACATGATGATGGAGTTTGTGTTTGAAGTGGATGACACAGGTAAAGGGATACCAATGGAGATGCGTAAGTCAGTGTTTGAGAACTATGTTCAGGTAAGAGAAACAGATCAAGGACAACAAGGAACTGGATTAGGACTTGGGATTGTGCAGTCTCTGGTAAGATTAATGGGAGGGGAGATAAGAATCATGGACAAGGCCATGGGAGAGAAGGGGACATGTTTCCAGTTCAACGTATTATTGTCAGCAGCAGCATCAGAGTCTCAAGTGAGTAGCCATGACGTGGAAGAAGGAGATCACATGCCTTGGGCTATTAAAACTTCAGTGGGAGGTAGCAGGAGCATACGCAACATGAGCCCTAGGTTACACAACTGGCTCAGCTCGAGTCCAAAGCAAGAAAGGTCTCGAGTGGTTCTTCTGCTGCAAGATGGGGAACGTAGAAAGGTCACAGAGAGATACATAAAGAGCCTCGGAATAAAAGTCACAGTGGTGGAAAAATGGGAGCATCTGAATCATGCCCTGGAGAGGCTTATTGGGTGCGAAGAATCATTAAGCTCGAGCTCAAGGGAGTTGCCTTTGATCGGCATGGATGGGATTGATTCAAGAAGCCAGACTCCTAAAAGAACAAGGCATGGTTTCTCTCCAACTTTCCTTGTGGTGATTGATGCGGAAACCGGACCGTTTCCTAAGCTGTACGACGTTGTTGAACAGTTTCGCAGAGGCTTGCACCACCATGGTCAATCATGTAAAGTTGTTTGGCTTAACGAACCGAGCGGATGTGGAAGTGAGAGAGGGGACATTAGCTGTTCTAAACCCTTGCATGGATCATGTCTCAACAGAGTGCTGAAGATGTTGCCTGAATTTGGAGGAACCGAGCCAAAAGAAGAGAAACATGGAGCTTTCAAGCCTAGTGAAGATGAGTTCTTGAGTGGAATGAGGGTTATGGTGGTGGATGATAATCGTGTAGCATCTTCAATTGCAACAATAAAGCTGAAAAAGATGGGAGTGACTGAGGTCATACAATGCTACAATGGGAAAGAAGCTGTGAGATTAGTCAGTGAATGGTTTACACAAAGAGAGCATGGAGAAGGAGGTCCATCAGAAATGCTTCTTCCCTTTGACTACATATTCATGGACTGCCAGGTAAAAAAAAATTATTTGATAAGCCTTTGCCTTCCATAACAGAAATCACTAAATGTTCCAAAATTCTACTACATCATCATCTTTGTGCATACAGATGCCAAAAATGGATGGATATGAAGCAACTAGAGAGATAAGAAAAATGGAGGAAAAATATGGTGGTGGTTTGCATATACCAATCATAGCTGTATCTGGTCATGATCATGGTTCAACGGAAGCAATAGAAACCATACAAGCTGGAATGGACGCATTCTTGGAGAAAAACCTGAATCATGACCAACTTGCAAAGATCATCAGAGAAATCAAAAGCAAGGTATGGGCTCTCTTAACTAGTATTGTAAGTTGCTTTCCATCCAACTCTTGTTTCTTACAATTATAAGCGCTTCTGTATCACAGAATATCTTACAATATCTCTAAACAGGTTCAGAATCCATAAAGTGGATTCATGGAAGAGGAAGCTTGGATGCAAATCTATATCTATATAACCTCATCAGACTCTAGCTTTACTCAGTCGTCCAACTTTCTTTGGAAGGATATCATCAGCTTCAGTGGAAATATCTATATCACAGTGTCTTTAACTGACCAGGCAAGAGTTCAACTCTAGACAGATCTTCATCACTGCAAGAGCTTCCAGAAACTTTAGAAAAGAAGCATCATGCATTTTCTCTTTTTCCATATTCCCAATAATCTTGCTTTTGGTACTAAAAAATAATTAAAGTGATATTGTTTTAAAGATAAACAAAATGTGATTTGAGACAAACAAAACAACAGTGCTGGGATTGGTGGCGGAATCAAAAAGATTTGACATTTTAAAGGCAGTGGACATCATCACCACAAGTGTCTTGTTGCTCCAAAAAAATAGTGGCGAGTGCAAGTCTGTAAGCACAAGATCTTAGGTTTCTGACCAGAACATAAATCTCCTTCTTTCTCCGTTTCACATCTTTCCCTCTCCATTGCTCTTCTCTTAGTCTCCCTAACAACATTGCATCACACAGAGCTTCCGCCGTTGGCTTTTTACTGCACATCATAAAGACAAGTTTTTAAAAAAACTTAGAACCCAAATCAGCCACTGATGAATATTCAATCAAGATCTTTGTGGGTTTGGTTTTTGTTTTGTTTTTTACCTCCCACGGACAAATCCTGTCGTCACAAACCCGATTGGCCATCTATGAGATTGTTTTGTATGAGGGTCTTCAGGGACATTAAGTTCCCAGGTTCCAGAAGGTTGTTCTTGGAAGTAACAACTTACAGAAGATTGAGGGATTGTAAAACGCCCTTCTTCTCCTTCACTGCAGCTGTGAAACATAAATGCCTACATCATCCCAAAGTGAAAATAGTTTCAAGTGATTCACAACATGGTTTCTTGGACATGTTACCCGGATTTTAGTAATGATACGTCTGCGAGAGATGGTGCGCATACAACCGCGCCTTCTTCGAATGAACCTTCCTTGAAAGCATGTAGAAGAACTCTGACAAGGCATAGTTTATTATCACTGCTCTGATTGATCCCGGCTCTTGCTTTCGTTTCATCTCCTCGAATCGTCTCCACAAGGTTTGTGTTTGGTTGAGGAGATAAAAGCAAGTTGTTGTCACTTGTTGAAGTTTGGAAATAAGTAGTCAGCGAATCTGATGTTCTTGCCACGATACAATCGAAGAGTTTACCACCATTACTGGAAATCTCAACTCCACTAGTCTCACCGCTTATAAGCTTTTGATCGGAACTCTCTTTTACACAACGCGTGACATGGATACTACTCCATGGAGGTAGAATGGGGATTCTGGAAGGTCTTACAGCAAGAGGTTTCTTTTGTGCCTTCTCCTCCAAGTCTGCAGCTTCACTCATTTTTAAAGATGAATATGCTTTGCAGTCAGGAAAATCTGATGGGAAAAAGGGCAAACCAGCCTGCAAAAACAAAGGAGTTGTTAAGACGTTTCTCAAGTCTACGGTTTAAGAGGATCTTATCACTAATGGATTAAAAGTTCCAGAGAACGGAAATAATACATCACAAGAAACCCAGCGTTTCTCCCTCTGACCTATTGCCTGAGCTCCTTTTGAGACAAAGGTATTCCAGAACACTTTGACCCAACTAAGGGGAAGTATAAGAGACCATCTGAAAGACCATAATAATAATATGATTAATTGTGGATCCTTGAAGACCTTGATTCTGTATAACAACACAGAAACGATTCAACCAAAGTGCAGATTACCCAGTAGATGTATCCCCAAGCTTTCTATGTTTAAGAAGCAGTAAAGGACAAGACCTCGAACTCCTTGGCCTGCTAGATATCTTAGGAAACTCATCAGCTGGGTCATCGATGCAAAAAGACTTCATACGACTTTGATGCTTCTCCCAACACAATATGTTCTCTTCTTCTGGAGGGTATAGTTCACTATTTGCATCCCATATGCACTTGAAAGTTTCAGCCTCTGTGCTGGTCGTCATCTCAAGTGACTCAGTAGGCTCTGTTTTGGTCATTTCAACAGACATTGTGCCATCATCACAAGGATTATTGGGAATTAACCGCGGATCCATTACAAACTGTGGTAAAATAGCGCAAGATGATATGCTCTCCTCTTTGTAAGGATCAACAACGTTCTTAACTTCAGCTTTTTCCATCGAACATTTTCTTAAAACAGAGGGAGGATTCTCTGAGCTACTGCAAAAAATAGAGAAAATGGAGATAAGAAAATCTTCCCTTGTTCATTTGCGTTCTTACAAAACCATTATCTATTCACTTAGGTGGCTTACCTTGTAACAGGATGTAGGATCTTGTGCAGAAGCTGAGATGCTTTTGTACCAAAAATCTCAAGTTTTGCAAGCTGACCCTCGAGTGACAAGCAATCAACTAAGACACCTGTCTCGTTCATCTGAATGGAGGAACTTTATGAGTCAATTTCTCCACAAAAGTACGTACACCACGAAGCAAACAAAAAAAGAATATCACTTACCTGTTTTTGACAAGCTAGTTTAAGAGAAGCATATCCCTCACTGAAGGAAGAAGCATGGATCCACACCCAAAGTTTTCGAAAGTCTGCATGATCTCCATTTGAGACTGGACCATCATCCGCGTTCTCCTCAGCTCTTCTCTTAGGTAGCTGAGAAGGTCTCCACATATAAATTACAGGAGCAATCACCTGAGAAACTGGCGGTTCGACATGATAAAGCTGAAGAAAAACAGAAACAATTATGATTACATATCCTGCTGAAGTTGCCGTTCTCTGTTCTACTCAAAAGTGAAACTCATAAAATTCACTATACCATGGCGTTTCCATAACTAAGGCCAGTGAGAATAGAGTCGAAGACTTCCTTGGAATGAGATGATGGAGAAGGCTCCAGTAGCATGTTTAATATCGACAAGAGTGAGCCCTGAGAAGTTCGAAGCCAGATAACATCAGGATCAAAACTTAATTAGAAGAATCTCAAGAACTAAGGTAAATTGCCTGCCTGTGGACCCTCCAATTGCACAGCAATGTGATAGCTTGCATCATGCACAAGAACACCTTGCCTAGACTTCTTCAAGATATCCCTAGATCCCCTTCCTCTAAAACCATGACAAAAAAAACAGCCTTAAAAAGATGAGAAGCCAACACTACACTGCTAGGTTTGAGATTACCTGCCGTGTAAACCAAGAGGAAGGTGAAACCCCCAAAGCTTAGTGATAGAGAAGCGTTTAGCATGCCAGACATGTGTTCTCAGCCTCTTTGTCCCATCACCAGTGGTGGAAAAACCAGATTCAGGGTTCCCTTTAAGTTCCATTCTCCTCTTGACTCGTCTTGGGATCTTTGTTTCAAGAGATGATGATGATTGGCCAATAGATAATAATGACTCTGACCTTTGCCTCTTTATGTTACGTCTCTTTGAAGGTTGGTTAGTGTAAGCATTGGTCCTTCTCCTCTGGTTCCTCTTTGACCGGAAGTCCTTGTTCAAACGCTCAGACACTATGGAGTGAAGTGATTCGAGCTCTGCTGCTCTAGCCTCCGAGAATTTCTGGACGCTGATTTCGCGAGGGGCGAGCGACGATAACCCACCACCACCTCTTTTCTTGTTGTTGTTCCCATTAGCCGAAGCCATTAGAAATCAAACTTTTTCTCAGAAAGAGAGTCTCAGAAAACAAAAGTATCGTTTTTTTTTTCTCCCAGACAATTTGTCGAACAGATGGCGCGCAGTAACGAGATACTGCGCCGGCAATTAGACAAGGACAGAGAGATAAGCGGTGCCTTTACTTAAACTGTAGATGGGTTAACAACCCTTAACCGTAATTTACTTTTTCGACCAAAAGATAAAAAAAAATCTTAATGGGCCTAGACAAAAGGAACTAGACTAAGACTACTAAAGCTCGTTTGTTTGTCAAGAAGAAACTGCTTTATGAGAAAACTGAATGCTATAATCATCTAACCTATATTAAAAGGAGAATAAAATAGATGGAGAAGGTGTCCACGTCTTCAAAAAAAATCAGCCAATCAGAGTCAAATGTTTTAACACGTCATTACTACTTCCGTCTAATGGTCTTCATTTGGGCTTTCTTTACATTCTAAAATAGCCCATTTCAAACCCATTTTCAGATAAACCTAAATTCTTCTGAAGCGTAGAGTTGATTTTCCCGACTCTTCCACTTCATCTCCATCGGTAGCTCTGTAGCTCTGTTTCCGCTTGGTCCTCTTGATCAATCAATGAGGCTATTTAATCTTCTCTTTACTGTTTCGTTTTAGATCCCTCTCTTTCTTCTTATATATTAATTGCTGCCATACGTTCGTGTCTGCTCCTCCACTCCACAAATCCGTCAGTCAAAACTCAGCGCATCCATAGCTAACAACAATGGGAAAATCATTTGCAAAGCTCCAGCTAATGGTAAATCGCAAAAAGCCCTCACCTTTTCAATCCCAAATTTTAAGCGTTTCATCAATCGTTACTTTGGTTTTAACTCTATATGATTGCTTTTCATACAGTCTTTCCAGATATATTGATTCAGATGATAACCATAGAAGAGCTAAACATCTATTGTGATAAGGTGATTTGCTTGGTCATTTTACCAAATCTTTTTTGTGTTGAGAGCAGTGGGAGTTTCAAGTTGGTCCAGCTGTTGGTATCTCGGCCGGTGATGAAATTTGGGTCGCACGTTACATTTTGCAGGTAAGTTCTAACGAATAAACATTCGAACTTTATTAGTCAAAAAAGAACATTCGAACTTCAATAACTGTTGTGTAGATTTTGATTAATAACATTCTTTGCGTGTTCTAGAAACAGAGGATCACAGAGATTGCTGGTGTGGTGGTATCTTTTGACCCAAAACCAATTCCCGGTGATTGGAATGGTGCTGGTGCTCACTGCAACTATAGGTACACATCACAAGAATCTGTTTCTTTAGTAGATCTTTTGATGCTGATCCATGTTAAAACACAAATGGGGATTGTTTCAGTACCAAGTCAATGAGGGAAATGACACATTGCAGCTTACGATGAAGGCAATGAGCGCCGTCTCACGGGTCACCACGAGACTGCTGACATCAACACTTTCCTCTGGGTAAACTAACTAAATAACACTTTCTGGTTTTTGATTGCATTACATTTCAACTGAAACTGTGATTGTGTTGTGAACGTATAGGGTGTTGCGAACCGTGGAGCATCAATCCGTGTAGGACGTGACACGGAGAAAGAAGGGAAAGGATACTTCGAGGACAGGAGGCCAGCTTCGAACATGGATCCTTACGTTGTGACTTCCATGATTGCAGAGACCACAATCGTCTGGAACCCCTTGATCAGATCAAAAAGAAGATTGTTGAGTGTTCACTCACTCCATTTGGATTTCTCGCATGATTTAACGTTTGTGTGTTTCTCTATCAAGCATTGTCTCAGAACAAGTCAAGAGATTTGCTCTGTTCTTATGGCTTTTATTGGTTCACATCCATTGGAGACATCTCTTTGTATTTTATGAATAAAGTTTGGTTTGGTTCTTTTGGTTTGGTTTAGATAGTAAAATCAGAGCTGGCTTTTGTTTGGTTCAAATAAGTTGAATATTTATTTGATTATTGTAAAATTAAATATAAACAATACTTATTTATAAAATTGTATTTTGTGTATTTGGATAATAGAAATGGTTTTTGGATATTTATAATTATTTGGCTCAGTTTTATATTTTGGTTAAATTGGTTCCGTTGCAATTTAAAATGTCAATTTCTAATAAACACCCTATGAAAAGTCAAACCAGCCAAAACCAAATTGTCCGTAAATATATATTTGGTTTAGAATTGTGGCTCGTCGGTTTGCATAAGTTTCTTTCTTCCAGTTCAGTTTGAATTTGGCTGGATACAAGTTAAATAGCAACCAAATTAAATTGATTTGGTTTAATCCATCTGCAGGATCTTCAAGTTGCTCCCAGCTTTTTTTTAAGAGTAATTTCGTCGAGCACCTGGAGTGCAATTCACAAAACTCCTCCAAACATCTTATTTGTTAAAAGGAACTTATCTACTTAACAATTATTATGAAAATTTGAGGGTCTAAGTTAAAGTAGAACATGGGACGACACTGCTTTGTGGATATCAATAGCCTCAACTTTAAATTCATGTACCAAGTATTTACAAGGTAGTGGAGAAATGATGCTCATGAAGGGATCGAGCCACTGGCTGTGCTCATGGTTTTTTGTCTCCGCTGATCCCGGTGTTGCTGAGAGAGAGTCTTATTGCTCCTATACGTAATTGATGTTATCATCGAATTTTGTTTTGAGCCAATACTTCATTGCTTCAGTATCAATCTGCTTCTTTCAATAATTCGTTGTTTGGAATTGAGGTTATATCTTTTTATCAATCCTATTTTTGGCTATGTCTTCTATATTGTCAATTCATGAGTTAGCGTAAAGACACACTCATAGCATAAGAGAGAGAGAGGGGGTCTCTGATAAATATTTATGCTGATCTTTGTCAAAAGTTTTGTATTACAAACAGATATAATAAAGAGAATCTTTGTTACTTCATTGTGCTTGATCTAACTCAGCTGCTTTCTTGAAGTCTCACCGGTCTGATTTACTCACAAGGATTACCATACATATAAGTCTTACTCGCTAAACAGATAAATAGAATATGATAAGCTTATATGTATGGGAAGGAGAAGCAGATTCAAGCAGTGCATGTATTTGTTCTGTCATGAAAACCCTTTATCCTATAATACCTCTTTTTTTCCTCAGAAGAGGTGAACCAGAATGACAAAGGATTTGCGGATCCAGATCGAATTCAGAAGCTCAAAAAACTATTCTCAATTTGTTGCGTTCCCTATATACACATGGCAGGTAAAAGGATACACGAAAGAGATATGATCACCATGATGACAATTATATATCTAAACTTAATCATGGCGTAAATGCCCAGGTGCTCTGCCTGCAAGGGAAAAATGTTCTGTGTAGTTGTGTTACTGTCAGAAAACATCTAAGATTCTTATTTGGATGTTTGGTTCTCTCTTATACAGGTTGAAGTTGATGATGATTCAGCTGTGCCAAAAAAAATGAGATGAGCAGGATGACCAAACTGAGCTATACCTTCTTCTCTTATCATGTTCTGATACTTATATGGGAAAATTTCATATTGATCCGAATCAAGGAATAGCTAGATGTTCAAGGATCGTTGGCTTGAAGGTGACTTATTAACGTGTAACCGAGAAAAAAAAGAAGACCAAAAACGTCATTGAGCAATACTGGCAGTGGGAGGTTACTAATGAGACGCAACCAATTTGGGTAAGGATATAGGGCTGCTCTATGTATCCCATGTGCGCTCAGAATCAAAATTATGGAATCAATTAAAGAGTTTATTTCATTTGTTGCAGCTTCGGAACTCTAAAGAGGTGACAACAGTGAAGTACAATGAGTTTTATAGAATAAGTACAATGAGTTTTACAGAATAATTTTCAACAAGTATTTGGACCCATTGACATCACTTCACAACAGAGGTACGGGGGAGGCAAGACATCTGTTGGAATAGTATATTTCCATGAAACAATTCAAGCAGGTTTTGAGTTGTATCTGTTAAAAAGTGATGACACCATGTTAATCCACTGATGGTATATTTTTATTAAACTGTTACAGATAATTCTCTTATTGTACTGTGAGGTCAAGTTTAGATCCATGGTGAAGGATGATGTGGTTAACTAAACAACAAAGAACATAGGTCTCTATGTATTTTTTGTTTTAGAAATTAAAAGTATTTATGAAAATAGTTATCCTTTAGAAATACAATTAAAAGTGATATAAATTCGGGGTACAAGTTAAAAATAAAATTCTCCTACAAATAATAACATAAATTTATTTCTCCAAAATTCTAAAAAGATGATGTTCATGTCTAATTGCCGCTTCTAATATTGTTTCCCTCCATATTTTAGAACTACTTTTTCAAAAGGAAATTTTGTTTATACACTATTAATTCTTTGTTATAATAAGTTATAAAATAAGGGAAAATTTCGCTTTTACCTTCCATTTGGTACCATTATTAATGTTTACCTTCTATAAATGAAGTTTTTTAAAAATACCTAAGTACAAGACTTCATTAAGGAGGTAAAAGATAGTTATATCCTTGATTTATAAATACAAAAAAATTATTTAAATAAATTAAAAATTGTCTTTTAAGTTTTCAAATTATAACTTTTCAAACTCAAATTTTTTTTTTTAAAAAAATTGAATTTCTTTTTCGAAATTTTTCTTTTCATTTTTTTTTTTAAAATTTCGGATATTCTTTTCAAATTCAAAATACTTTTTGAAACAATTTTTAATTTAGTTTTAAGTATTTATTTATATTTTTATTAAAATTCTAAACATTACCTACCAAAATCTCACCTTTCAAATTCTAAGGTTATAATTCTAAGGTTATAAGCGTTTATTTACCTCTTTACAATCAAGGATAAAAGTGGTTAAGGTAAAGATGAAAAAAAGTACTAAAGAAAGAGTTATTCTTGGGTTCACCACATAGGGTGAACCTCTAAGTTCACCGACCAATAGTATTTGGTTATTTGATATTTGATATCATTTATAAAAGAAAACTAAATCATTAGGAATTTAATTGATATTATGTTTTAAAAATAAAAAGATAAAAAATACTTAAAAATAGTAATTGTTGCAAAAAAAATAAATAAACTAATATCGTAAACACCGTCAGCACAATACTAAACCCTAAAACCTAAATTCTAAACCCTAAACCCTAAATCACTGGGTAAATCTAAAATTTTGGATAAATCCAAAACTCTAAAAAAACATTAAAAACGAAATCCTAATAACACTAAACCTTAAATCCTAATCACTAAACCCTAAACCATTAGGTAAACCATGAACCTTAGAATTTATCATAGAAGAGTATAGTTTTTCTCTATATAAATGATTTAAATGGTGATGGTAATTAATTGTTAAAAAGAATTAATTGTTGGGAAGATACGTGAAATAATTAGGTAATGGGTTTCAAGAATCTAACTATATTTTAACTAATTTTGAATCAAATAAATGGTAATGAAAATATTGTAAATATCTGCAAAATTTAAAGAAGATTTCAAAACAAAGTGTCATATTTTAATAGTATTGACTTTTTTATACCATAAAAAATTGTATAAAAGTAGAAATACTAAGTTGTAAATGACCAAATAAACACAATTATTCCAAAATTAAGATAATAATTTACATATGACAAAAATAATAAATTTAAAAGTAATTATCCGCGCGTAGCGCGGAAAAACGATCTAGTGTATGTTAATAATCGTAAATCTGCAAGATGGAGAAAGATTAACATAATTTTGCAAACATCAAATCTCAAAGAAGCAGGAATGAAGACTACAAATTCCATGGAACTGCGTAGAAGCTTTAAATAGATACTAGATTCTGATCCGCCATTTCAGAAATCATTTTAATTACTTTTTGGAAAAAATATTTTTTGGCAAAATTACATTTTCTCGTAAAAATAACAAAATCACATTTTTTTGCCAAAATTACTAAATTATATTTTCTACTAAATCATAAAATCGATTTTTTTGTAATTGCTAAATTACATGTTTCTGACAAAACCGTATATTATATTTTTCCACAAAAATCACAAAATCATATTTTTATACCAAAAATCGTAAAATTGTATTTTTTTCCCAACTGCAACGTCGTCTCATCCACGTATACCAAAAAATTATATTTTACATCAAAATCGTATTTTCTTGCTAAAATTACAAAATATTACTTTTATCGAAATGGCAAAACTGTATTTTTCCGTCAAAGTTAAATATTAAAATATTTTAGTTGTAATTTGTAAATATATTTATTATTTAATACTAAATTATATAACTAAGATGAATTAATAATATAATAAAATAAAATAAAAGTATTCGAATCATTTTTAGGAAAACTATTCATATACAACAATTAAAAAATAAATAAAAATCCAGTTTAGACGTTTCATTTGGATTGATATACAAACAGTCCCAAATAATATTTGAATAGATCATTTAGATATATGTATCCTAATAAAACCGGAGTACAAAATAGAACTAATCATATTTTGAATAGATTATCACATCTTTTATATCCTTATTTTTATTAATCTTAACTACTTTATTAATTGTATTTTTTAAAATAATTTAACAGCATTGATTATAGAAATATAAAACATGACTTACCTATTTTCAAGTGTTTTATTATATCTTTTACATTCATTTTTCATACTTCTTAACTACTTCATTGATTGTCTTTACCAGAACAATTAAATATCATTTATTTTACGTGTTAACCATAATAATTTCATATATTTGAATGAATTTTTTTCATCAATGACAAAAATTCAAACCAGTAAAAAAACAGAAACCTTTTTCTGGATTTGGAACACTTTTATGATTAACAAACAGCCCATATTTTACAAGAAATGCGTAACATACACTACAATTACGATGTGCCGATGGTTCAGTTGCGTAGGTGCAAAGGAAGTCGAGACAACAACTAAAAAAAGTGTAGCAAGAGAAAAAAAAAACTTATTATATGTGTAGAAGAATTTGACCAAATAATAAGTGATTGATACAATGAGTGCTTACATTATAACAACTGAGTTGCTTTACATGAACTGTTTCAGAAACTCTGTAGCCACGAGTCTTCCTCTGGTGTTCACTGATATCTTCAACTCGCTTATTTCTTTCTCTATATCCTGCAATTTCAGTTACAGTTCCAGTTTTAATCGGAGTACGAGGAGATTAGCATGTTGGAGGATATCATCAATGTAACTAATCTCTTTTTTGATTCTTGTAGAAACATTTTTAAATTTAAAGGCGGGTATCTTGACCATAGCTAGGCCAACTATTCAGAATACTACTTTCCATTGTTACTACCGGGAAAAAGACACAAGGGTAAACACATTGGGTTTGCAGAAAGACTTGCCTCCATAAACTGAATAATGAAATCGATTAGCTTCTGTTTCTGCATCTCTTCGCAGTGGTAGTTTGTTATAAGAAAGCTAATGTCATATCCCTGTTCAAAAGACCAACAAGGAAACCAAATTGAATGGGATCAGGGAATAAATTATTCACATAATAAACAGTAACCATCTGATCTAAGTAAAAGGCATTTCCACATATATATATAAACCAATTAGTGATGCGTTTGCCATAATATATATTTTACAGAAGAGGGAATGCATTAGAGCTGGAAGATAACACAAGTAGCTTCGTTTAAATTAAGAATACCTGCACTGGCTTCCTCCTCAGTACTTGAAAAGCTTCTGCCCTCATGGACAAGAATCTAAGGAACTTTTTGGTTAGTATGTTTTCAAGTTCATCAGCTTGTTTGACCTGCAAATTCAAGAACAAGTATTTTTAACAGATAACAATAGACGTTTAAGTCATGCACATGAAGACGTTATCTCAGGAGAGTGAATGAAAGGAAACGGTGATAAACAATAAAAAAAATTACCTTGAGGCTTATCCGGAGTGAATTTATAGATGATTCTATCAAACACTTTTCAGCCTCATTACGGCATATCAAAACCTGCAAATTCAAACACAAATTTTAGCAGCCAGTTACAGAACCTAGTAAATAGAGAGTGACGTATCAAATGCCAAAACTGAGAGGGGAAACAAATAAACTACTTACAGGATTTAGCAAAAGTTCTGGGCTCGTCCTACAAAAGTTAACAAAAACATGTAGATAATAAGATTCCATTAGCTCAAATCACAATGGCACAAGAGCATCCATTCTCACATGCATGTTTTTGAAACAGGCTTACATACTTTAGTTCAACCTCTGGTTTATTATGCCTTTCAACTTCTTGACAAGGAAAGTTCTGCAAGTAGAGAAATATAAACGCTTTCAGGAATATATACAACGAAGAACTGAATCTTACAAGGACTTTACATTGGCCCCTTTCAAAGGAACAAGAATGCATAGTTTTCAACATTCATCACCAAAAATTGAGAGGGTAAAAGCGAATGATGGTGCATATCCCTACTCATCAAGTAAACAACTTAAACATCACTAGAGGTCAAACATGGATGGGGGGAGAAGGGAAACAAAAGAGTCTTTTTATTGTTTCCTTAAACATACATACAGATAGGACACTTAGAGACATATGCACTGATACTTTGAGCGAAAGTCGTTTGAACCTGTAAGCACATGGCTGCCTCGAGGGTATTCTTTATGCAGGCAAGATAGAGCCGTAATGGATTTGCCTGGAACATCAAAAGACCCAACAGAAGAAAAACTATTAACAATTTATGCAGTAACTCAGCAGATATATCATATTATGAATAATAATGTAGCTTTTGTTCTTACCATGTTAAAGGTGCCTCTTAGAAAATGATGTTCTTCTACTTAAGACTTGCAACAAAATTAGGAATTTATCTTTCCTTTTGATGAATCGTTATGCCCTGATAAAAAAAAAAGTAAAATAAACATAAACAAGAAAGCAAATTTTAGCATCTGGTTCACCCACTTTCAACGCTTAACAACTCAACAAGAAAGCATCTTTAGGATCAAATGTGTACAAGAAAGCTAACCTGATAAGAAGAGAACAAAACAAGGACCAAGCAACTCAGCAAAGCCAAAAAACGCAGATCTTTGATCAGATTACTGAGAAACCCAAGAAAAAAAACAAACAATCAGCCACTAGAGATCGGAGAACGCATCTATTGAATTGAATCAAGAGCATACCTTGGAGACTCGCGAGAGAAGAGAGATCGAAAAGGGGATTCAGATTTAGAAATCGACGTTACGCTGTAGACTCAGAACTCAGAAGATTGATGCAGCCCGATCGTACAAGCGAACGAATTCAATTCCTTTTGGGTCCTTCCAATGTATCAAAACCGGACCCGACCGATTCTACCGAGACGTTGATGCATATCCCGGTCCGGTTACAGTCTAAAACGCAATGCTCTTTTTTCCTTTTTTTTTTTTTCTTTTTCTTTTCTGTAACAGTTTATATCTGTTTTGCTGCTATTTATATTTTTTAATCATCAACTAACATATATACTCTACATACCAAACTGAAAACTATATATTCCAAAATAGCTTAGAAATGCCGATTTTTTTCGGGTTCTAAAACTATCTTCAACAATAAAAAATAATATGTCATTAAAGTCATATAAAACTATTTTAAATATTTCATGATTTTCATTACCTAAATGAACGTTTCAAATTCTGCATACAAAGATGAAAGATTAGCTCTCACATAAAATATCCTTTAAATATTATTTAAACAATCATTTGTTTTGAAATTTGCTAATATATCCATATTTTATACAATAAAAATAAATATTGATAAATAAAATGTAAAATGGCATTGCTGATTGCAACAGAGACCATTTCATTTATAATATAACATTTCTATGAAAAATTAAAATATTATAATAACTCATGTAAATCACCTTTAAAATAAATCATATATAACACTAACAAAAACTAAGAAAATTATATTGAAAAAAAACATATAAGTTTTCCAAAATTTAGGATGAAAAAGAGTAGATATATATTTCTGAGAGTTAGTTGTAAACGTGTCTTAATAAATAATACAATAACACAATATTAATCAAGTTAAATTATATATATAATTAAATGTGTGACATTTAATTAAATGTTAACTGATTTAGACTTTAGAGTTTAGACAATAATAATCAAATCTGAATTGCATTTAAATGGCTATTAAGTTCGATGAGTTAAAGCATCTCCAACCCCACTCCAATTCTTATTCCAAAACAGAGATTGGTAAACCAATTATAAATAATTAATTTTATAATTTTTCCCTTTTTCTTAAACCGGTGAGTTAGAACCTATAACTAGAATATTAAAATATATACTAATTTTAATTTGAAATAAAGGAACATTATCTTTAAATCATTTTTATGTGCGTAATACAGAAAATTTCCTGTTTGTATTAATTGTAAAAAACTATCATATACTTACTTATGTTAAAACATATATATTACAACATATGTGTAATAAAACATTATAAGATATCAATTCACACTTAAATAACTATTAAAACCATCTAACTCTTCAATAAAAACTTGCAACATGGGAATTAACAAAATTACATTTAATCCTATTAAGCATGTTGTAACATGTATAACAATTTTCTTTCTTTTTTTGATCAAAAAATAAAAATAACAATTTTCTATTTGAACAAGAACTAATACCAGAAACTGAAAAAAACAAATACCAAGTCATCATGTAGGGTTCTCTTCAACCACATGTTTGCTCCGGTTCTTAAGTCTACCGACAGAAAATAAGTTTCATATTGTACTAAATAATTGCTACTAGGTTTTGTATACTTAAATGTAAAAGGTTAACAGTTGGGGATAAGGTTATGAGAGATAAAAGGGAGAACGAAAACTGTGTGGGAGAGTTAGAAAGATAGAAACTCTTGTTACACTAGGCACTAACATTTAGAGCTAAGGTAAGGAGAGTGGTTTGAATCATTTCTTCGTTAACATTTAGAAACACTTTACTTGATACGATTGCGATTTGCGACTATCAAGAAGTTATGCTAAGCCTATATAGAATTTACATAAATTCTATATTCAATAACAGATGATTTAAATTGATATTTAGAAACCATTAATTGAATAACAATAAATTTTAAAGAAAACCAAAATCTTTTAAATTTCTTATTCCAATACATCCCTCTTAAACTCTAATCACTATATTTAATTGGTAAGTTTGACAAAATAAACTATAATAAGAATAAATTTCTCATTTTATACCTTCGTATTATTTTTTAACACTAGACATAATTGCCTTTAGATTAGTAAATAATTATTAAGAACTGTATATAAATCAGAAAATATGAAAAAACTAATATACTCATTAGAATAATTTACATGTTTTACCATAGAAAATGAATTCAAAGAAATTTGAATTTGTTGACCTAAGTTATTAAAAACATATATTATGACCGTTTTACAAGGATAAAATTATTATATAGATCTAAGCTAACACTACAAGTGCATTATATGTTTTTGGTTAGTCTATTTAAAAGATCTGAGAAAATTAGGAAGCAATTCTGACTGATTACATTTAAAGTTAATATATTAATCATCATATAAATTATAAAAAACTTATATAGTTATAAAAAATTATAAACTATATTTAAATATGTTTTAACATTCTAAAACTTATAAATCTTTAGCTTTAAAAATAATTAACTAATTCCATTATTATTAGGAAATTAATAATATAAGCTAATAATACTTTCATTTACTTATAAAAGGAAACGAAAAATTATTTTATATATTATATAGCAATCAAATAACTAATTTAAAATATAATTAAACAATATACGACGATTTATAATTTTACTTATAAAATACAATAAAATTAAAATGAAAATTTAAATATAGTATTATTTTATAAAATTTAAATATTTAAAATATGGCTGACAAAAAATATATTTAAAATATGAAAACATAAACTATATAACTATTTAGGTTTATTTTCTTTTCAATAACTTAAAAACATAAAATATATATAACTATTTTAGCTATTAAATTATTTTGTAATGTATAAATTAGAATATAGGGGTTAGAAGGTTGTAATGTATTACAAAAATATAGACACAAAGACATAAAGAAACAAATCTATTCTCAATATAGTCTATTTAGCCAATTATTCTGCAACAATTGGTTTGGTTCGGTTCGCAAATGTTACATCGGTTAGATGATGATGGTATAAAAAGAGAAAAAACATTCGACCCAAACCCGATCATAACGCATAAACATCAGATCCATCATCATCCCCCAAAGGGTTTCAGACCTTTCCAGGGATTCCTAACTCCACAATTCAAAATCCTCCCGATCTGATGGCTGAGATGGCGAACATGGATCCCGAAGGCATGGACGGAGTCCGTATGACATGGAACGTCTGGCCTCGCACCAAGGTCGAAGCCAGCAAGTGCGTCATCCCCCTCGCCGCCTCCATCTCCCCGATCCGCCGTCACTCCGAGATCCCTTCCCTCCCTTACGCTCCCCTCAAATGCCGGACCTGCGTCGCCGTCCTCAACGCCTTCGCTCGCGTCGATTTCGCCGCCAAGATCTGGATCTGCCCTTTCTGCTTCCAGAGGAACCCTTTCCCTCCTCACTACCACATGATCTCCGAGACCAATCTCCCTGGCGAGCTTTACCCTCAGTACACCACCGTTGAGTACGCGCTCCCTTCCACCGCCGGGCAGTTCGATCCGCCTCAGACGCCTCCTCCTGTGTTCGTGTTTGTTCTCGACACGTGTATGATCGAGGAGGAGCTGGGGTTCGCTAAATCTGCGCTGAAGCAGGCGATCGGGTTGCTTCCGGAGAAGGCTTTGGTGGGTTTTGTGTCTTTTGGCACGCAGGCTCATGTACATGAGCTGGGGTTCTCGGAGATGTCTAAAGTGTTTGTCTTTAAAGGGAACAAAGAAGTCTCAAAGGATCAGGTTTTGGATCAGTTGGGGCTCTCCTCGAGGAGAGCTCCCACTTCTGGGTTTCCCAAAGGAGCGCAGAATGGGTTCCAGAGTGCTGCTGGTGTCCACAGGTTCTTGCTGCCTGCGTCCGATTGTGAATACACACTGGACTTGGTAAGTAGTTATGGTCAATAGGTTTGTGGTATTAAATGATTTATATATGGTTGTGACGTGGATTTTGATTCGTTGATGTTTTGTATGCAGCTTTTGGATGAGCTGCAAACAGACCAGTGGCCTGTTCAGCCGGGTCATCGTCCCCAACGATGCACTGGTGTGGCGTTGAGTGTAGCTGCTGGATTGCTTGGAGCTTGCTTGCCTGGAACTGGGGCTAGAATTGTAGCTCTGGTCGGAGGTCCATGTACAGAAGGCCCTGGAACGGTTAGTGCTTGTTGATTCCTTAGATAATGACACTGTCATCGCACTATATATCCTGATCAAAGTTTTTGTCTTTTCAGATTATCTCAAAGGATTTATCAGATCCTGTGCGGTCTCACAAAGATCTAGATAAAGATGCTGCCCCTTACTATAAGAAAGCTGTCAAGTTTTATGATAGTATTGCAAAGCAGCTGGTCGCTCAGGGTCATGTCTTAGACCTTTTCGCTTCCGCCCTTGATCAGGTATTAATGTGTCGTGATTTTATTTTGCGTGATGCCCATTCTCTGGATTTCTTCTTCACGTATGAATGTGTAGTTTTCTTTTGCCTGATTTCTCAACTTTGTTTTTGTCGCTTTTGTATGTTTTAGCTATAATTTTATCTGTCATCATCTTGAATACGCATTCCAATTTAATAAATTGTTAGGCCAAGTTGACATTAATGACGCATACCAATTGTCAAAGCTCTTACTTGTACTCAAGTTGCCTTTGATTACTAGTTTCTATTCTTTTCATCTGATTAGTTTCTTGTAGAAGATGTTAGTGGATGTGTACGAAAGCGCGTCCATTTGGAAATATAACCTTTACATATCTTTTGAAATCTCAAGTGCTATTCTCTGTGATGTTTGATAACACCCATTCCGTCTGGAAGTCGATGATGTTTCTTTAAAATCTCTGGATAATTTTGCAATGCATGCCCATGCCATAGATGTCTGAAATCCTGTTTTATTTTGGTGTCCTTCACTTATTGAAAGATTATATCTTCAATGCAATGTTTTCTTCTTAGCTTCAGTGTTGATAAGGCTTTGCTTATTCTGTGTATCAAATTATTCTATTTTGCTATCATTACTCATCAAATTATTCGATACCTAACTATAACTGTCTCTGCTGTTGCATTTTGGTATAGTTAGGTTGGGGTTGCTGAAATGAAAGTTGCGGTTGAAAGTACCGGTGGCCTTGTTGTTCTATCTGAAAGTTTTGGGCATTCCGTATTTAAAGATTCCTTCAAACGGGTGTTTGAAGATGGCGAGCAGTCTCTTGGCCTCTGCTTTAAGTTGGTTTCTTCTCTGCTTCTGTGCAAATACTTTGTTATAATTTCGTCTGTTATTTGGTGCCGCATGATGAGGAGTATTTTGGCAATTGAAGATCTTATCTTGTGGAACATTATGCATAATATTGCTTTTATGGTACGATAATATAGTCTGAACTGACTACGAACCTTTCATTTTCAGTGGCACGCTTGAGATCAATTGCTCAAAAGATATCAAAATTCAAGGGGTTATCGGGCCTTGCTCATCATTAGAAAAGGTTATATCAGGACTGCTTGGAATTCAGTTTTTTAAGATGTTTCGTTTCTACTTTGTACTTGAATAATGCTATCTGATGTTAATTGATGTTAATTTATTTTCTTTTGGAGCCTTGCAGAAAGGTCCCAGTGTTGCCGACACAGTCATTGGAGAGGGGAATACCAATGCGTGGAAGCTATGTGGCCTCGACAAGAGTACTTGCTTGACTGTATTCTTTGATCTATCCTCAACCGGGTCAAATGCTCCTGGAACTGTAAATCCTCAGTTTTATTTGCAGTTTGTTACAAGGTATTCTGAGAGCTTTTGTTTGTCTCGGTGTTTTCCTTCATTTTTTTTTGTCTCAACCCTTTTGTCTTTCTGCATTATGTTACTACTTTACGCATTGGATTGACTGTTATTTATTGGATTGCAGTTACCAAAACCCTGAAGGTCAAACATTGCTCAGGGTTACAACAATAACCAGACAGTGGGTAGATACTGCTGTCAGCACAGAGGTTCGTCGTTGTCTTGCTTTCTGCATAACTTACGACCTTTTACTTAATATCTAAAAGCAATTATTGATTAATGAGTCTCAGTCTTTTTTGCTATGCTATATCTACAAGTGTGCTATCAAATTTTATTTCACTGTGCAGATGCCCTTAGATTAGTATTTCTAAGCATTTTATCAACTTGCAAACAATTCCTATTTGTTCCTTAGTTTAACTATTAAAAGCTAATTTTTTGTTATTTTAGTTGAAAAGCGCTAGTCTTTTGGCTTTCTATGGAACTTTATTGGAAAATTTAGTTGGTTAAAGAGAACTTGGATCCCTTAAATACTGTTACTGTAGTTTATATGATTCCTAACTATGAAACTCCCATGTGTAACCTTTTTCCCTGCTTCACTGCAATATCATATTATGTGAATCTTAGAATTAGTGTGTGGTTGCATGATTTTGAGATTTTTCAAGTGTTGATGCAAGTACCAGCTTGATAGCCTTTTTGCCTTATATTTTATTCTTATCACGAAATCAATGATAATTGCGGCTTAGGGCTAGCTGCCATTCATGTAAATGTATTGTTGTGTGTTTACTATCCCAAAGCTTTCTGGCAAGCTAATATTTTGTTACAACGGTTGCGATATACATTCTCAGGAACTTGTGCAAGGCTTTGATCAAGAAACTGCTGCTGTGGTCATGGCAAGATTAGCTTCCTTTAAAATGGAAACAGAGGTACATTGCATCATCTCCTGGCCAAATTTATCTGCTTAGTATATGTTGGGTTTACCAAACGTTTTTATTGTTGCTGGCTGGGGTAAGAGGTTAAGCGCGTTGTGATTTTGATGACTTTAAATTTTTGTCTCCTGGCCAAATTTATCTACTAGGAGTCTAGGACCTTTGGTTAAGTGTTCATCTATATGTCCAAAGGAAGTCCATTTTAGTTGATGAACCATGTTGGTTGCATTATATTCAGCTTTCGTGTCTTTATAACTAGAATGTGTGTATCTGTTAGGCTCAGAGTGAAACTGCCAAGTAATAGTTGCTACCCAATTCTGTCTTATTGAAGTACTTCATTTAGCTTTGACTACTTGTATCTTTATAATAGTGTGTCTCACATATACAAATAATATCATGTATTACCCCAGGAGGGATTTGATGCTACTCGATGGCTAGATCGGACTCTCATTCGTCTGTGTTCAAAATTCGGTGACTATAGAAAGGATGACCCAACCTCGTTTACGCTGAATCCATATTTTTCATTGTTCCCTCAATTCATGTTTAACCTGCGGAGGTCACAGTTTGTCCAGGTGACTTAACTATTTTTAAATTCATGATTCTCTCTGCGTTGCGTGAGTGGCCTATATAGGCTGAACGAATCGTGAATTCTTGTGTGGTGTTGGAACGGTGGCAGGTCTTTAACAATAGTCCAGATGAAACTGCATACTTCCGCATGTTGCTAAACCGGGAGAATATTTCAAATGCTACGGTCATGATCCAACCATCGCTGACATCATATACATTCAGTTCACCACCTCAGCCAGCTTTACTGGATGTAGCTTCTATTGCAGCCGACAGAATTCTTCTACTAGATGCATATTTTAGTGTTGTTGTCTTCCATGGGATGACTATAGCACAGTGGCGAAACATGGGTTATCATAATCAGCCTGAACATGAGGTAACTAACTAACACACGCTGTTGAACTTGTAATGATGCGTTTAGTTGCGTAATCTTTTCACACTTGCGTAACACACTATCAATTTATATGTTCCTAAACCTCTGATGTCTCATGTCAGGCCTTTGCTCAGCTATTGCAAGCTCCTCAAGAGGATTCCCAGATGATAGTACGGGAGCGTTTCCCAGTCCCAAGATTAGTTGTGTGTGATCAACATGGATCTCAGGTCAGCAAATCACATTAGTTTGATCATCTTTGGTCATCTCGACAATGTTGTTTTTCATATGTTTTTTTTAATCCATTTACATTTTTCACATGTAAAAAAAAAAACTGCAGGCAAGGTTTTTATTGGCAAAGCTGAATCCATCAGCGACTTACAACAATGCAAATGAGATGTCGGCTGGGTCAGATGTAATCTTCACTGATGACGTGAGCCTGCAAGTCTTTTTTGAGCATCTTCAGAAACTGGCCGTGCAATCCTGAGAAAGTAGTTACAGTCAGAGTCCCGGTTTTTGTTTTCGCTTAAATTATACTGTCTTTCTTACTATCCGTTTGTATCAAATTCAGAGCTGTTTTTTCTTCTCCTTTTCTTATACCAACTCTTTTGCTCTTCTGTCTCCTTATCATCTTGGTTTCACTTGAAAGACATTTGATGTTTGCATTGGATATGTCTGGAGTAAGAAAAAATTACTGTTTATTGCTTTTTTTTTTTTCCTTCTGGCCTCTGGGGGAGTAAATTCATGTATGGTCAATCATATGATTTTGAGCTCTGAACCCAAATAAAAAAACTGAACCATTAACTACTTGTGTGTATTTGAGTGGTCAATTTTTTTTTTTTTTGGCATCATTTGAGTTGGGCCCAACCAGAATCAGCCTTCTTGCGTTTATACGAGCCGCCCTCTTGAACACCCATTTCAGCGGTTTACTCTCCAATACCAAATCAACGGCTTGGCCTTTGCCTCAGAGAGCGCTTGCTACCGGTGGCTGCAGCTCCTTGGAGATCTTTGTCCAAAGCACACACAATGTTCTCAACTTCTTGTCCCAATTCTGGTAACAAATTCTTCTCCTTAAGCAACTACGTGGAAGAAGGAATTAAGGAGTTAGATATACTCGGTCATATCTCCCACCACCACATATAGCTCGCAGCTTTCCTTTTCGATCAAATCCCTGTCACAACATTTTCTATTATCAATTGATATCACCAAAATAATATAAATATACCAGTATCCAATGTATGGGGAAGATCATGTCATAAGATCTAACCTCAAAGACAATACCAGTGTAATACGACAGACCACACACAATGGATGCATCAAATTGTATCCACTCTGAATAACCAAACGAAAGAAAAATAACCAGTCATATGAATGAACAAAGTCCAACTCATAAGTAACGAAAAATCATTTCGTATATAACAAAATATGAATTCGCCTGATGTCTATATATTATTATTTGAGCAAAAATACAAATTCATCTTAAATCGTCAGTATGC
Source organism: Brassica nigra (assembly GCA_016432835.1). Taxonomy (NCBI): domain Eukaryota; kingdom Viridiplantae; phylum Streptophyta; class Magnoliopsida; order Brassicales; family Brassicaceae; genus Brassica; species Brassica nigra. The sequence goes on from CM028246.1 coordinate 1,311,057, forward strand.
ATGTCATGGGATTAGAGTGAAATTTATAATCTTCTACTAATTGTTTTTCTTAAATAACACCTATATTAGTTTTTTACATTATGTATTGTTTTTTTTTTGGCTACACCTTTAACTTTGCCTTGAAATGAGGTTTGTACACAAAAATTACAAAATAATGGTCACAAGCATAAATCAATAATCCTTAAGCTTCCTCCTTCTCATGTTGATACAGCTGTCTCCGACAAGTTTCGACGTCCAGACGCAGCCAATATCTCATAATCCTGTTTAATCAGTGTAACCAAACTTGAAACCAATATCTCTATGTAACCGGAACAGATTAATGCTGGGACAAGATCTAATCAACAGACCGGTACTTGGTAAAAAACGGATCATTTAACAATTCAGGGTCACTGGTTAACAAATGTACATAATATGATTTTGAATGGACTGTGTTATTTACCTGCACAATAGACTGAGAGCAGAATTTGCCAGAGAGAACGGCGCCTTCCATGGAAGCTAAGTACTTCTGTTTAGTGTAGTCTCCAGCTAAGTAAAAGCCTTGGATAGGAGATCTCTGTAGAGGACGACATGGTTCACAGTCTGGGATGGTCTTATACACGGACCTGAGAGAGAGAGAAAGAGAGATTGTACCCCATTTGAAACTAAGATAAAATGGGACATTTGGGTATAACTTGTCTCTAACCTTGGAGTTTTGACGACATGGTACTTGAGAACTTTAGCTTTGCTTTGGTCAGCAGCGATCTCGTCAGGGAAGAGTTTCTCGAGCTCTTTCATTGTTGCATCTATGATGTCAGAGTCGGTCCGTGCTATCCATTCCTCAGCAGGTGCGAATACTAGCTCCAGCATTGATCGGTTTGGATCGTAATATTCCTACAGCGTTAAGCAAAAAGAGAAGAAAGCTATCAAGTAAAGAGAAACACAACTTAACTCGACAAGACCCGCTTTCTTTGTACCTTGCAAGTTAACGACATGTCTGCATACACACTCAGAAGGTTACTTCTGCAAAACAAAACAAGAAGACAAGAACAAGACTTCACTGTTGCTAATTCATTTTTCAAGACTAATCTTTGTCATCTTCTTGCTTGATAGAAGGCGTAATTAATGGATGATGACTTTAACTCAAGTAATATAAATAGAAAAGGCTCTAAACTGTTCAGAGAACTTATTCACCTGCTAAAGAGTAAGTGATCATATGTGTTCTTAAGTTTCCGATCGAACCTGCAATATAAATTCACAGGACTTAAGACCAAAATGGCAGAAGAAGATAACAACTATTTTCCTTGAGTGTCACTAACCATATATGAACGTTAATGACTGGAACACCAACTAACTTCTCCAACCTCTTGAAGTATAGTATTTCTTTCCATGAATCCGGTAAAAGGAGCTTCAGGATATCGACTACAAGAAGAAAAAAAATGTAAACAGGAGACCAAAAATAGTAGATTGAATGCAGATTCAGGAAAGAAGTGAACCTGGAGTGGCAAACACATAAGCGTCTCCTTGGATAGTGGTTCCATCAGTGAGTAAGAAATTCTTAACCGTACCATCATCCTCCAGCTCAATCTTCCTTATCCTTGAATTGAGTCGTACTTCACCACCTAGTGATCGAATATGTTCAACAATCGGCATGCATAGCCTTTCCGGAGGATTACCATCTAAGAAGGCCATCTTGGAACCATGTTTCTCCTGTCAAAAGCAGTTTCTATGAGAAGTGAGCATTGCTTGAGTAGTGGTAACTTCGATTTTGCATTGCAACATATCATCCATGTAATAAAAGTTATGGAATGCGAAACCTGAAGAAACCGGTTCAAAGCTATCAAAATGCATTGCATTGAGAGTTCGTCGGGGTTTATAAAGTTAAGCGCCTTTGACATGGCTATAAACACCTCATCAGTCACGCGATCAGGTACTCCCTGGAAATGAACACTCACATCACTACAAGGAAGCAGCAAAGAACCAGATGAACTTGAAAAATCAGCTGTCCAAATAGCAGCTAACTTGCCTGCTTTCTCATCCATTCTTCAACTGATAAACCATCTTGGGCCTCAACATAAGCCTGACCTCCGACCATAGCTGGAAGAAGTCCAATAGCGAACTTTATTTTCTCTGGCCATGTCAGCATCTCGTTGTTCCGCAAAATTGCCCAAATACCTACAGAAACAATTTTATTTCAAACAGATGACAATTCAGCACTATGCTACACTCCTACAACGATGTTCATATTTTTCTTTAAGAGCTTAAAACTAGATTCCTTGCTTTGAAAGAAAAATGAAAATGTTCTTTTCAGAGTCTACATTAGACGGTGTATACCAATGGCGTGAATTGATCAATACAAATAAAAATGTGCAAAATGATTAGCTTTCTACTCAATACATCTTATTGAACATGTGTTTCATGTTTGATTCAACCATTGTTTTCATCAGATACGCTAATGTTTGAAAGTTCCAAGAACTAGAAGTAGTAGTAATTTATATTAGCTGGTTAGCAGATAAGACTTTGTTATAAGGTTTATCCTCTTTACCGTTTAAGGGTGCTGGTAGAACGTCTGGGAAATCAAATCTACTAAATTCTCCAGGTTTACTTGGCATGGCGAAAATCATTGAGTGTTCCTTCCATTGTAACCGGTCATTGATCCCAAGTTCTCCAAATAAGTTCTGCACATTCGGATAAGCACCGACTTCCAGCCACAATATGAAAAGAGTCAAGGAAAATAGTTAAGAACTTCACTTTTAGGAAAATCAAAATAAACATTGTTTAATATTTTGACATCTTCCTTCAAACTATGAGAAGGATCTTTCTTGCTGATCAACGAGCACATTCGAAATTATGGTTACTATCATATTGAACTCTAAATGCTTATGCTCTCATTGACATCATGAATTTTCTGTATCACCACTTTGCAAAGAGAAATTATGGTTACAAATTGGTATTTTTACATGTAAACACTATCCGTATTTTTCAAATATCAACCGTCTTGTGAGCAACTTATAATACACACATTGGAGAGATTGTGAATTTGAACTTACAAAAGATATGCAAACCGGTTTCATACCAATCTCCATCTTCATCCTTCCATGCAGCAATCTAGAGGAACACATATTTCACATCTTCGTTCGTTAATAGAAGATCTCAATCAAGAACTTCACCTAAAAGCCGACAAAAAACTTAACGCGCTATTTAATCTTAAACTACTATTGTATATTGTTTCACAGTAGAGATTGGAAGGGGTTGTGAAGTGTGTAGCACACATTGTGGATCCAGTAAAAGACTGAAAGAGAATAAAATGGGCAGTGAACGACTAAAACAACAAAACAAGACAGATACATATACGCAGTACCTAAAAGTTTTAACACTCTCAACATTAGTTATATACCTTGTAGTATAGTCTCACAAACTCAACTGGTATGCAGGCTTTGAAACTAGCAAGTCTTAATAAGAATGATGAAGTACCTTTCCACCAAGAACATCTCTTGCTTCGAGCAACAGAGGTTGGTGGCCTGCATCAGCCAGGTACTTTGCGGTTGACAGTCCAGCCAATCCTGAGCAATTGATTCGAGCATCATCACAACATTTTGCAAAAAAAGAAACTTCAGCATACATCGAATTATTTTCTAAGACATACCAGCACCAGCAATGACAACTTTTAAAGGCTTTGCAGGACGAGGAGCACTACGGAAAGATGCAGACAAACTTGCAGCTTCCAAGAAATTGACTGTGTTCTCTAGCTCTGGCCTTGGTATATCCACACACACTACCTACTCCCATGAAAATAATGTGTTCTTTAATCACAAGAGAAACACACACACAATTAGATCAAACTTCAAGAATTCAAGAATCAGACAAGACAGAGACCTGCAAAGGACCAGCAGTCCTTGGCCTTGTTCTTGTCTTAAGCGCTTGTGTAGAAATCGGAATTCTGAAGCTGCTATGTCCCATCAATTCAGATGAAAATGCCTCCAAAAACCCATTTTGATAAGGCAAATTCGCTGCAGAAACATTCCCAAACACAACCATGACTGTTTCAAGGAATCTGTAAAGGCATAAAAGAAAGAGAACAGTAATTAAGACAAAAAAAGCTTCTGTCTGAATACAACATAATTGAGAGAGAACACAAAGCGGTTTTGATTTTAACGGGGTTACAGTATCTCACCCTGCGTGTGTATTTCTGAAGAAGAAAGGAGGCTAGTGGAAGTAGCCGATAACAAAATGGAGTGCCTACCCGTATGGTGTGATCTTAGTTGGATTTTAGTGGTTAGTTCTCATGCCACGCACGCTATTTGGTTACGAAAGAGATATAGATTACCTCCACATAAAATCAAATTAATAAGGGTACTTGTGTTTTGTTTAAGAATAATGACCATTAGGGAGAAATTATAATTTATACATACGATAAGGTGAAGAAAAGCAAGCGACTCTAAGATATGTTTTCTGCATCATCGAGTATTTGAATACCTAAATAAGTTAAATTATACTATATTAAAAGTTCACTAAAGTTTTAGGATTGTAGGTTAAATTATACTATATAAAAAGTTCACTAAAGTTTTAGGATTGTAGGTCCAATTAATGTAAATTATTTGCTGTCAAAATTGGATATGGACTACTGTTTTAGGATTGTAGGTGCAACTAATGTAAATGATTTGCTGCCAAAATTGGACATGGTCATATTTATTGTAGCTATAAAAAAAGTAAATGAAAAAAGAAAAATATTTCTACTCGAAACATAAATATTTAATCAATAAATTAAAATTTATATGAAAAACATATTCTATGTTTTAATTAAAGTTTGATCATTTTTAGGCGATTTTAAAGTTCATGGAGAAAGCTCAATCAATTCTAAATCTAGATCAACAAATCAAAATTTTCAATATGCTATCGAAAGATCAACTCAGTAATCCAAATCAACCTACACATGCAAACTCAAGAAAGGAATGTTGCTATAGAAGAGTACCTCACTAAAAGCATTTGGTACAACATAGCTAATGCAAATCGATCCCAATCAACCTAAAGATGTTAAAGTGGAAGCAGCTCAACATGGACATAGTGGAGTCCATCCAACTCAAGAATATCAACTAGTCCCAACTCATACTCAAACAAATCAAAGAACAAAGAGGAAAACTCTAGAAGATATTAAAGATAATGCCTCATCTTCTACAAATCGTCTTCGAATAGAACAACCTAACCATGGTTTGGTGGTTCTCCTCAAACCACCTCAAGCGCTATGAAGCTCTTACACTGCAATTGTTAATGTCTGGAAAGCTCCTTGACAGTTTCTCAATTAAACAAATACCAAAACAGCGCCCATATAGCAAACTGTGACAACTTCATGACACGTATAAAAGAATAAGTACGTGGAGTAGTATATTACAAATTGTACGCATTTGTTGACAAAAAAACTGGGACGAACCATCTCTTTCGCTGACTTATATATGATGAATTTTCCAATGGAACAGAACTTGAACAAGACTTGGATCTTTACTTTATTCTATGTTCCTTTCTTATAACGCAAACAAGAGATTTACCCATACAAGATCCATTATATCGGTTGCTTCCCCTCAACAGGCTCGGTGATAGAACCTTTTACCGTCTGCGCTTGCCTATTTTGTCCTCCTCCCTGCGAATCAAAATCACAGAACTTATCTCTAAGAGATTTTTAAGCATAAGAACAATATCAGTTTTTGTTTTGCAGTTAACTCACAGCTCCCTTTTGTGCAATCAATCTCCTGCTTGAAGGAGCTCGAGCTATTGATGAGGCAGCAGCTGCTGCTGCTACTCGAATCCTGCAAAAATAAGGGAGACTTTTGTCAGTCAACAGCTGAAACATCCTTTACATATGAATCATAAGTGTATTAACCTTTTATGTACGTCAACATATTCATCAGTTTCATCCACAATCTCTTCCTGCAAAAGTTCTTCAAACACATCTTCCAAAGTGATGATACCGATGACTTCACCATCCTCGATATCCTCTGAAGTATGTGTGAACCCGTGTGGCACAGTCTCGTTGTTCTGATAGAACGACTGTCTATTAGCCTTGTCGATTTGGACAATGACATTGTCGTGGTTCCCTTCTCGTTTCAGTAAGAGAGGTGCAGTCAAATCCGAGTCATTGCTTTCTTCAGTGTTCTCTTCAAGCAGAGTTGAAGGAGGAACTTTGTTTTTCCCTTTAACCTTCACAACAGCAGCCATGTGACTGCTTCCTTTTTGAAACTCATTCAGTATATCATACAGAGGCATATCAGCTGGAACCCTGTTGAAGCATTATTACAGCAAAATCACAATACTAAGTCACATTATACAAAATAGAACCAGAGTGTGAAAGTAATGGTGAATGAAACCTTGGCATTCTACGTATACAAACCGCGCTGACAAGTGTTTCTGTTTCAGGTCGAACTGTTAGTAGACTCTTTACCTAACAAAGACAAGACTTTCTTGATATTACAGTTTGCAAAAGAATGAAACATGCATGCAAGTAAGAGTAAGCAACACAGTTACCAAGAGAAGTCCAATAACGTTTTTTGGATTCCCAGAGTAGACAGGAACTCGGCTATGGCCTCGTGCCAGAATCTTACCCATAGCTTCCCTGTGAGGTCCATTTTACACACAAAGCAGTATCAGAGTCGAAATTAGTTGCAAGAACCAAATGTCATGCAGTCTTTCAGAATCAACAAAATAGAGGAATATTGAGACGAGAATGACAGTTTGAGAACCAGACTCACCAGTCCAACTTTGAGTTTACATCCAATGAGAAGGTAGATTCGATAGGGGTCATGGCTTCTTGTGCAGTCTGTCAAAAACCAAATACCACTTACTTTTGCATGAATCCACGATTTCAGGAAAGAAGTCAAGAAAGTGTGATGATATTAGAGATAACCTTCTCGGTCAAATCAAGTGCTCCACTAATGATTGTTGTCTCATCATGCGTAAGTTCGCCTCCCTTTCCAGCCTAAAACCATCCAAAATTAGTAACTCCAAAAGTAGTCAAGCATCTGGCAGAGTTTTTATAAATAATAATAATAACAAACCTCTTGGCTGTGAATGGAGACAAGAGCTTTCAACTGAGCACGCCTAAACAAAGCGTCATTGTGTCCCAGTACCAAATCCAATATCTATCCAAATGATGTTAGAACCAAGAAAATAAAAAAAAAAACATTAAAAAAAAATGAGATATTTTTACCTTGCCGATGGGGAAGGCAATAGGGTAGCAGAGAATCATTAAAATGCGGACAAGCCAGACGAAGTTGGCTCCAACAGCGAGTCCATACCTGGTGCATATCGCTTGAGGGATAACCTTTAAAAGACGAAAAAAAACTCAATTATATTGTTCACAATCAAACTTTTTTTAGATTTGCAAAACTATACATAACATAACATACCTCACCGAAAGCAAGAACGAAAGTGACAGAAAGAATGATGGCAACGTATTCATTGAATAACTTATCCAAATATATAGGAAGCCCCTGCCAATTCCCAATACACCATGTAAGAAACTTAAGCAAAGGCAAGAAACTTTGAATAAAGAGAGTACACATACCTCCATTGCAACAGCATTGCAGAGAAGCAGTGTGACTAAAAGCTGATGCTGTTTCTGAACAACCGGGAAGATGGCAGCTGCAACAAAATCACCATCAGATCACAAATTTCGATTAAAATCAAAGAAGAAGGAGAGATGATTGATTATAACAGGCTTGTTTCTTCTCGTTGGGAGTGCCACTGCGTTGGAGAATCTCGAGCTCCACGAGACCCAGAGACATAAGCCCCAAAGTCAGACCAGACATGATTCCCGCGAACAGAACGAGGAAACAGGAGACGCCTGCGTAGATGAACCACCACGGCGATCCAAACGGGATCGCCTCCCCTCCTCCGTTTGATTGTCCCAATCCGGACACCATCCTCGCCGCCGCCACCGCATTGATCAGTTGCATTTTTTTCTTTCTTCTTCAGATCTTCTTTCTTCGTAAAGGGAGAGAGGATCAAAACAAAAAGGGGGCTTTAATTTATGATGATTGATTATTTTAAGACCTTATACTATGAATCTCTTACAAGACACACATCTTAACCAACTTTATCGGATTCAGTTCAGTACAACTTCTAGGACAAAACCGAAAAATAAAAAAAATGTTCAGATAATTTGATTTTAGACCCCTAAAGTTTTATATTTATTTTAAAACAACCCCTTTACTTTCTCCTTTTTTCGTAGAGAAATTGTACTAAAGGAGATGGATTTGATCTCATAGACCAATCTCCTGAAGCAATAATTTGTATTTTTTATTATTTGTGTGACTGACTTGTGAACAGTCAACAGTATGGTTGTAATTAAAACACTAATCACAGTTTATCCAAATCAACATTTCTTTTATCAAACAAAAAGATGGTGGTATTAGGAAAACTTAAGTGTTGTTTAGGTTGTCAATCGTGTACTTGTAAGATGACTCATATCGTTCTACTAGTCTCGGTCCTTACGGTAAACCGTGATTTGATAATATTGTAATACTGCTACATATGTTTCTCTGTCTTGACAGAGATTTTAACCGATTTTCAGATCATTAACATATATAAGTTCGACTGTTTATATCTTTTTTTTTGGGACAAAACTACTGTTTATATCTTTATTTTTGTAGATTGTCATTGAATTATTTTATAATAACGCATGTGACTAAATCTTATTGGGTAAAAAAAAAACTTTTTTTAGCATATAATTCATTTTTGTTTTATAGACTGGAAAGATTACTGAGCATGTGACTAAATCTTCTTTTTTTCTTTTTTTAAACAAATAATGACACTATTACATTATTGGATAGATTTCTAAGACTATATCAGGTCACCAGTTGATCAGCTTCCTACATATTTCTTGGAACTTCCACTTACTATTAAAAGAATGCAAACCTGGATTGCGAACCTCTCATTGACAAAATCTGATCTTGCATTCTCTCTTGGTCAAGCAAAGTTCTTTCTTTTACCGTGTCGGAGCCAAAAACGCACTAATAATGATGAAATTTGGATTTATAGAAAATTAGTTGAAGCAGTTTGTGTAGAATGATGTGTGCAAGATGGTCCATGACATTAGGATGTGAATACTGTAGCAGGATCTTAGGGTTTGGTATGAGCAGTGACGTTCTTTGGTTTACTGGAAGGTTCTTGGATTACATATATATGGACTGGTTTAGTGAAAGGTTTCTTGGACTATATATAGATATAGACGTAAAAGACTAGATTAATTAATAAGTCAAACTAGATGATGGCCACACCTTGTTCGGAATAATATATATCCAACTAATTCAATTTTTAATATAATTTTTAACTTCAATATAAATTATTAATAAGTTCAAATCTACCTTTTATTATAATGTGCGAAAAATAAAAGGTATATATGACACATATTATAAATCATCTAGGTATTTTTCCCACCTAAACTATTAAAATTATCATTAAAATGAATTTCAGCAGCATTATAGATATATTTAATATTAAAAAATTAATTGTTTTTGATATAAAAGAAAATAAAATATCTTTATTATGTAAAATAAACTTAAAATATTCATATATATATTAAACTATGTAGAAAGATTTATATTTATTTTTAACATATTATGTGTAAGATATTTTTGGATAACATAATATAGCATCATTTACATAATGATGAATATAAAATTAATCGTATTCGTTCTAAATTGATGGGTAATTATATATTATGTGATATATATTAAAACAGAATTGGTTCAATATTACTAAACCAAATATAATTTAAACATATAATATTTTAATATTACTAAAGTAAATATAATAAAAATTTGGCTAATATTAGCATTAGAACTTCTTAATTATTTTAAGATAATGATAAACTAAATCCTTCTCATTTTAAATTATTAATAAGTTTCAAATATTAAAATAAACTATTTATAGATTAAATTAATGGTCCACTTGGAATAATATATATATATATATATATATATATTCAATTAATTTAATTTTTTTAAATGCTCCCTTTTAAAATTTATCTATAAATAGTTTATTTTAATATGCCCATAAATTTAACTAGATATATTAGATATGGTTTGGGAAAAATATTAACAATATCTAATTATATTTAATATTATATACTTTTCATGATATTTAGGACATTTAACTAATAAATAGATATTAACAATATCTAATGATAATAGCATAATTATGTTTATTTCAAATTTAGTTTATGTAATGACTAATATTATAATCAGTCTCTCTTATTCATATTAGAAACATGATCTAAATAGTTATTACGATATTAAAGCTTTTTGAAAAAAGTTATATTACAATATTAAAGTTAAGATTAATGGTAAACATCATTGAAAGTATGTCATAAAATATAAATTATATGTTTTTGTTAAATATTTTACATATATTTAATTTAATATTAAACAATCATATTTTAACCTAAAATAAATTAATTTGTATTTGTACATGACGAACATCAAATTCACAAACGATTTAGTCTAATAATAAATTTATCCATAAAATCACAGATGTTATCAAATAATATTTAAAACCAAAATAGTAAATATTATATAAACTAAAAATAAAAATTAACCTAAAATATTAAAAATATATACAAGCATGAAAACTAGGATTGAAACATTAAATTAAACTAAAAATTTGTCAAATAATAACCATAATGAAAATATAATCTAAGAGAATACAGATATAATATTTCGTAATTCATTAATTTTATGTTTTTGTCTCATTGTTTTTAAAATCTAAAAGAGAATATATCATGTTTGTTGGCTACTGTTTTTTGTTGACGTTTTATGGGTTATGTTTGGTTATAATCTTTTACTTTTACTACCACTGGATTTTTTTCAGTATATATTGAAGTTTATATTTTTAGTGTTGTTTAAAAATATTTAACCATATTCTATATTCGTATTAATGTATTCTAAACCACCTTTCAAGGTACATGTACATCATTCTAATTTGTAAAAATTAATTTAGTCTAAATTCATATACTGCTTAAATAGGTGGACTAACCACTATAAAATCACTATTATCTAGAGAAACAGAGACAACAAAGGTTCCTAACCTCTTTGAGCTTCATAATATAAATGTGGCGGATGCAACTTTGCAATAAAAAAATATACTCATTTTTTATTAATTTCACTCAAAATTTGCGGGTTAACCCCTACGAAAATATTGAGTTTTTCGTTAATTGCTATATATATTGAAGCTTATACTTTTAGTGTTGTTTAAAAATATTTAACCATATTCTAAATTCTTATTAATGTATTCTAAACAACCTTTCAAGGTACATGTACATCATTCTAATGTTTAACAATTAATTTAGTCTAAATTCATATACTACTTAAATAAGTGGACTAACCACTATAAAATCACTATTATCTAGAGAAACAGAGACAACAAAGGTTCCTAACCTCTTTGACCATCATAATATGTAAGTGGAGGATGCAAATTTGCAATAAAACAATATTGTCATATTTTTTTAATATCACTCAAAATTTGTGGGTTAACCCCTACGAAAATATTGAGTTTTCGTTAATTGCTATATATATTGAAGCTTATACTTTCAGTGTTGTGTAAAAATATTTAACCATATTCTATATTCTTATTAAGGTATTATAAACCACCTTTCAAGGTACATGTACATCATTCTAATGTTTAACAATTAATTTAGTCTAAATTCATATACTACTTAAATAAGTGGACTAACCACTATAAAATCACTATTATCTAGAGAAACAGAGACAACAAAGGTTCCTAACCTCTTTGACCATCATAATATGTAAGTGGAGGATGCAAATTTGCAATAAAACAATATTGTCATATTTTTTTAATATCACTCAAAATTTGTGGGTTAACCCCTACGAAAATATTGAGTTTTTCGTTAATTGCTATATATATTGAAGCTTATACTTTCAGTGTTGTGTAAAAATATTTAACCATATTCTATATTATTATTAATGTATTCTAAACCACCTTTCAATGTATATGTACATCATTGTAATGTTTAACAATTAATTTAGTCTAAATTCATATACTTCTTAAATAAGTGGACTAACCACTATAAAATCACTATTATCTAGAGAAACAGAGACAACAAAGGTTCCTAACCTCTTTGACCATCATAATATGAATGTGGAGGATTCAACTTTGCAATAAAAAAATATTGTCATGTTTTTATAATTTCACTCAAAATTTGTGGGTTAACCCCTACGAAAATATTGAGTTTTTCGTTAATTGCTATATATATTGAAGCTTATACTTTTAGTGTTGTTTAAAAGTATTTAACCATATTATATATTCTTATTAATGTATTCTAAACCAACTTTCAAGTTAAATGTACATCATTCTAATGTTTAACAATTAATTTAGTCTAAATTCATATACTTCTTAAATAAGTGGACTAACCACTATAAAATCACTATTATCTAGAGAAAAAGAGACAACAAAGGTTCCTAACCTCTTTGACCATCATAATATGAATGTGGAGGATTCAACTTTGCAATAAAAAAATATTGTCATGTTTTTTAATTTCACTCAAAATTTGTGGGTTAACTCCATACGAAAATATTAAGTTTTTCGTTAATTGCTATATATATTGAAGCTTATACTTTTAGTGTTGTTTAAAAATATTTAACCACATTCTACATTCATATTAATGTATTCTAAACCAACTTTCATAGTACATACACATCATTCTAATTTTTAACAATTAATTTAGTCTAAATTCATATACTGCTTAAATAAGTGGACTAACTACTATAAAATCACTATTATCTAGAGAAACGGAGACAACAAAGGCTCCTAACCTCTTTGACCATCATAATATGAATGTGGAGGAAGCAACTTTGCAATAAAACAATATTGTCATATTTTTTTAATTTCACTCAAAATTTGTTGCTTAACCCCTACGAAAATATTGAGTTTTTCGTTAAATTCTATATATATTGAAGCTTATACTTTTAGTGTTGTTTAAAAGTAGTTAACCACATTCTACATTTGTATTAATGTATTCTAAACCAACATTCAATGTACATGTACATCATTCTAATTTTTAACAATTAATTTAGTCTAAATTCATATACTGCTTAAATAAGTGGACTAACCACTATAAAATCATTATTATCTAGAGAAACAGAGACAACAAAGGTTCCTAACCTCTTTGAGCTTCATAATATGTAAGTGGAGGATGCAAATTTGCAATAAAACAATATTGTCATATTTTTTAATATCACTCAAAATTTGTGGGTTAACCCCTACGAAAATATTGAGTTTTCGTTAATTGCTATATATATTGAAGCTTATACTTTTAGTGTTGTTTAAAAGTATTTAACCATATTCTATATTCTTATTAATGTATTCTAAACCAACTTTCAAGTTACATGTACATCATTCTAATGTTTAACAATTAATTTAGTCTAAATTCATATGCTTAAATAAGTGGACTAACCACTATAAAATCACTATTATCTAGAGAAACAGAGACAACAAAGGTTTCTAACCTCTTTGACCATCATAATATGAATGTGGAGGATGCAACTTTGCAATAAAACAATATTGTCATGTTTTTTTAATTTCACTCAAAATTTGTGGGTTAACCCCTACGAAAATATTGAGTTTTTCGTTAATTGCTATATATATTGAAGCTTATACTTTTAGTGTTGTTTAAAAATATTTAACCATATTCTATATTCTTATTAATGTATTCTAAACCACCTTTCAAGGTACATGTACATCATTCTAATGTTTAACAATTAATTTAGTCTAAATTCATATACTGCTTAAATAAATGGACTAACCACTATAAAATCACTATTATCTAGAGAAACAGAGACAACAAAGGTTCCTAACCTATTTGAGCTTCATAATATGTAAGTGGAGGATGAAAATTTTCAATAAAACAATATTGTCATGTTTTTTTAATTTCACTCAAAATTTGTGAGTTAACCCCTATGAAAATATTGAGTTTTTTAATTGCTATGTATATTGAAGCTTATACTTTTAGTGTTGTTTAAAAATATTTAACCATATTCTATATTCGTATTAATGTATTCTAAACCACCTTTCATGGTACATGTACATCATTTTAATTTGTAACAATTAATTTAGTCAAAATTCATATACTGCTTAAATAAGTGGACTAACCACTATAAAATCACTATTATCTAGAGAAACAGAGACAACAAAGGTTCCTAACCTCTTTGACCATCATAATATGAATGTGGAGGATGCAACTTTGCAATAAAACAATATTGTCATGTTTTTTAATTTCACTCAAAATTTGTGGGTTAACCCCTACGAAAATATTGAGTTTTTCGTTAATTGCTATATATATTGAAGCTTATACTTTTAGTGTTGTTTAAAAATATTAATTCACATTCTAAATTAATATTAATGTATTCTAAACCACCTTTCATTGTACATACACATCATTCTAATTTTTAACAATTAATTTAGTCTAAATTCATATACTGCTTAAATAAGTGGACTAACCACTATAAAATCACTATTATCTAGAGAAACAGAGACAACAAAGGTTCCTAACCTCTTTGAGCTTCATAATATGTAAGTGGAGGATGCAAATTTTCAATAAAACAATATTGTCATATTTTTTTAATATCACTCAAAATTTGTGGGTTAACCCCTACAAAAATATTGAGTTTTCGTTAATTGCTATATATATTGAAGCTTATACTTTTAGTGTTGTTTAAAAATATTTAACCATATTCTATATTATTATTAATGTATTCTAAACCACCTTTCAAGGTACATGTACATCATTCTAATGTTTAACAATTAATTTAGTCTAAATTCATATACTTCTTAAATAAGTGGACTAACCACTATAAAATCACTATTATCTAGAGAAACAAATTCAACAAAGGTTCCTAACCTCTTTGACCATCATAATATGAATGTGGAGGATGCAACTTTGCAATAAAACAATATTGTCATGTTTTTTAATTTCACTCAAAATTTGTGGGTTAACTCCTACGAAAATATTGAGTTTTTCGTTAATTGCTATATATATTGAAGCTTATACTTTTAGTGTTGTTTAAAATATTTAACCACATTCTACATTCATATTAATGTATTCTAAACCGTATTTCATAGTACATACACATCATTCTAATTTGTAACAATTAATTTAGTCTAAATTCATATACTGCTTAAATAAGTGGACTAACCACTATAAAATCACTATTATCTAGAGAAACAGAGACAACAAAGGTTCCTAACCTCTTTGACCATCATAATATGAATGTGGAGGATGCAACTTTGCAATAAAACAATATTGTCATGTTTTTTTAATTTCACTCAAAATTTGTGGGTTAACCCCTACGAAAATATTGAGTTTTTCGTTAATTGCTATATATATTGAAGCTTATACTTTTAGTGTTGTTTTAAAATATTTAACCACATTCTACATTCATATTAATGTATTCTAAACCACCTTTCATAGTACATACACATCATTCTAATTTTTAACAATTAATTTAGTCTAAATTCATATACTGCTTAAATAAGTGGACTAACCACTATAAAATCACTATTATCTAGAGAAACAGAGACAACAAAGGTTCCTAACCTCTTTGACCATCATAATATGAATGTGGAGGATGCAACTTTGCAATAAAACAATATTGTCATTTTTTTAATTTCACTCAAAATTTTGGTTAACCCCTACGAAAATATTGAGTTTTTCGTTAATTGCTATATATATTGAAGCTTATACTTTTAGTGTTGTTTAAAAGTATTTAACCATATTCTATATTATTATTAATGTATTCTAAACCACCTTTCAAGTTAAATGTACATCATTCTAATGTTTAACAATTAATTTAGTCTAAATTCATATACTGCTTAAATAAGTGGACTAACCACTATAAAATCACTATTATCTAGAGAAACAGAGACAACAAAGGTTACTAACCTCTTTGACCATCATAATATGAATGTGGAGGATGCAATTTGCAATAAAACAATATTGTCATATTTTTTAAAAATCACTCAAAATTTGTGGGTTAACCCCTACGAAAATATTGAGTTTTTCGTTAATTGCTATATATATTGAAGCTTATACTTTTAGTTGTTTTTAAAAGTATTTAACCATATTCTATATTCTTATTAATGTATTCTAAACCACCTTTCAAGTTAAATGTACATCATTCTAATGTTTAACAATTAATTTAGTCTAAATTCATATACTGCTTAAATAAGTGGACTAACCACTATAAAATCACTATTATCTAGAGAAACAGAGACAACAAAGGTTACTAACCTCTTTGACCATCATAATATGAATGTGGAGGATGCAAATTTGCAATAAAACAATATTGTCATATTTTTTAAAATCACTCAAAATTTGTGGGTTAACCCCTACGAAAATATTGAGTTTTTCGTTAATTGCTATATATATTAAAGCTTATACTTTTAGTGTTGTTTAAAAGTATTTAACCATATTCTATATTCTTATTAATGTATTCTAAACCACCTTTCAAGTTAAATGTACATCATTCTAATGTTTAACAATTAATTTAGTCTAAATTCATATACCGCTTAAATAAGTGGACTAACCACTATAAAATCACTATTATCTAGAGAAACAGAGACAACAAAGGTTACTAACCTCTTTGACCATCATAATATGAATGTGGAGGATGCAAATTTGCAATAAAACAATATTGTCATATTTTTTTAAAATCACTCAAAATTTGTGGGTTAACCCCTACGAAAATATTGAGTTTTCGTTAATTGCTATATATATTAAAGCTTATACTTTTAGTTGTTTTTAAAAGTATTTAACCATATTCTATATTCTTATTAATGTATTATAAACCACCTTCAAGTTAAATGTACATCATTCTAATGTTTAACAATTAATTTAGTCTAAATTCATATACCGCTTAAATAAGTGGACTAACCACTATAAAATCACTATTATCTATTGAAACAGAGACAACAAAGGTTACTAACCTCTTTGACCATCATAATATGAATGTGGAGGATGCAAATTTGCAATAAAACAATATTGTCATATTTTTTAAAATCACTCAAAATTTGTGGGTTAACCCTACGAAAATATTGAGTTTTTCGGTAATTGCTATATATATTAAAGCTTATACTTTTAGTGTTGTTTAAAAGTATTTAACCATATTCTATATTCTTATTAATGTATTCTAAACCACCTTTCAAGTTAAATGTACATCATTCTAATGTTTAACAATTAATTTAGTCTAAATTCATATACTGCTTAAATAAGTGGACTAACCACTATAAAATCACTATTATCTAGAGAAACAGAGACAACAAAGGTTACTAACCTCTTTGACCATCATAATATGAATGGAGGATGCAAATTTGCAATAAAACAATATTGTCATATTTTTTTAAAATCACTCAAAATTTGTGGTTAACCCTCAATAAAATATTGAGTTTTTCGTTAATCTATATATATTGAAGCTTATACTTTTAGTGTTGTTTAAAAATATTTAACCATATTCTATATTCTTATTAATGTATTCTAAACCATCTTTCAAGGTAAATGTACATCATTTTAATGTTTAACAATTAATTTAGTCTAAATTCATATACTACTTAAATAAGTAGACCAACTACTATAAAATCACTATTATCTAGATAAATAGAGACAACAAAGGTTCCTAACCTCTTTTACCATCATAATATGAATGTGGAGGATGCAAATTAAACAAACAATATTGTCATTTTTTTAAAATCACTCAAAATTGGGGTTAACCCTACTAAAAATATTGAGTTTTCGTTAATTGCTATATATATTGAAGCTTATACTTTTAGTGTTGTTTAAAAGTAGTTAACCACATTATACATTTGTATTAATGTATTCTAAACCACATTTCAAGGTAAATGTACATCATTCTAATGTTTAACAATTAATTTAGTCTAAATTCATGTACTTCTTAAATAAGTGGACTAACAATTTAAAATCACTATTATCTAGAGAAACAGAAGACAAAGGTTACTAACCCTTTGACCATCATAATATGAATGTGGAGGATGCAAATTTGCAATAAAACAATATTGTCATATTTTTAAAATCACTCAAAATTTGTGTTAACCTCACAAAATATTGAGTTTTTCGTTAATTGCTATATATATTAAAGCTTATACTTTTAAGTGTTTTAAAAGTATTTAACCATATTCTATATTCTTATTAATGTATTCTAAACCACCTTTCAAGTTAAATGTAAATCATTATAATTTGTAACAATTAATTTAGTCTAAATTCATATACCGCTTAAATAAGTGGACTAACCACTATAAAATCACTATTATCTAGAGAAGTGAGACAACAAAGGTTACCTAACCTCTTTGACCATCATAATATGAATGTGGAGGATGCAAATTTGCAATAAAACAATATTGTCATATTTTTAAAATCACTCAAAATTTGTGGTTAACCCTCATAAAATATTGAGTTTTTCGTTAATTGCTATATATATGAAGCTTATACTTTTAGTTGTTTTAAAAGTATTTAACCATATTCTATATTCTTATTAATGTATTCTAAACCACCTTCAAGTTAAATGTACATCATTCTAATGTTTAACAATTAATTTAGTCTAAATTCATATACCTTAAATAAGTGGACTAACCACTATAAAATCACTATTATCTAGAGAAACAGAGACAACAAAGGTTACTAACCTCTTTGACCATCATAATATGAATGTGGAGGATGCAATTTGCAATAAAA
>CM028246.1:1372097-1515941 GCA_016432835.1 Brassica nigra
TAAAATAAGTGGACTAACCACTATAAAATCACTATTATCTAGAAACAGAGACAACAAAGGTTACTAACCTCTTTGACCATCATAATATGAATGTGGAGGATGCAAATTTGCAATAAAACAATATTGTCATATTTTTAAAATCACTCAAAATTTGTGGGTTAACCTACGAAAATATTGAGTTTTTAGTTAATGCTATATATATAAAAGCTTACTTTAAAAAGTATTTAACCATATTCTATATTCTTATTAATGTATTCTAAACCACCTTTCAAGTTAAATGTACATCATTCTAATGTTTAACAATTAATTTAGTCTAAATTCATATCTTTGCTAAATAAGTGGACTAACCACTATAAAATCACTATTATCTAGAGAAACAGAGACAACAAAGGTTACTAACCTCTTTGACCATCATAATATGAATGTGGAGGATGCAAATTTGCAATAAAACAATATTGTCATATTTTTTTAAAATCACTCAAAATTTGTGGGTTAACCCTTGAAAATATTGAGTTTTAGATTAATTGCTATATATATAAAACTTATACTTTTAGTGTTGTGTAAAAGTATTTAACCATATTCTATATTCTTATTAATGTATTCTAAACCACCTTCCAAGTTAAATGTACATCATTCTAATGTTTAACAATTAATTTAGTCTAAATTCATATCGCTTAAATAAGTGGACTAACCACTATAAAATCACTATTATCTAGAGAAACAGAGACAACAAAGGTTACTAACTCTTTGACCATCATAATATGAATGTGGAGGATGCAAATTTGCAATAAAACAATATTGTCATATTTTTTAAAATCACTCAAAATTTGTGGGTTATACGAAAATATTGAGTTTTTTAGTTAATGCTATATATATAAAGCTTATACTTTTAGTGTTGTGTAAAAGTATTTAACCATATTATATATTCTTATTAATGTATTCTAAACCACCTTTCAAGTTAAATGTACATCATTCTAATGCAAAATTTCAAATTCATAGTGGACTAACTTCTATAAAACTATTATCACTAGAGAAACAGAGACAACAAAGGTTACTAACCTCTTTGACCATCATAATATGAATGTGGAGGATGCAAATTTGCAATAAAACAATATTGTCATATTTTTTTAAAATCACTCAAAATTTGTGGGTTAACCCTACGAAAATATTGAGTTTTTTAGTACTATATATATTAAAGCTTATACTTTTAGTGTTGTTTAAAAGTATTTAACCATATTCTATTCTTATTAATGTATTCTAAACCACCTTTCAAGGTAAATATACATCATTCTAATGTTTAACAATTAATTTAGTCTAAATTCATATCTGCTTAAATAAGTGGACTAACCACTATAAAATCACTATTATCTGAGAAACAGAGACAACAAAGGTTACTAACCTCTTTGACCATCATAATATGAATGTGGAGGATGCAAATTTGCAATAAAACAATATTGTCATATTTTTTTAAATTCACTCAAAATTTGTGGGTTAACCCCTACGAAAATATTGAGTTTTTCGTTAATTGCTATATTGAAGCTTATACTTTTAGTGTTGTTTAAAAATATTAAACCATATTCTATATTCTTATTAATGTATTCTAAACCACCTTTCAAGTTAAATGTACATCATTCTAATGTTTAACAATTAATTTAGTCTAAATTCATATGCTTTAAATAAGTGGACTAACCACTATAAAATCACTATTATCTAGAGAAACAGAGACAACAAAGGTTACTAACCTCTTTGACCATCATAATATGAATGTGGAGGATGCAAATTTGCAATAAAACAATATTGTCATATTTTTTAAAAATCACTCAAAATTTGTGGGTTAACCCCTACGAAAATATTGAGTTTTTGATAAATATATATATTAAAAGCTTATACTTTTAGTGTTGTTTAAAAGTATTTAACCATATTCTATATTCTTATTAATGTATTCTAAACCACCTTTCAAGTTAAATGTACATCATTCTAATGTTTAACAATTAATTCAGTCTAAATTCATATACTGCTTAAATAAGTGGACTAACCACTATAAAATCACTATTATCTAGAGAAACAGAGACAACAAAGGTTACTAACCTCTTTGACCATCATAATATGAATGTGGAGGATGCAAATTTGCAATAAAACAATATTATCATATTTTTTTAAATCACTCAAAATTTGTGGGTTAACCTACAAAAAATATTGAGTTTTAGTTAATTGCTATATATATAAAGCTTATACTTTTAGTGTTGTGTAAAGTATTTAACCATATTCTATATTCTTATTAATGTATTCTAAACCACCTTTCAAGTTAAATGTACATCATTAATGTTTAACAATTAATTCAGTCTAAATTCATATACTGCTTAAATAAGTGGACTAACCACTATAAAATCACTATTATCTAGAGAAACAGAGACAACAAAGGTTACTAACCTCTTTGACCATCATAATATGAATGTGGAGGATGCAAATTTGCAATAAAACAATATTGTCATATTTTTTAAAATCACTCAAAATTTGTGGGTTAACCCTGAAAATATTGAGTTTTCGTTAATTGCATATATATTAGCTTATACTTTTGTTGTTAAAAGTATTTAACCATATTCTATATTCTTATTAATGTATTCTAAACCACCTCTCAAGTTAAATGTACATCATTCTAATGTTTAACAATTAATTTAGTCTAAATTCATATATCTTCTTAAATAAGTGGACTAACCACTATAAAATCACTATTATCTAGAGAAAGAGACAACAAAGGTTACTAACCTCTTTGACCATCATAATATGAATGTGGAGGATGCAAATTTGCAATAAAACAATATTGTCATATTTTTTAAAATCACTCAAAATTTGTGGGTTAACCCTACGAAAATATTGAGTTTTAGTTAATTGCTATATATATAAAGCTTATACTTTTAGTGTTGTGTAAAGTATTTAACCATATTCTATATTCTTATTAATGTATTCTAAACCACCTTCCAAGTTAAATGTACATCATTCTAATGTTTAACAATTAATTTAGTCTAAATTCATATACCGCTTAAATAAGTGGACTAACCACTATAAAATCACTATTATCTAGAGAACAGAGACAACAAAGGTTACTAACCTCTTTGACCATCATAATATGAATGTGGAGGATGCAAATTTGCAATAAAACAATATTATCATATTTTTAAAAATCACTCAAAATTTGTGGGTTAACCCTACGAAAATATTGAGTTTTTATTAATTGCTATATATATAAAGCTTATACTTTTAGTGTTGTGTAAAAGTATTTAACCATATTCTATATTCTTATTAATGTATTCTAAACCACCTTTCAAGTTAAATGTACATCATTCTAATGTTTAACAACTAATTTAGTCTAAATTCATATCTTTAAATAAGTGGACTAACCACTATAAAATCACTATTATCTAGAGAAACAGAGACAACAAAGGTTACTAACCTCTTTGACCATCATAATATGAATGTGGAGGATGCAAATTTGCAATAAAACAATATTGTCATATTTTTTTAAAATCACTCAAAATTTGTGGGTTAACCCCTACGAAAATATTGAGTTTTTCGTTAATTGCTATATATATAAAGCTTATACTTTTAGTGTTGTTTAAAAGTATTTAACCATATTCTATATTCTTATTAATGTATTCTAAACCACCTTTCAAGTTAAATGTACATCATTCTAATGTTTAACAATTAATTTAGTCTAAATTCATATACTGCTTAAATAAGTGGACTAACCACTATAAAATCACTATTATCTGAGAAGCAGAGACAACAAAGGTTACTAACCTCTTTGACCATCATAATATGAATGTGGAGGATGCAAATTTGCAATAAAACAATATTGTCATATTTTTTTAAAATCACTCAAAATTTGTGGGTTAACCCTACGAAAATATTGAGTTTTTCGGTAATTGCTATATATATTAAAGCTTATACTTTTAGTGTTGTGTAAAAGTATTTAACCATATTCTATATTCTTATTAATGTATTCTAAACCACCTTCCAAGTTAAATGTACATCATTCTAATGTTTAACAATTAATTCAGTCTAAATTCATATCTTGCTTAAATAAGTGGACTAACCACTATAAAATCACTATTATCTAGAGAAACAGAGACAACAAAGGTTACTAACCTCTTTGACCATCATAATATGAATGTGGAGGATGCAAATTTGCAATAAAACAATATTGTCATATTTTTTTAAAATCACTCAAAATTTGTGGGTTAACCCCTACGAAAATATTGAGTTTTTCGTTAATTGCTATATATATAAAGCTTATACTTTTAGTGTTGTGTAAAAGTATTTAACCATATTCTATATTCTTATTAATGTATTCTAAACCACCTTTCAAGTTAAATGTACATCATTCTAATGTTTAACAATTAATTCAGTCTAAATTCATATACTGCTTAAATAAGTGGACTAACCACTATAAAATCACTATTATCTAGAGAACAGAGACAACAAAGGTTACTAACCTCTTTGACCATCATAATATGAATGTGGATGATGCAAATTTGCAATAAAACAATATTGTCATATTTTTTTTAAATCACTCAAAATTTGTGGGTTAACCCCTACGAAAATATTGAGTTTTTCGTTAATTGCTATATATATAAAGCTTATACTTTTAGTGTTGTGTAAAAGTATTTAACCATATTCTATATTCTTATTAATGTATTCTAAACCACCTTTCAAGTTAAATGTACATCATTCTAATGTTTAACAATTAATTTAGTCTAAATTCATATACTGCTTAAATAAGTGGACTAACCACTATAAAATCACTATTATCTAGAGAAACAGAGACAACAAAGGTTACTAACCTCTTTGACCATCATAATATGAATGTGGAGGATGCAAATTTGCAATAAAACAATATTGTCGTATTTTTTAAAATCACTCAAAATTTGTGGGTTAACCCTACTGAAAATATTGAGTTTTTGTTAATTGCTATATATATAAAGCTTATACTTTTAGTGTTGTGTAAAAGTATTTAACCATATTCTATATTCTTATTAATGTATTCTAAACCACCTTTCAAGTTAAATGTACATCATTCTAATGTTTAACAATTAATTTAGTCTAAATTCATATACTGCTTAAATAAGTGGACTAACCACTATAAAATCACTATTATCTAGAGAAACAGAGACAACAAAGGTTACTAACCTCTTTGACCATCATAATATGAATGTGGAGGATGCAAATTTGCAATAAAACAATATTGTCATATTTTTTAAAAATCACTCAAAATTTGTGGGTTAACCCCTACGAAAATATTGAGTTTTTCGGTAATTGCTATATATATTAAAGCTTATACTTTTAGTGTTGTTTAAAAGTATTTAACCATATTCTATATTCTTATTAATGTATTCTAAACCACCTTTCAAGTTAAATGTACATCATTCTAATGTTTAACAATTAATTCAGTCTAAATTCATATACTGCTTAAATAAGTGGACTAACCACTATAAAATCACTATTATCTAGAGAAACAGAGACAACAAAGGTTACTAACCTCTTTGACCATCATAATATGAATGTGGAGGATGCAAATTTGCAATAAAACAATATTGTCATATTTTTTTAAATCACTCAAAATTTGTGGGTTAACCCTACGAAAATATTGAGTTTTTCGTTAATTGCTATATATATAAAGCTTATACTTTTAGTGTTGTGTAAAAGTATTTAACCATATTCTATATTCTTATTAATGTATTCTAAACCACCTTTCAAGTTAAATGTACATCATTAATGTTTAACAATTAATTCAGTCTAAATTCATATACTGCTTAAATAAGTGGACTAACCACTATAAAATCACTATTATCTAGAGAAACAGAGACAACAAAGGTTACTAACCTCTTTGACCATCATAATATGAATGTGGAGGATGCAAATTTGCAATAAAACAATATTGTCATATTTTTTAAAAATCACTCAAAATTTGTGGGTTAACCCCTACGAAAATATTGAGTTTTTCGTTAATTGCTATATATATTAAAGCTTATACTTTTAGTGTTGTTTAAAAGTATTTAACCATATTCTATATTCTTATTAATGTATTCTAAACCACCTCTCAAGTTAAATGTACATCATTCTAATGTTTAACAATTAATTTAGTCTAAATTCATATACCGCTTAAATAAGTGGACTAACCACTATAAAATCACTATTATCTAGAGAAACAGAGACAACAAAGGTTACTAACCTCTTTGACCATCATAATATGAATGTGGAGGATGCAAATTTGCAATAAAACAATATTGTCATATTTTTTAAAATCACTCAAAATTTGTGGGTTAACCCCTACGAAAATATTGAGTTTTTCGTTAATTGCTATATATATAAAGCTTATACTTTTAGTGTTGTGTAAAAGTATTTAACCATATTCTATATTCTTATTAATGTATTCTAAACCACCTTCCAAGTTAAATGTACATCATTCTAATGTTTAACAATTAATTTAGTCTAAATTCATATACTGCTTAAATAAGTGGACTAACCACTATAAAATCACTATTATCTAGAGAAACAGAGACAACAAAGGTTACTAACCTCTTTGACCATCATAATATGAATGTGGAGGATGCAAATTTGCAATAAAACAATATTATCATATTTTTTTAAAATCACTCAAAATTTGTGGGTTAACCCCTACGAAAATATTGAGTTTTTCGTTAATTGCTATATATATAAAGCTTATACTTTTAGTGTTGTGTAAAAGTATTTAACCATATTCTATATTCTTATTAATGTATTCTAAACCACCTTTCAAGTTAAATGTACATCATTCTAATGTTTAACAATTAATTTAGTCTAAATTCATATACTGCTTAAATAAGTGGACTAACCACTATAAAATCACTATTATCTAGAGAAACAGAGACAACAAAGGTTACTAACCTCTTTGACCATCATAATATGAATGTGGAGGATGCAAATTTGCAATAAAACAATATTGTCATATTTTTTTAAAATCACTCAAAATTTGTGGGTTAACCCCTACGAAAATATTGAGTTCTTCGTTAATTGCTATATATATTAAAGCTTATACTTTTAGTGTTGTTTAAAAGTATTTAACCATATTCTATATTCTTATTAATGTATTCTAAACCACCTCTCAAGTTAAATGTACATCATTCTAATGTTTAACAATTAATTTAGTCTAAATTCATATACTGCTTAAATAAGTGGACTAACCACTATAAAATCACTATTATCTAGAGAAACAGAGACAACAAAGGTTACTAACCTCTTTGACCATCATAATATGAATGTGGAGGATGCAAATTTGCAATAAAACAATATTGTCATATTTTTTAAAAATCACTCAAAATTTGTGGGTTAACCCCTACGAAAATATTGAGTTTTTCGTTAATTGCTATATATATTAAAGCTTATACTTTTAGTGTTGTTTAAAAGTATTTAACCATATTCTATATTCTTATTAATGTATTCTAAACCACCTTTCAAGTTAAATGTAAATCATTCTAATGTTTAACAATTAATTTAGTCTAAATTCATATCTTGCTTAAATAAGTGGACTAACCACTATAAAATCACTATTATCTAGAGAAACAGAGACAACAAAGGTTACTAACCTCTTTGACCATCATAATATGAATGTGGAGGATGCAAATTTGCAATAAAACAATATTGTCATATTTTTTTAAAATCACTCAAAATTTGTGGGTTAACCCCTACGAAAATATTGAGTTTTTCGTTAATTGCTATATATATAAAGCTTATACTTTTAGTGTTGTGTAAAAGTATTTAACCATATTATATATTCTTATTAATGTATTCTAAACCACCTTTCAAGTTAAATGTACATCATTCTAATGTTTAACAATTAATTCAGTCTAAATTCATATACTGCTTAAATAAGTGGACTAACCACTATAAAATCACTATTATCTAGAGAAACAGAGACAACAAAGGTTACTAACCTCTTTGACCATCATAATATGAATGTGGAGGATGCAAATTTGCAATAAAACAATATTGTCATATTTTTTTATATCACTCAAAATTTGTGGGTTAACCCCTACGAAAATATTGAGTTTTTCGTTAATTGCTATATATATAAAGCTTATACTTTTAGTGTTGTGTAAAAGTATTTAACCATATTCTATATTCTTATTAATGTATTCTAAACCACCTTTCAAGTTAAATGTACATCATTCTAATGTTTAACAATTAATTTAGTCTAAATTCATATACCGCTTAAATAAGTGGACTAACCACTATAAAATCACTATTATCTAGAGAAACAGAGACAACAAAGGTTACTAACCTCTTTGACCATCATAATATGAATGTGGAGGATGCAAATTTGCAATAAAACAATATTGTCATATTTTTTTAAAATCACTCAAAATTTGTGGGTTAACCCCTACGAAAATATTGAGTTTTTCGTTAATTGCTATATATATAAAGCTTATACTTTTAGTGTTGTGTAAAAGTATTTAACCATATTCTATATTCTTATTAATGTTTTCTAAACCACCTTCCAAGTTAAATGTACATCATTCTAATGTTTAACAATTAATTTAGTCTAAATTCATATACTGCTTAAATAAGTGGACTAACCACTATAAAATCACTATTATCTAGAGAAACAGAGACAACAAAGGTTACTAACCTCTTTGACCATCATAATATGAATGTGGAGGATGCAAATTTGCAATAAAACAATATTATCATATTTTTTAAAATCACTCAAAATTTGTGGGTTAACCCCTACGAAAATATTGAGTTTTTCGTTAATTGCTATATATATAAAGCTTATACTTTTAGTGTTGTGTAAAAGTATTTAACCATATTATATATTCTTATTAATGTATTCTAAACCACCTTTCAAGTTAAATGTACATCATTCTAATGTTTAACAATTAATTCAGTCTAAATTCATATCTGCTTAAATAAGTGGACTAACCACTATAAAATCACTATTATCTAGAGAAACAGAGACAACAAAGGTTACTAACCTCTTTGACCATCATAATATGAATGTGGAGGATGCAAATTTGCAATAAAACAATATTGTCATATTTTTTAAAAATCACTCAAAATTTGTGGGTTAACCCCTACGAAAATATTGAGTTTTTCGTTAATTGCTATATATATAAAGCTTATACTTTTAGTGTTGTGTAAAAGTATTTAACCATATTCTATATTCTTATTAATGTATTCTAAACCACCTTTCAAGTTAAATGTACATCATTCTAATGTTTAACAATTAATTCAGTCTAAATTCATATCTGCTTAAATAAGTGGACTAACCACTATAAAATCACTATTATCTAGAGAAACAGAGACAACAAAGGTTACTAACCTCTTTGACCATCATAATATGAATGTGGATGATGCAAATTTGCAATAAAACAATATTATCATATTTTTTTAAAATCACTCAAAATTTGTGGGTTAACCCCTACGAAAATATTGAGTTTTTCGTTAATTGCTATATATATTAAAGCTTATACTTTTAGTGTTGTTTAAAAGTATTTAACCATATTCTATATTCTTATTAATGTATTCTAAACCACCTTTCAAGTTAAATGTACATCATTCTAATGTTTAACAACTAATTTAGTCTAAATTCATATACTGCTTAAATAAGTGGACTAACCACTATAAAATCACTATTATCTAGAGAAACAGAGACAACAAAGGTTACTAACCTCTTTGACCATCATATTATGAATGTGGAGGATGCAAATTTGCAATAAAACAATATTGTCGTATTTTTTAAAATTCACTCAAAATTTGTGGGTTGACCCCTACGAAAATATTGAGTTTTTCGTTAATTGCTATATATATAAAGCTTATACTTTTAGTGTTGTGTAAAAGTATTTAACCATATTCTATATTCTTATTAATGTTTTCTAAACCACCTTCCAAGTTAAATGTACATCATTCTAATGTTTAACAATTTATTTAGTCTAAATTCATATACTGCTTAAATAAGTGGACTAACCACTATAAAATCACTATTATCTAGAGAAACAGAGACAACAAAGGTTACTAACCTCTTTGACCATCATAATATGAATGTGGAGGATGCAAATTTGCAATAAAACAATATTATCATATTTTTTTAAAATCACTCAAAATTTGTGGGTTAACCCCTACGAAAATATTGAGTTTTTCGTTAATTGCTATATATATAAAGCTTATACTTTTAGTGTTGTGTAAAAGTATTTAACCATATTCTATATTCTTATTAATGTATTCTAAACCACCTTTCAAGTTAAATGTACATCATTCTAATGTTTAACAATTAATTCAGTCTAAATTCATATACTGCTTAAATAAGTGGACTAACCACTATAAAATCACTATTATCTAGAGAAACAGAGACAACAAAGGTTACTAACCTCTTTGACCATCATAATATGAATGTGGAGGATGCAAATTTGCAATAAAACAATATTGTCATATTTTAATAAAATCACTCAAAATTTGTGGGTTAACCCCTACGAAAATATTGAGTTCTTCGTTAATTGCTATATATATTAAAGCTTATACTTTTAGTGTTGTTTAAAAGTATTTAACCATATTCTATATTCTTATTAGTGTATTCTAAACCACCTCTCAAGTTAAATGTACATCATTCTAATGTTTAACAATTAATTTAGTCTAAATTCATATACTGCTTAAATAAGTGGACTAACCACTATAAAATCACTATTATCTAGAGAAACAGAGACAACAAAGGTTACTAACCTCTTTGACCATCATAATATGAATGTGGAGGATGCAAATTTGCAATAAAACAATATTGTCATATTTTTTTAAAATCACTCAAAATTTGTGGGTTAACCCCTACGAAAATATTGATTTTTAGTTAAAAGCTTATACTATACTTATGTTATTCGTTAAATGTTAAATTAATGTTTAACAATTAATTTAGTCTAAATTCATATGCTTAAATAAGTGGACTAACCACTATAAAATCACTATTATCTAGAGAAACAGAGACAACAAAGGTTACTAACCACTTTGACCATCATAATATGAATGTGGAGGATGCAAATTTGCAATAAAACAATATTGTCATATTTTTTAAAATCACTCAAAATTTGTGGGTTAACCCTACGAAAATATTGAGTTTTTTGTTAATTGCTATATATATAAAGCTTATACTTTTAGTGTTGTGTAAAAGTATTTAACCATATTATATATTCTTATTAATGTATTCTAAACCACCTTTCAAGTTAAATGTACATCATTCTAATGTTTAACAATTAATTCAGTCTAAATTCATATCGCTTAAATAAGTGGACTAACCACTATAAAATCACTATTATCTAGAGAAACAGAGACAACAAAGGTTACTAACCTCTTTGACCATCATAATATGAATGTGGATGATGCAAATTTGCAATAAAACAATATTGTCATATTTTTTTAAAATCACTCAAAATTTGTGGGTTAACCCCTACGAAAATATTGAGTTTTTCGTTAATTGCTATATATATAAAGCTTATACTTTTAGTGTTGTGTAAAAGTATTTAACCATATTCTATATTCTTATTAATGTATTCTAAACCACCTTTCAAGTTAAATGTACATCATTCTAATGTTTAACAACTAATTTAGTCTAAATTCATATACTGCTTAAATAAGTGGACTAACCACTATAAAATCACTATTATCTAGAGAAACAGAGACAACAAAGGTTACTAACCTCTTTGACCATCATAATATGAATGTGGAGGATGCAAATTTGCAATAAAACAATATTGTCGTATTTTTTTAAAATCACTCAAAATTTGTGGGTTAACCCCTACGAAAATATTGAGTTCTTCGTTAATTGCTATATATATAAAGCTTATACTTTTAGTGTTGTGTAAAAGTATTTAACCATATTCTATATTCTTATTAATGTTTTCTAAACCACCTTCCAAGTTAAATGTACATCATTCTAATGTTTAACAATTAATTTAGTCTAAATTCATATACCGCTTAAATAAGTGGACTAACCACTATAAAATCACTATTATCTAGAGAAACAGAGACAACAAAGGTTACTAACCTCTTTGACCATCATAATATGAATGTGGAGGATGCAAATTTGCAATAAAACAATATTGTCGTATTTTTTTAAAATCACTCAAAATTTGTGGGTTAACCCCTACGAAAATATTGAGTTTTTCGGTAATTGCTATATATATTAAAGCTTATACTTTTAGTGTTGTGTAAAAGTATTTAACCATATTCTATATTCTTATTAATGTATTCTAAACCATATGTGGATTAATATATAGATGCTCAACAAATTGTGATTTAATATGTTTTAATATAATTTTATTTAAATTATTCAATTTGATACAAAACCTGATTTTTAAGATTACGATTTCAAAAGTTGGTATTCCACCACCGATAATGTTGTCTTAAGTATGCCTTTTCAAGTCTAGATATTATTAATATAAATTAGAAGATATAATCTACCTTTTTATTATAAGGCAACATGGATAATTTTTTGGCAAAACCTTTATTTACTCTATCATCAAACCAAACATGTAAAAATATCATCGTCATTATAATCTAATAAAACTGTATTAATATTTTAAAATAACATAAATATAAATTTACAAATTAAACAATAATTACCAATTATCAGGAACACCTATGAAATTACATTTTATTTGAATTTTTCTAGTCATCAGATTTTATAGTGCCACATATTAACAAAATATATAATAATCAAAAACATATTTCTATTTAATTAAAATTTTCTAAACTAAAAGTAATAAATTATACATATTAAAAAAGCTAGATTTTTTAAATTATAATAGCAAGAATTACAATTCAAAAATTATTTATTAAAAATAATAATTCAACCTAAATCATAGAATATAACAAATAAGCTTTTAACAATAATAACATATATGAAAATAAATAAAATAACCTAAAATCATAGATAACATGACACTTAATCAAAACTGAAATTATTTTAAAATCATTCAAATAAATAAAATTACCAATTAAAATTACAAAGGTTACGATAAATATATAAATAACATATATCATGAAGAATCTGATAAATAAACAAAATTAAAATTATTTCAAATATAAAAAATAAGCAAATTAGCTAAAATTATGGAAAATATTATAAATAAACAAGAAATAATGACAAATCATCAAAATTAACTAAAATCATGGAGAAGCTGACACATAAGCCAAATCACTTCTTAAATAATAGTATAGATAAGTCATTGTATGTCTTGAACTTATTAGCAAATCGTTTTCGATAAAATTTTTGCATTGAATATATTTTTTTTAATCTAACTGTATATTATTTGTAGAGATTCTCTTGTATTGTTGTGTTCTAGTTTATGTTCTCTGTCCTACTATAGTAAAATACATTATGTTCTACTTAAGTGTCGGACCATTACAGTTATAATGGATTGGGATATCATAAAACATATAGCTTTTACACAACAACAATATCAATTTATGCATTGAGGCTGTAAAATTGCTTGTATAGTTCAAAATGCATTATATAACTTGAAACCAGTACAATACTTCATCGTCAAGCGTCTACAGTAATATCTCGTGGTCTTAATTTTGGAACAGAGAAATTAGCAATTGAGAACTGGCATGAATCGCATGATCAAAGGGAGATTTTACAGTTCAGTTGAGATGTGTTGTAAAGATTGAACATGTTATCCGAATATGAAATAATGAAGAGAAGAACAAGAGAAGAACGGTGATTGATTCATTACAATGAATTAAGAACAAGAAAAGAACAGCAATACACTCTAACTAAACTCACAATCCATTTTTTTTTTGTCTTCTAAGTTAAAGGTTAACCTAAAACTCGAGATTTTCACTCCCAAGCAACCGAGATCATCGAATTAGGGAGTCCAGATTCCTCAAAAGTCTCATTAACTCCATAATCAAGAGTCTTGAAAGCACCCGGAATCGCATGTACCAGCAGCTTAAACGCCTTTCTCTCTGATTCTTCCAACTGAGAATAACAGAAAGACCAGAGAAGCTGAACTGGTTCGCTCTTGAGAAATCTCCTCTGCCTTCTTCTTCCATCTGGAAACCGAACGCAGAGATTGCACACAAGGCTTCGATCACAGTCTCCTTGTGGCTCTTCTGTCAAATCCGGGAACTCTAACCCATTCCCTTCCTCCTCTACTTCTACAGACTCTTCAAATCCCGGCCCCCAAGAAGGAGCAACGATGTTATCATTGTTGTTGCTTGGAGACCAAGTCTTCCCGTTTTCAAACTCTTCTCCCCAAGAAGAAGTAACCATGTTATCATTATTGTTGCTTGGAGAACAAGTCTCCCCGTTTTCAAACTCTTCACCCCAAGAAGGAACCAGAACTTGATCAGTGTTGTTTCTTGTGGAACAAGTGTGGCCCTCCTCCGTTTCAGGGCTTCTTCTCCTTATCAGAGAATCAATGTGTTCACGAGGACCAGCCTCCAGAAACCACGACAAATCCTCCACAAAACTCTGAGCTTCAATCACACCGCTCCACATCCGCATCTTCTGACCAGTGACGGGATCGATCACGAGCACAACAGGTGGAGCAGAGTCGATTTTGTAGTAGCTCGAGATCTTCCTCCCTTCGAACGTATTATCATAGACCTGCCACAAGACGAAGCTGGACACAACAGCTTCCGAAACGGTGTCGTTCGCCCATACATCTCGATTGAGCGTGTGAGAAGCAAACTCTGTTCTGGACTGGAGATTCACCAGCAACCATAGATTCTGCGTACGAGAAGTTTGTTTCGCTTCTTCAAACGTACGACCGTCGAAAAGCAAGTCTAGAGGAGGACGATACATGGAAGACAGTGTCGAATCTGATCCTCCATCATCGTCCGCGACATGATCTTCGTTAAACATGGAAGGATCATCATAGTTCTTGTCGTGGAGAAAAAGGTTGATGGATTCGTGTATGTTCCAGTTCGTTGTCTCCAAGAACCTTTTCGCGGTCTCGACGGTCTGACCGACAGCGACTTCGAGGAAAGAAGAGATTAGTTGATCACGTCGTTGTTGTTGTTCGATAGGGTTCGGTGACAGTGTTTGAGGGGTTTCGTTGTTGAGGAAGAGATTGATTACTTCGTGAAGCTGCGACCCTGTTGTCCTCACTCGCGACAACATTATACCCATTGTTGCTGTTGTGAGAGAGAGGGAGATATCAACAAGTTGTAGAGTTTGGGTCTGTTTATATAGATATCCAGAAGGAGAAAACTCGTTTCTATTTCCTTTTCTGTTTATATAGATATATGGAAAGAGAAAACTTGTTTATATTTTTTTCCTTTTCTGTTTATATAGATATTTAGAAAGAGAAGATTTTGTTTAGATTTGTTACCTTTTCACGCAGGCCGTCTCAAAGTAATCGTGTTTATATTGATCAAATATGGAAATTGGACTTTGTTTATACATAGATTTAGGAACCTAAAACACAAAGAAAAATTAATAGAAAAACGTGAGACTCTGTGCATATGCAATATTAGCACATGATTAAAACTGGTAATTTCATGTATAGTGGAAATTTTATTTTGTTTTGGATTTAAATTTTATGATTAATATAATTGCCACTTTTACCATCAAAGTTTTGCTAAAATCGTAAAATCAAAGTTTTCCTGCTAAAACTATAAAAATAAATTTTCGCTCCAAAACCATAAATGAGTTCTCGTTGAAACCGTTAAATCATGTTTTCTAGTCAAAACCCATGATTATAGCAAATATGTATGTAGCAGGTTTGTTTTGTATTTTAGACGATTCATGGTAGCATATTTGCTTTATAATTTTATTCTCTCTAATATGGTCTGTAATAGATTCTATGGGCAGCCTATGTTAACATGGTCCTACACGGGCATGGTTTTTAATGGACGCGGTCAATATTTGTCTAAAAAAAATGGTTATCTGGACATGGACAAATGGATGTGAGCTATCTCAATTGACAGCTATAATATTAAAAGTTTCCTTAAATGACAGTTTTTCAGTTGATTTGAACTATACATTGTTGTGTATATTTCCTAGAACAATAAACCCTATTCTGATGTCAGATCGTTGGCCTATAAGTCTATGGTTGGTTCTCCAGAAATTAGTGCTTTGCAAGCGAAAACTGCAATGGAAATATTCCCTTGCAAATTTGCGATAAACACCACAGTGGTCGATCCATGTTTAGTTTTGAACGTTTATTCAAGACCACTTTCTCACAGTTGGATCTATATAGAGTTGTTGGATTTCCTAAAACGATTTAGATGAAGAGGTCTCATTGACACTACAATTGAACTTGAAAAATCAATAGCTAAGAAAACAAACTGGAAGTTTAAAGGAACAAACTATTAAAATCAAGATATAAGAGAAAAAGAAACTACTACTTGGGGTCTAAACTCCAAATCTTCACTCCCAAGCAACCGAGATCATCGAGTTTGCGAGTCCAGATTGGTCGAACGTGGCGTTAACTCCATAATCAAGAGGCTTTGAAGCACCAGGAATCGCTTGTACCAACTTAAACGCCTTTTTCTCGGACTCCGCAATCTGAGAATCACAGAAAGACCAGAGAAGCTGAATAGGTTCGCTCTTGAGAAACCTTCTCTGCTTTCTTCTCCCATCTGGAAACCGAACACAGACACTGCACACAAGGTTTCGATCACAGTCTCCTTTTGGCTCTTCTGTCAAGACTGGAAACTCTAAACAAGTCTCCTCCTCATGTGTGGGTAAAGTCTTCGTCTCAATTGGTTCAACAACATGATCAAAGTGGTTACTTGAAGAACAAGTCTCCGACTCTTCCAATTCGGACCCCGAAGAAGGACTGATGATGTGATCACTAGTCTGGTTGCTTACATTACAAACCATCTCTGTTTTAATGGGTTTTTTTCTTGTCAGAGAAGCAACGTGTTCGTGAGGACCAGAAACCATATAGTCCTTCAAATCCTCGACAAAACTCTGAGCGTCAATGACCCCGCTCCACGACCGCATCTTAAAACCAGTGATGGGATCGATGAGGAGCACCACGGGAGGAGCAGAGTCAATCTTGTAAAAGGTTGAGATTTTCTGTCCTTGAGTGGTAACATCATAGACCTGCCATAAGATGAAGCTGGACTCAATGGCTTGAGAAACGACTTTGTTTGACCATAATTCTAGGTTAAGTGTCTGACAAGCATAGTCTTTCGTGGATTGGAGATTCACTAGCAACCATAGATTGCTTCGGGAAGATGTTGATTTCGCCTCATCAAACGAACCTTCGAAAAGATATTTCAGAGGAGGTAACTTGGTCGTATATGATCCAATAAGAAAGAGATTAATGGCTCTTTCAAGGTTCCAATTTGTCGTCTCTAAGAACTGTATGGCTGTTTCCATGGTTTGACCAACAGCTATCTCGGTGAATGATGAGATTAGTTTCTGTTGGTAATCACTGGTTGTTTGAGTCTCATGGAATATGGATGAAACTGATTCCCAATCTGACGGTTCTGAATCCGAGTCAGACAACTCTTCAGGAACCGGAGTATTCACAATCGAAGGTAAAGGAAGAGGAACTTGTTCTTCTTTTCCTTCTTCATAAGAATCATGTGGAGCATCCATCACCAGGAACTCTTTGTTTGTGATAATTACGGCTCTGATAGGTTTTGCTAAACTTGAGATAGGATAACTTTCTTGATAACAAAACCAAATATTTATATTACAAAGAATTAGGTTAAACTCTTTTATATTTTTTTGGCAACAAACGCTTTTTAGGTTAAACTCTTAACACATAGAGAAAAGGGAATATTAGATTTTTATGGAATATCCTAATAAGTTTTAAACTATATGCGTTCATAAATTCTTAATACAACTAGAGAATATTTAATCTATATATCTTCTATACTATTATTTGAGAATTGATTTCACTCCTCCATAGTTTTAGTTTAGTCATATTTTACGTTCAATCATTGATCTTAATAAATAATTTTAGTTGTTTAACTGATAATTTATCATTATCTTGAGAATAACTTTAAAAATTTAACGGTAATATGATAGTTAAATTTATATTATATTTACTTTAATAATATAAAAAATTACAAATATGTTTATATTATATTTGGTTTAGTAATATTAAACCGCTCTATTTTAATATATATATATATATCACATAATATATAATGAATTATCTATCTTTTATTATAAATTTTTAAGAAGTGAATTTTACTTTCCATGCTCTCCATAATTTTTTATTTGGTCATACTTTATGTTCCATTATTAATCTTAATAAATAATTTTAGTGATTTAGCAGATAATTCATCATTATCTTGAAAATAATTAAAAATTAATGATAATATCATAGTTAGATTTATATTATATTTACTTTAGTAATATTAAAACATTATATGTTTATAATATATTTGGTTTAGTAATATTAAACCAACTATATTTTAATATATCTATATATATCACATAAGATTTAATGATTTATCAATATTTTATAAAAAAATTAGGACAATCAAAATCACTCATTGTGATAATTTCTGAAAAATCTAGTAAAGAATTTATCATTATCCAAAAAGATTTTATATTATGTTATCCAAAATATTTTAAAAGCAAATATAAATCTTAGTATATAGTTTTATGTATA
This sequence comes from Brassica nigra, assembly GCA_016432835.1. Lineage (NCBI taxonomy): Eukaryota > Viridiplantae > Streptophyta > Magnoliopsida > Brassicales > Brassicaceae > Brassica > Brassica nigra. Next base: position 1,390,706 of record CM028246.1, read on the forward strand.
TATGAATGTTTTCAAGTTTATTTTACGTAATAAAAATATTTGATTAAAATAAAAAACTTTTCGTATATAAAAATTAATATTTAATATGAAAAGTATGAAAATAATTTATTTTACTGATTTTGAATTGATAATATATCTATTTATAAATTTTTATAAAATTATTAAGCTCAAGTAGAACACCTAGTTAAATCTGTATGACATAGATTTTATAAAATTACATATATGTTTATATTATATTTGGTTTAGTAATATTAAACCGACTCTATTTTAATATATATATATATATCACATAATATATAATGAATTATCTATCTTTTATTATAAATTTTAAGAAGTTAATTTTACTTGTCATGCTCTCCATAATGTTTGATTTAGTCATATTTTATGTTCCACTATTAATCTTAATAAATAATTTTAGTGATTTAGCAGATAAATCATCATTGTCTTGAAAATAATTAAAAATTAATGATAATATCATAGTTAGATTTATATTATATTTACCTTAGTAATATTAAAACATTATAGGTTTATATTATATTTGGTTTAGTAATATTAAATCAACTATATTTTAATATATATATATATATATATTTATATCACATAAGATTTAATGATTTATCAATCTTTTATAAAAAATTTAGGACAATCAAAATCACTCATTGTGATAATTTCTGAAAAAGCTAGTAAAGAATTCATCATTATCTAAAAAGATTTTATATTATGTTATCCAAAATATTTTAAAAGCAAATATAAATCTTAGTATATATAGTTTTATGTATATATGAATGTTTTCAAGTTTATTTTACGTAATAAAAGATATTTTATTAAAATAAAAAACTTATCGTATATAAAAATCCATATTTAATTGATTATTAAATATTTTAAAAGTATGAAAATAATTTATTTTAATGATTTTTGAATTGATAATATATCTATTTACAAATTTATAAAATTATTAAGCTCGCAAGTACGGACAGAACAACTAGTTAAATCTAAATGACATATATTTAAAGATGAAGAAGATGTGGTTTATACAGAACCAAGCTTCACGAAACTCCAAACCTACAGCTGTCACAAGTAATTTGATTCGTTGACATATGCAGTGTGATGACATTGTCTTAGACGTGGGAAACCTAATGAGTCTGTATTTCATGCTATCTTCAAATATCCACCAGTACTTCAGGTGTGTGCTTTAGCAGCCACATCATTCCTGTATCTAGCATATACAATAACATAGATTTATCTTTTTTGGCAATAGAATAGTACTGAGGATCTAGAAATAGACAGAGAATCTTATTCATGGCTAATTTAAGGAAGGAATAATAATCTCTTTAGAGAGATCAATAAAGACTTGCTTGAGCTGATAAGTTATGCAGAGGTAAATGTCAAGTATAGTTCACAGCAAACAAACCAACTACAGATTTGATCCAAGCACCAGTAGTAACATCTCAAGTCATGTTTAGTGAATATATGTTTGATAGATGGTTCTTGGACCTCTATATTGAATTTAGTGCATGTTGATCGATGTGGAATGATAGCAACAGACAGGATCAACTTATGTGTATAAAAAATCTAAAACGAAGAGAATCTGCTTTGCATACGAAGTTGGAAGAACTACGCTGAGCTATGAAAAGTATGTTGCTTTATTCGACATGTCAACATCTTGGGACGGACCGCAAAAAATTGATTATGATGTTAGGAGAGTCTAGGGCATAGCCAAATTTCTTAACAGAGTTGAAGGAGATATAAAAACTGAAGAGAAGATTTTAAGATTTTAAGATTTTAGGATTTGCTATATTCTCCTAGAACAAAATTGAATTGCAGTTCACTTAGTTAGAACCATTCAAACTTTTTCATAGGAATCTTTGTTTTGATGGTTATTTTATTCTAATTTGGTTACCAAGACCACATTAAGTCTGAGTAATGAAATGATCTTTGAAAAAAATTAAATCTAAAAAATTCAAGAATTTTAGTTTATATTTGGTTTGGTTTGGCTATAGTGAAATCGGATTCTGGTTTGCATTAGTTTAAATTAGTAAAACGTTACAGCTTTTGACTTGGAGAGTCTGGTTTGCAGATGTTATATATTATCATGTATGCATTAATCTTCTTTCACCTTGTCAGTGTCACACTCTAAATCAATCAAAATTTACCTATGGAAAAAATTCAATAATAGTAAATGAATCTTCACTCCCAAGCAACCGAGATCATCGAGTTTGCGAGGCCAGATTGGTCGAAAGTTGCGTTAGCTCCGTAGTCAAGAGTCTTGGAAGCACCAGGGATCGCTTGTACTAGCTTAAACGCCTTTTTCTCAGACTCCACCATCTGAGAATAACAGAATGACCAGAGAAGCTGAATAGGTTCGCTCTTGAGAAACTTCCTCTGCTTCCTCCTCCCATCTGGAAACCGAACACATAGACTGCACACAACGCTTTTAACACAGTCACCCTTTGGCTCATCTGTTAAATCTGGAAACACTAAACAAGTCACATCCTGCTTCACTTCTGCAGACTTTTCAAATTCGGGCCCCCAAGACGGTACCACAATGTGACTAATAGTCTGGTTGCTTGAAGGACAAGTCTCCTCCTCCTTCTTCATACGTTTGTTTCTTGTTAGGGAAGCCATGTAATTATGAGGACCATCGTCCATGTACTTCATCAAATCCTCCACAAAACCATGAGCTTCGATCGCGCCGCTCCATGAACGCATCTTCTGACCAGTGATGGGGTCGATCAGGAGCACCACAGGAGGAGAAGATTCGACGCGGTAGAAAGTAGAGATTTTCTGTCCTTCGGTGGTATCATCATAGACTTGAGACAAGATGAAGCTAGACTCGATGGCTTGAAAAACGACTTCATTAGCCCATACATCTCGGTTTAGCATGTGAGAAGCAAACTCGGTCGTGGACTGGAGATTGACTAGCAGCCATAGGTTCTGTCTAGAAGAAGTTGATTTTGCTTCTTCAAACGTACCTTGGAAAAGAAGTTTCAGAGGAGGACGGTACAAAGAAGACAATCTCCTAGACTCTTCTGAGGGTTCTGGTTTCGAATCAGGTCCAACAGCCATAGGTTCTGTGTCCGAATATGACGGTTCTGATTCCGCGTCCCAGATCTCTTCAGGACATACTTGAACCGGAGTTTCATACATGGAAGAATAATAGTCATAGAGGGTATCCCTAACTGAAGGCAAAGGAGAAGGGTTATGTTCTTCTTCTTCTTCTTGATAATCATTCCAATACGGAGCTGTTGCGTTTTGTTGACACAGAGGTTGATTCTGTCGGTGGATGAGAAAGAGGTTAATGGCTTCTTCAAGGTTCCAGCTCGCTGCCATTAGGAATTGTATTGCGGTGTCTATGGTTTGATCAACAGCAATCTCCATGAATGATGAGATCAGTTTCTGCTGATCATCTCTCATTGTTTCAGTCTTGATGGTTTTCCCTGAGAGAGAACGTAAAAAGAGTTTTTTTTTTTTGGAAGAACAAGACAGAGATTTCTCTTACGTTATGGTTCTGTTTATATAGAGAGACAGAGCATCTCTTTAGGTTTTGTTTCCTTTTTCTTATCTGACTTGGTTAGCGAAATAGGAAATAATTCGAAATCCCTTTCTTTTTTTTTTAATAAATATTTCCATTTTTGGAGTACCTTTGTAAAAAAATTTAGAATTATTTGAGCCTATGCCCTAGATTTTGTTAAGATATATTGAAATCTATACCTATTTGAGATTTACATTATTATTTTTAAATGACAATTTATTTTTAGTAATAAATAAAAAGAGTATTATTTGATAAGAGATTTGTACATGTGTCATCGCCGCACTTATTTTTACTTAAAAAAAGATGACATGACTTTAGAAAATCATAACATAGCATCAGACTAATTGCGACATGTAAATTTTTTTTATAAAGATTTATATTTTCGGCAAAGATTTTTTATATATTTTAATGACTAATAATTCATATATCATCATTAATATAAATTTTTCATATAAATATTTATTTTGATAAGACTATTAAAATATATTAATAACTCATATATCACTATTAAATTAATATATATATATCATATTATAAAAATAAGCTAGATAATATTAAAAATATAAATGTTTTACATCAACTTATATTATTTTATTTGTATAAATATAGTTGTAAATGTGCATCAATAAATACACAACTAAAGTAACATAAATAAAAATTGATAGTTAAATGATTAAAATTTTATTTAAACTTATTTGTTCTTCAGGTTAATTAAAAAAATGATTTTCGAGTTTAACATATTTTTAATTAAAACAAAAAAAATCAAAATTATTAGTATTTATATATATGTATATATTTTAAAACTAGATGATAAGATATATATCTAAATTAAATAACAACTAAATATAATTTAATATAATTAAAAATATTTTTATAAAATGTAAATTTAACTTTACTAAAATTTTGAAAATATCAAATTGAAATTGTTAAACCAAATAAAAAGAAATAAGAGTACAAAAATACGTCAATAATTTTTTATAGTCTTCTAACGATAATAATACCGGTAGTTTACGATTGATCCTTTTTCGGTTCAATTGAAATTAAAATGAACATTTAAACGACCTCAATTATAGATTATCCGAAATAAGTAGTTGTTTCCTAATTATATAGCTTACAAAACTTGAGTAAAGATTAGAAACTGATTCTTGATTATATAATATACCATGTCTCTTCTGAGTATAGACTGTGTCTCTTCCAAGCATATAATTGTCTGCAGCAACACAGAATAAAAATTACACAAATGATATAGAGATTCTCACATCAACAAAGTTTTGGACATACACACAATGAACATTTGAAATTCAATTTTTGTTACTGCTCGTTTTTGAATTATTGCTTTGTTTGTTATGAGAATTACAATTTTGTTGACTCCAAGGTTGTGAAATGTTGTGGACAATGTACCAACGACGAAACAAAACTTTCAAATGTTTTGTTTTGCTTTCTTCTCGATAATATTGTCATCTCGTATTGCTCAGTCCTTTTTAAAATTCATTATATGCTTTGTTGATTTGTGCTCTTTTTGTATGGTGTAGTGTGAACAAAAGAATAGAAAACATCAAGAATTTTATATTTAACAGTTAGTAAACACTCAAGTAGTTATTATAATACCAGAAATAAAATAGTTAAAATATTTATCAAGTGGTTACGATGAGTATTAAGTTAATGAGATCGCAGAGTATTAAGTTTATCATATACATTTACGTTTAGGTTAATATAAGTTTTCCTAACAATTGGATTTTGGACTTACTAATTTTTCAATTGATTCTTATACTGCCATGTATGCCAAATTGACATACAAATTAAGTGAAACCTAAGCAAGACTCTTTTTAATTAATACAAACATAAGGTTACAATTTTTTAAATGATTCTCTATTGATATATATATCCAATAATTAGATTTTAATATCCAATTTTAGTGTATTTTTATCTGAGTAGGTCATAACATTCCTACTATTATTTGAAGTTAATCGACATTGAAACAACACTCGGTTAAAAAAAGATATTACTAGATATTTTAGGTAAAATCCGGATTAACTATGAAATTTCCATTACAAGATCATGTATAAATATTAATCCATATTTTTTTACTGATATTAATCCATATATTCTAATAACTCAATCTGATATATAATTTATTAAATAGTTATACCTTAAATTTTGAAAATGTATGTAGTGACTTATAATGAGCCGACCGTCCATAGCTAATGGGCCACCCATACCCGATCACTCGGCATGTGGATCTCATCCCATCCGACAGTCAGTCCGTTAATTTTTTCGAAGGCTCGAAATCATTGTTTATTGACCCTACAACCACCACATGACATTTCTCCGTACTTTGGCCTCATTCGTACAATATCGTGAATCACTTCCCGATAGGTCACCATCTTTAGACTACTCCAGTTCAAACACGCTTAACTCTGGAATTCTAAACGGATGTGTTTCCGAAAAGGTAAGCAGACTTTGGTAACATAAAAATCCAAATCAATTCTCTTAAAACTTTTCACTATCACAGCTCGAAATGTAACATGACTATTATACATATTGTTTGATTAACCAGTTTTATCTAGTTTAACATTGTCATTTGGTAAACTGATCCATTAATTGAAATTTAACCAGATTCAAAACACATACATTAGGCCCACAGTAAAATTTCTTGCATTTGATCCCCTCTAAAAATATCAACACAATCTAGCAATTGATTAGGTTTCTAACTTTTTTTTGTCTCAAATATTTTGCAAATCTGATTATACATAGGATTAGGAATAGCTCTACATCTCAAACGTACTGAATAGAACGATCACTACACCCTCAACAAAATAACCATCTTTGAAAATACTTTTGAAATCTGCATGATTACCTAATTACCGTCTACTCTGTGTATATTCACCTAAATGGTTCATCAAGTAAAATTTTATAATTAATTATTTCTATTGGGCTTTGGCCTATGTTCTAGAAATTTCATTCCTAGTAGCAAAAAAAAAGTAAAATATCTTTGGTTTATCTAAAACCAAAAAAAAGTATCTTATCCAGTAACCAACGAGCTAAGATCCAATTATTATTCATATAGACACCGTCAGATCACCCTTTTCTCATCCATGACCGTCCGATCTCCATCCTCTCACTTACACATGCCGGTAACTCTTACCGGCTTACCGTCTACCCGTCTTCTTTAAAAACGTGCCACATAGCCTTTTTCCTAATCAAGAGACAGTGTTTTCTAGTAACTCGGAAAGCGTGACTCGGAGGTGGAAAACATGTCGACGGTGGTAGAACGGAGTGTATCGACGCTGAATCCAAACGCGCCGGTGTTCGATCCGGTGGGATTCCGCGAGGTAGAGGATTTCTCGCCCAAGTGGTGGGAGCTTGTGACGACATCCAAGTGGTTCCGTGACTTCTGGCTTAGTGCCAACTCGGAGTATGAGTTCTCAGATATGGAGGACGAGGAGTTCGAGGAGCTAATCATGACGTCTCCTGGTGAGGCTGAGATGGGTGGATCTACAGTGACAGGTAACGAAAATACACTCGCTATGTTTGGGAGAGGTATAACAAGTTTAGTTTCTTACAAATACTTTTTTCTCTGGCAGAATCAGATGTTGGCAGGTACTTGAAGGTGCTTCTGAGTATGGCGGAGGAGTCTACGAAAGGGAAGCTTTACAGATCTAATGTGTCTTGTTCTGCCAAGTATAACCAGAAGAAGAAGATGAACCCGAACTTCTACTGTCGCAGGAACCATCACATCTATCAGCCTCGGTGAAAGGGTTGTAGAAGGCGTCTGGAGAAAGAATAAAAAGCTCATCTTTTGTAATTTTCCATGAATGAGAAACTCATCTTTGCTTCTTGTTCTGTACTACTACTACTTCCTCTGATTATGTGAATATTCGTACGTTATGAGCTTCTTGTTTATCAAAACTTTTTCGCCTAAGACTTGTTATTTAAGCGATAAACAGAATTCGGAAATTGAACAACATCCAATCCTAGTATATATAGTGTTTCGTTTCTTGGTTCAGTTTTGAGTCTTGACCTGTGTTAGCCTTTGGTTATGAAACTAGTAGAGGCATACCCAGCTCGGCAGCTCCGGATAAATGTAAAGATTATTTACCAGAAGACTTGTCTTCTTTGCTTGTTTAATGTCGGAAACAAAGTCTTTCTTACATATTAAACGAATCTTTAAGCCCAAAGTAACCCCTGCCCTGGGTTCGGCTGCGAATATTTACACAAGAAAGCTACGCTGGTGGTAAAAGTATCGTATGCACAAGTGAGTGTCTCTTGCACCCGCTTTGTTAACTTCTTAACCACAAGTTATTCAAAAGAAAAAAAAAACACAAGTTACAAAATGAACACAAGATGAGCAGCAGACGATATATATCACATGATTTTGCTGTTTTCGCTATAAAAGAAAGAACCCTGTAAGCATAACATGATTTTGTGCTCTCGGTAAGAAAACATGATTTTTGGTTTTAATCAATGTTTTTAAACCCTATCCGGACACTGAACATGACGAACCCCCGAGTCATTGGATCGATCATAGTCATTGGATCGATCGCGGATTAATAAACTGATTAATTTTACTATATAATATTATATTAGTTATGGAAATAAAAATATAAAAACTAAAGTTAGGTATTTTCTAAATGTTTTAAATGTAAAATAATAGTTTGGATGTTTAAAAATATTTAGAAGATACTTTGACTTTAGTTTATATTTTTATTGTCATTTAACTTCTTAATTAAAAAATTATAATATAAAATAAATTCTAAAACATAATTAAAAACTAAAAAAATAAGTAAAAGTTATATATTGGTTCAACCAGTGGTTTGTGGCTCTTTACAGGTTTTATTGAGTTTTTAAATATTAGTTTTTTACAATACCCAAATTGGGTTTATATTGGATCACCGAATTGGTTTTACAAAAACATAATTTTATGATTTTAACACAAATAATATAATTTTACAGATGTAATCGAAAATAGGATTTTATGAATTAGGTAGAAAATATAACTTTACGGTTTTTACAGTTCCATGATTGTTATCCATATTAGTAAGAGCCCACACATAACTCCACATTCAACCGAGTTCGGTTCTGATAATGCTCCCACCACCCCTGCCGACAGTCGATGTGTTAATTTTTGGAAACAAAAAAAATACTTGTTTACTGATCCTGCAATTACCACATGACTTTTTCTCATACTTTTGTCTCACTCGCACGATATTTCGAATCACAGTCACCAATCCTTCCACTTCCACTTCTCCAACCCAAACAGACTTAACTTTATAATTCTTTCTAGATATGTGACCGAAAAATAAGAATAATTTAGTGACATATATAGCAAAATCAATTCTTATAATCTTTTTAACATACACCGCTATATGCCATAAACCGGTAGCTTATAATTTGTCAATGGAATATATAGTGTTTCCCTGTGGTGTATAACGCATAGGTTTAGCAATCTATTGAACTAACCCGCGAGGGTAAGTACTAATCATCATCAGTAAGAGTTTAAGTAATCCATAAGTTTAGACCATTATAGCTCACCAGTTTGTGTGTAGAGCTGCTCAGTCCCAAGTACTGGTGGTATTGTGACTCCTTCGACTTGATAGAAATCAGTCAGCTGGGACATATAAATTCTATTTTGTGCAAAAAAATTAATCGTGTTTTGAAAACTATAAATAAACATTCAACCATGAGCAGTCTCTTTATTATTACAATCCTTTTATTTCCTTAGAATATAGTCATATTAATACGTAGTAGTAAGCACACTTCAATACAATTTTAACATATATGTTATAATATTATTCGCGCTTCAGAGTATGCTTAGATAGTGGTTGCTGTCATATAGGTCTTGCGATACGCGGCTGCGTATGCTGGAAACAACATCTGGCTAACCCCTTCCGCCTTGAGATGAGGAACCAACATCTTCATAGACAACTAAAATAAGAAAAAAGAGGGAAATCAGTGTCAAATTGCAATGAGCAAAACTTACTAAAAATACCGTCTCACACATTTACATCGGAAAACAACTTATAAAAATGTAACATAAGGAGAGAAACAATGCAATCCCTAAAAGTAAAGATATAATGACTTACACCAAAAAGCCTGAGGCTATGCCAAATGCCAAGAGGAGAGGGAAATGGAGAGAGCAGTTGAGCAGTGGCGGATAGAGTAACAACGCATAGATGATAGATGAGGGAAAGCGGACGAGGGTTCATGCCGCCGAGTAGAGCCATCAATCCCGACGCGCCAAAGCCGCCATTAGAGAGGTAATCATAACAGCCTTGTCGCATTGCCTCTTTTGCTTTGTCCGTCGATGCAATTAGTACTTGAGAAAACGCAGTCCCTAGTGTGTTCACCGTCGCTGACATTGGCTTCACCATACAAAATCATGTGTAATATATATTTTCAATTTTTGTTGAGGATGTTATAAATAGAGTTAAGATTAGTGCGTGGCCTATGCTAACCTTTCTGATAACATAAAAGGACTTGATAACTTCTGAGATTTTGTTTGTATCACCGAGGTATTCCAATGGCTGGAGAAGGCGACGTAGGATGAGAATATCAGACAGTAAAACCATCATTCCAGATGCGATTGATGGATGACGCATGTTGAATGCATCTCCCAGCACAATCGCACCTTTCTTATTACTCAAAGTAGCTGCCATGCGCTTTGTTGGCATCACTTTTATTTGTGCTCCCTCGTCAATCCCTTTCAAAAATATTTCTCGGAGTTTTGGAGGTACCTGATAAATAAGTGTTATAAGAGATGTTAAATACATATTCTGGAGCCATGGGCCCATGCATGTACCGCTTTTAAATATTAGATTGTGAGTATATATGACGTACATATCTACGCAACATTACATCAAGTTAGTTAATATATTTAGTTCTTTTAAAACGATCTGATATTAATCATCAGCCTGATGCATACCTGAGGAGCCATAGTGTTTCTCAAAAAGTTGGTCATGTCACCATTAGCAATAGAAGGGATTTGTCCGGGGAAAAGCTCCAAACCACAACGAACCTCGGTGCTGCTTAGTTGATACAGCATGGTGAAGGACGGTTTAGACATTACGAGGTGTAAGTATTCTGGTTCTTCGAGCTGACAATTCTTTGATATGTAACCAACTTGGTACGACATAACCTCCGCCTATATTAACAAAACAAAATTAGTAGTAATATGCTTATGAACTAGCTGAATATAAATGAATAACATGATCAGTTGTATCTGATGAACTTTTTAGCATAAGATTGAAGTCTAGTCGATTTAAAGTAAAACACTCACATCGTTATTGTTAAGAGACCGACGAAGGTTCGAGAAGCAACCGTCGCATACCACAGTGAGAGGTGCAAAGGCAGTCGTTTCTTCGCCAGAACTGTTCTTGTATGTCACTCCTTTAATCACTCCTTTTTCTTCTATCAAAGATTTTACCGTTCCCTCTTCCAACCGCACACTGCCAATCAATGTTTGGTGTATAAATCAGTTACACTTCCTTCTCTTATATGTTAGATTTAATTCAGTTAACTTTTGTAGTTTTGTATGTAGTTTGTAACATAGTAAAACTTTTGTGTACAGCCGTCCTTGATATAAGGCAAGTAAAGCATCTGCTTTAGGCCACAAGATATATAAGAAAATTCAAGGCCACATGTTACTGAATATAGTTTGGTCAAATGGTTAGCTAGTTTGATTTGAGTTAGATCACATGCTACTTTATACACTTTTGTATTGGTTGGGTGTTTATTCTTGGTATTTATATAAGAGCATCTCCAACCATGACACTAAATTTGGTGTTGAAATTATACTAAATTTGGTGTTTTGGTGTCAAATATTTTTTGTCATCTCCAACCATAACACCAAATATTACACCAATATAATATTATATATTATTTAGTGCTTTTACTTCTAATAATTTTTATATTTTTATTGTTTGAAATTGATAAATAATTATCACACTTAAATATTATGTTCGTTAATTTTTTGTAATTTTATGTTTATAAAAGGCTTTTACATTTATATTTTTTGTTTAACAATATTATTCCTTTTATGTATTTATTTTATATAAAATATTATATTAAAATTACAAACTATTAATTATGAAAAGCACGTAAAAATAATATATCTATTTTAATAAAATTTGTATTAGTTAGTAATACAAATTTAACTATATTATAAAACAAAACAAAAATTTTATTTTAGTGTTTGGTGAATTTAATAGTATTACATAAAGTTTTAATTATTAACTATAAAATATTAATTTACAATGATTTAGTATTATTAATTGTTCATGATTAAATGTAATTTAAAAAATTATAATCGATATTTTAAAATAACAAATACATTACAATATAAAATAAAAGATAATAAAAATTTGGTGATTTCTAAATAGAAAATAAAATATAAAATTATATGATATTTTATTCTTTTACAATATAAAGAAAATGATAATAATCACTTAGTGATTTCTTACTTGAAAATAAAATTAAAAAATATATTTTATTTGTTTAAAATAATGTAAATATATAAATAATACAGTATATTTATGTTTATTTACAAATTTGAACTGTTTAATAATAATAATTTAACTATATTATTAAATGAAATATAATAAAATATGTATATTAAATATTTGGGGTGATGAATAGTGTTACACCAAATTTGGTGTAATTCACTCTACACCAAATTTGGTGGGATGGTGTCATTTTTGGTGTCTTAACATCTACCTGTATACATAAATAGAGCCTAAATAGATATATATATATATTAGTTTTAAAAAGTAAACATTTTCAAATAATAAAAAAATTAAAAACATTTTAACAATATAAAGATTGTACATTTTAAATTTCAAATTATTTTGCAAACAATTAAATTAATAGGTATAATCATATAAATAAATAAATAACTAAATAAGTGATAACTAATGTAATAATAACCCTGATAAAATATATAATAATATAATAATTTAGTTTTCTAAATAATAGTGCTTAGAGTATTCCAATGGGGATTCTATCCTTGGATTTATATATATATATATATATATATATATATATATATTTTGGGTTGAGCTTTTAAGTAAAATTAAAAACTCATAATTAAATAATAATAATATTAGTATATATAAACATATACATATGTGTATTTTAAGAAACCCGAAGCTAGAACCTCCCATTGGGAGTGCTCTTAGACACCTAAACCGCAAATTGTCTACGCGATTACACAGCCGAACTATATAAATCTGGATAAAACATTGTACAAATGAAAATGGTACGGTGGATTAATGCATATATAGCACCTAAACGCCCCTTAGTAGACGTCTGTACCGCATTTTAGGAGAGTGGCATAAAGAGATACGTACTTGGGGAGAGAAGAGGCCTTTTGGCGCAATCGCTGGACAAAACGGCCATTGTGAAAAGTTCGACCAGTAGGTTCATAAGGAAAGTCCTCCACCGGAAAAGGAACGACTGCTTTTTTCTCGTCCTTATAAAGTGATAAGCATGTGGCTTTCTGTGCATCGATTTCCTCCAAACAATCTATATATATAGACGCAAAAATTTAATGAAGAAATTAAGAGACAATATGTCTTTACATTTATGCCATGTAGATGAAAGTGAAGCGGATACAGACCTTGAAGGCCAAGCTTAGCTAGCATGAGTCGTCCTCCAGGTTGCATAAACTCACCCATCATTCTCACTGGTTCGCTCATGTCCCTCTCTATCACATGCACTCGACGTCCGTCCTGACAAAATCAATATATATTCCGACAGCAAATAGAATAAGAAAATAATTAACTTTGGCCGATAAAATACTTGGACCCTTAACTATCACGCAGGGCCGTGAACAACATGTACAGAGCCGTGCTATTGTGTATCTGAAAAGGTATTTGCCCCAGCCTCTCAAATATACTAAAAATTTTAGGGCCCCCAAAATTACTTAAATGCAGTGTGTCAAAGTGATTTCTGCGTTTTATGTTTCTCAACTTTTAGTGTTCTAGCCACCCACGTTTGAGCATTTGCATGTGTGTGTGTTTTTTTTTCTGAAAAAAATTTATATAGAAAGAAAATTAGAATCTAAATATCAGAAACCGAAAAAGAAGATGTTTCCAAATAAAAAAGGAATATGACATATTTTCCAAAAAGAAAACAGAAAACATAAATCTTAATTAGATTTTAGATCTATTTTCAATTGGATAATCTTCTTTCAAAAAAATTTTGATATTTCAGTGACCGTGATATCTTTCGTTTGACTTGTTTTGTTTCGATGACTACACAATGATAATTCTTCTTCTCCTTTGTTAGTATAGTTTTTAGAGATTATGGTTTTATCTTCATTATATTTTGTGTCTTTCAGAACTATACTAACTGTATTAAAAGGCCCCAGTTTAAAATCTGCTTCAAGCCTCTTAAAACCCTTGCACGGCACTGAACATGTAATGGAAAAGGCTACCGTTATATCTAAATTGACTCCTTTGTTGTTTAATTAGTAAAACACTTTTAGATTCACATATAAAGGGTAATTTTTTGTAGATTTGTTTGTGCTAGTTAGTTTATTACAAGTATTTGTGGTGGTTACGTTAATCTATAACATGCATGCTTTTATACCTAGGCATGACACTGCTGTCACTAGGGGTGTGCACGAATCGAATATTACCGTATTTTCCAGTATTTGTGATTTACTTCGGATTTCACGAATATCTGATTTTCTGATTTGCTTTGCTTCGGAAAAAAACGGATATTCGGTTTTACGGATATCCGGAAAATTTATGAATATTTACGAATATTCACGGATATTTACGGATATCTTTTCCACTATGTTTAATACAAGTAAATCTGAAAATATTATACAAATTTGTTCTTATAAAAGATAAAGTAAAACATTAATGAAACTGTTTATTTATAAATTCTTAAAATTCATAAAAATTCTTATAAGTTAAATGTTTTAAGAAGAATTGTAGTTTCTTCTAAAAATATTATAATTCTTTTCTTCATATTATATTTTTATAAATAATTTTATAAATAAAATTTGAAAAGATTATACATTAAAAACTCTATTTAACTATAGATATATAACTATTTATATAAAATCGGAGCGGATCGGATATTCGTCTCTAATTTTTTTAGTATTTGTGATTTGCTTCGTTTTTAATGGATAGTGATTTTTAATATTTGCTTTGGTTCGAAGACTTACGGATGTCCAGATTTTTCGGACCGAATCGAAACGAATAACGAATCGAATCAAATTTAACGAATAAAATACCCAGCCCAAGCTGTCACACGCCAATTTTAATTACCTTAGCAAGAGCATAGGCTAGAGCTGAGCCACCGACACCAGCTCCGACGATGATGACGTCTGGACCACCGTCTCTTCTCTGCTGGCCTGCCGCGGTATTCGTTAGCTTGGTTGTCTTCTTCCTTCGGATGTAGGATATTGCCCACGTCAGCACGAAGGAGAGCAGCGTCATCCAAAAACAAACTTGCGTTAAATACATATCCATATTGATTAACTATTCTTAATATGGGTTATGAGATGAGAGAGCTGAGAATGCCAGAGTAACATATTTATAGTCGAGATGGACGTGGCATCACCACATGCTAAATTATAATGATTATTTAAAAGCAATAAATTTATTTATTATTATTATTATTTTTTGTTGTCCATATGACGAGAGACGTCGTTGTCATCTAACTTGTTTAAATTGATATTGTCTTTTACCACGAAATAAAAAGTTGATATTGTCCATTTCTGAAGAAAGTTGATATTGTCCACTCTAATAAATATTTCTGTGTCCTAGTCGGAACAAGAAAAGAAAAAGGGTACCATACAATTGACAATTCTGAGTGTCTTGAATGATGTATAAAAGTAGTATAAAATAAAAGTAGTATAAAATATAATTAACGTCAATCGACGTTTTATATAGTCATAGTACGTACCGTATTAAACTGGTTACGTTGTTTAGGTCAACTTTCACATTTACAAATGAAAGATATTCGTGTAGTTAGGGTTTGTTTGTTATTTTGCTACGATTGTAACTAGGGTTGACAAATGTTCCAAAATTAAATCTGATTTTTCGAAGTTACGAAATGTTTTCAAAACTACATAAATATTGGTCAGTCAACCATTAGGTTTGGTTTTCGAAAAACCTACGTCAAGATAATTTAGTGTTCAACATGCTTCAATTTGACTAACAAATGTCGATAATGTTGAGCTAAACTTGAAGTAGCCTTGGAAATAAGCTATTAATTTCCTTTTATCTTATGGAATAGGAAATTATCTATTTATGTGATTCCTAATGAGTTTAGAAAATTGTGAGTTATATATAAAGAGATGCATATGATGTTGCATAACTTATGAACTGTGAGCTGTGAGCTTTAGTTTTTTAGCAAGTTTTCTAAAGCATTGAAGTGATTAATAAAGTGTTTAAGTTTGCGATATACTTTGTGTTTTTGAGTCGGATTCAATATTTGATATCAGAGCCTTACGAAGCTACTGAATCGTGATCAATAAGAAAAGCGGAGAAGATATACATGGGTGATGCAAAGGACGAAATCGAGATGACTAGCAAAGAAGTCGGACCTTCTTCTATCAAGTTCCCCATGCTAAATTCATCGAACTACACAGTATGGGCTATGTGCATGAAGATTTCTCTCAAGGTCAATGAAATATGGGAAACTATTGATCTCGGGATCAAGCATGAGAAAAAAATAACCTAGCGATCGCCCTGCTAATCCAATCAATTCCCGAAGCTTTGAAACTTCAAGTGGGTAACCTTGATACAGCAAAATCTGTTTGGGATGCAATTAAGGCAAGACATGTTGGAGCAGAAAGAGTATGAAAAGCAAGATTGCAGACATTAATGGTAGAATCCGATAGACTCAAGATGAAGGAAGAAGACACAATCGATACTTTTGTGGGGAAACTATCTGAGATCTCTTCCAAGTTGGCATCACTGGGAGAGGTGATAGAAGAGTAAAAAATTGTGAAAAAGTTCTTAAAGAACTTACCAAGAAAGAAGTTCATTCATATGATTGCTTCTCTTGAACAAATGCTGACCTAAACACAGTAAAAACTTCGAAGATATTGTTGGACGAATGAAAACTTACGAAGAAAGAATTTATGACAAAGAAGAAGAACACGATGACCATGGCAAACTAATGTACGCTAAAACAGAGTCACAGCAAGGCAACTACAATGGTTATGGCGGAAACAGATTTAGAGGACGAGGAAATAGGAAATGTGAGGAGAAAACATGTAACTACATTGTATATGCTCACAGAAATAGGATTAGTGATCAAAATACATGTAAGATGATTATCTCTTTGCATGTTTATAACAAGAGGGCAAAAGACCTTTTGGTCAAAGCCTACAACAAGAGATGTTTTTCTCTTGACAAGAAACTCAAGATAGAATAAATTCATATAAAATCATAATCAGAAGATAACTTGACGTGACAAACCTTTAAACACTTAAGATTTGCTTTCTAATTTACTCAAACCAAAACACATCTTAATTATATTATCTACTTTTGAAGAAATTAAGATCCCATCGGCGTAATAACCCGTCTAAGACGTTTCCTGATGTGCTACTACGTCCAACCACAGTCACTGTTGCCTTTGTACGTGCTGACAAGTCAATGGCGTCACCTGTGTCCTGACTCATTTTGGGTGAGGCACCAGGAACAAAACCATTTACAGGTCCTAGAAGAGAATCTGATGTTTTACATGTAGGATTGTCTTCAGAAGATGGTGGTGCATCAGAGTTACTTAGTGTTGGACCGGAAGCAAAATATGTCTCACGATGTGCTGATTCTGGTTCTGTAGTAGAAGCATTGCCTTCTTTTTCTACAGTGTTCTCTGTATCTGTCTTTGAAGGTTCTTTATTCTGATGAGTTTCGACCTCCACGTCCTTCAGCGATTTCATCACCGCTTCCATCAGCATCTGAAGCCATTTAAGATATGTGAGAACAAATGAATATCGAGAGAAGTCATAAGGAGGGATCAAAGGGTCCGATTTTTATTTAATTCTCACTCTCTCTTCTTCATCTGCGTTAGATGGAAAATCTGCCAACTCCTCTACTTGGAACTCCACGTATTGATCATCATCTAAAGCTACAGAGAGATGAGGAGGATACGGATCACCATTAGACAAATCAAAGCTGATCATATCAGAAGATGAACTGCTGGAGACTTCGTGATTCTCTTTTTCCTGAAATAAAAACATATCATGCAACGTCAAGAGTCTTTCTTCATTTCTTTTTCTTTTATAGTTTCACTTCCACGGACAATGATTTATATGTACAGAAGTTGGTCACCCAAGCACTAGTGTCTACTTTTATAGCCATCATATACATGAATCTAACTGATTAGTCAATGGCCAATGACCATTAATTACGTATAGATAGAGAGAAAAGAAACAGAGAAACTGATCGTAAACCTTAGTTTCTGAAGATGATTGATTAGATGGGACGTTTGAAGGAACCTGAAAGTAAGAAAGGACAATCAACACTGAGATGGAGAAGCAAGCGAAGCAAACTCTATTAGTTTGGTAGCTATGCAAAAACAGTTACATGGTTTCTATGATTCCAAATTTGGAAATAGTCAGCTTTTGGGAAATAATCAGCTGTGATTTGCTTTTGACGCTATAAGCATTTCAAAATTGAAGGGAGGAAACTGATGTTTCCATGTTTCTAGGAAATCAGCAAAGATAGAACCATATTTCAAACATGCAGAATGTAGTCACCTCTGTACGACTCATAGGTCTTTTCATGCGGACTTCATTGATTGCATCGGAGGAACTGCCTGAAGCTACATTTGAAACCAATGAGTAAAGATGCTTCCACATGGTTATATAAAACCTAGACCCAGATGACTTACTTTTCTGTGCGGAGGATGGTTGAGAACTTAGTTCTTGCATGGTACTCCAACTGCCCTGAACATAGAACAGTTAACATCATTGACCTTTCTCACTTAAAGAGACAAAATCACTCCAAAAGAAACTAAGCTAAGCAGTCTGATGCATCACTGCAAGTTTCATTACCTTGACAAAATAATCATCCACCGGGTCAAACAATCTGGTCCCAACCACCTCTGGAGGTTGAAGAACATTATGAAAAAAGATGTTTATTGAATCAAAGTAGAATTGTGGCCGCGGTGAATTGTGGTCTCCCTCGAATTTAATGATGTTTTTGTCTCCCTGGCATGATCAAAAGGTAGATGTTTAAAGGCTACATGGTCAAGGGGCTATTGAGACATCTGAGAGGCTTAGAGGACGTTAAAGGATAATATGAAGAAAGTCATCTTCTATGGAAAGGAAGACTTACTGTGTATGCTTCATATACACGCTCTGAGTGATGAGGGCGAATAAAGTCATCGTCTATGGCATGTCCAAATAAAACTGGAACAAAACATGACTTCGCTACCTGCAGCATAGAATTGAGAAAACGAGAAATAAAACATCAGAAAACAGAGAGCTAGAAACAGAATCCCCACTAACATCTGTATTTGGTACATTTACCATAAAACATCTTTATACCAAAGAATGTGTGAATCTCAGAGGTTGAAACCTCACAGAATGTGAGCAAATACGAAAATGATCACCACAAAGATGTTGTTACAAATTAGTTAAACAACTAGAAGGACAAACTACCTTAATGGTGTTGAGATCCGTTATGTCAAACTTGGCTTTCTTCTGAACAGCTCTCCGCATATATTGTATTGCAAATTTTATCTGAATACAAAAATTGAAAAGGAGCTTAAGATTAAATAATGTGGAAATCTTGTAGTAGGCAGAACTAAAAAAAAAAAAACCCACAAGAAACAGAAGCTACAAGTTTACTTTAACTTACAGTGAACTTCGGTAACGGGAACTTATATGTATCTACAAGTTCCATCATCAAATCGACCAAATCAGAGAATGGACTGTCTAGAACCATCGCTGCGATAGAGGGATCCTCAGCTCCATACATCAAGCTAGAAAAATAAGTGTAAGCAGTTCCAAACAGTTACTTGAAACTTCGTGCAAGACTTGAAATGACAAAAAAAAAAAAGCAAATCAAGAAATGAAAGAATTAAAGGAACCTTGTGACAGCACCCATTGAACGACCCCATAAGCCAATCAGGGACACATTTCCATCTGTGCGCAAAAACTCAACCACCGCTTTCAGATCATCTTTCTGCAAGGAGGAGCCACATCACGTTTAGCAATGATTAAAGAAGTGACTACTCTCACAGGATAATGGATATTAAACCCAGTGACTGAGATAAATATTTAACTATCGACAACCTAATCAAGGACACCTACAATCCCATGTGATCTTCCCACTTGGTCACTCTAACATGAACTAGATAACAGAAAGTTTATCTCTACAGACCAAACCAAGTAGCATAGGCACATTGATTTTAATTGGATATGAAAAGATACAGAAACCGCAAAAGATTGGAAAACTTGTTTCCTCAGAGGGGCACATACTTCGTTCCAGCCCAGTGTGACATAGTCTCCGCCCGAGACACCAGAACCCGAAAAGTCAAGAGTGAAAATCGTAATGTTTGAAGGAAGTAATACGATGGCAGCTTCACTGGCATCAGCTCTACATCCACTGAGAATTAATCAAAGGGTAATTAGTGAACAATACGCTCAAAAGAACAACAACAACAACCAAGTAGTAGGGGAGGTAAAGTGGAATCTCTTGACAAAAAAAAAACAATCAATTATGAATTATTTAGCTTTATCTCACCAGTAGAGCTCAACTCAGATTGAAATCCTAATTAAATTTAAAGATCACCTGTTTCCATGACAGTATATTACACAAGGTAGAGGCCTATCTTCGGGAAGCTCAAGTGGCATGTAATGACTACACTTAAGGACATCTCCCCTGATGTTTTTAACCTGTCAGATACGAGATCCCCCTATAAACCTTAGGTGATGAAAAGATATAACTAAACATTGAGTTGAGAGGTTCAAAAACTATTATGCCAGATAGATGGGAGAGGTATGATAAATATAAGATGAATGTAGAACCTCCTCCATATGAGTCTAAAGGCTAAAAAAAAAAACTAGAGCCTGAAAGGATTATTATTATATACCTCTAAATCTTTCCGCTGGTACCATCTCCCTTTGAGCAAGAACTCCTGTTCCAAGAGATCATGTTCCGGTTTGTATTCAGCTCTGCATCAAAAAAACAAAAAACAAATCTTGTAATGGAATTGGAAGATGAAAAGGGTTTACCAATCCAAGTGAACTAGTCTGCTATAATTCATCTCAAAAAGAGATTATAATCACAAAAATAAAGTTACAAAGAAAAGTTCAAATCTGAAACTCTAAAAACGATTTTAATTCCAGACTTACAAAAAAAGGCATTCCACAAAAATAGTAAAAGAGGAAACTAAAACCCAAATTTCTAAAATAAGTAAGTTTTATAAGTTGTAGAAAATAAAGAGCTTCTTCACCTTGGAGGTCGAATGATGAAGTTAACAAGCTGCTCCATTTAGAAAATCAAACTTTTAGAAAAAAGATAAAAAAATCAACACCTTCTTCTCAATCTTCTTCTATCTTTCTCACGATTTGTCAAATCGATTGAGAAAAAGAACAGGATGCATATAGAAGATGAATTATAGCAATAAAAAGAAAACTCCAAAAGAAAGACGAAGATCGAGCGGAGAGACACAGAGAAAGAGAAATAAAGAAGCAATATAAACGGCTTTTTTTTGTCTAAGCTCAACTGTTTATTTCTTCTTTTCAGTTCTCCTTTTTATTAAACTAGTCCCCACATTTTTGTCACTTTTGACATTAACGCACAATATTTATTTCTACGTTTTGGATTTACCCCGTTTTGAAGAGTAATTACGGAATTGGTTATATAATCATCAACCATTATTGTTATTCAGAAGGTTTTTTCAGTGAAAGCTGACAAAGCGACAATTCAAATCAAAGCTTCTTTTGTTTTATTTTTCTTTTCTTTTTCCGGAAAAAAAAATCTTAATTATAAATTAAGGTTTTTACTCGACAACACGTATTGTCGTTATAGGTGGGCTTCGGACTGTCTTCATTTAAAAAGAAAATGAATAATACGAAGTCAAATAAATAAACACATATGAGGTTTAATTATTACAAGTACTAAAGCTGTAGGAAGGGATGACTTGGAAATTCCGACACCTAAGTGCACATCTGGCACAGAGATTATCAAATATTTTCTTCTTGTTCTGGATATGCTGGCACCCATGTATGGAATGGGAAACACACCAATTAATTCTCTGTGTGTGTGCACTTTCTCATGTTAAGAAATACGAATATTCCGTATCTGAGTACAATAAGTTTTGGCTAAGAATCAAACCACAAACAAAATTATTTAAACAAATATAATAGATTCTAGATAAGACTTGTATCATAGTCTTTGTAAAATCTATAGTATATCAATGATTATAGTTGTTCAAAGTTTGGATATTATGGTTCTCAATACAAAATTTCGAACAACAATAGAGTTGAAGAGAAGTCCAACTATATTGAAGAAATTAGTAAATAAGAAGATATGCTATTGATGGCTTACAAGAAGGACGAAGCTCACAAACGTAAGCATTAGATCTTTTTCAGATCTCCTCTTGTTTTGATGATCTAATAGCATTGTTCTCAGCCGGATCGGTTTGACAGAAAAGATTTGTCCGGTGGGGTGGTGTAAACCAAAACGTGTACCTGATTGTTTCTTGTGTGGACAAGATACGAGTGGCAACGAGAAGACAAGAGGGAAGTGGCCATTTACATCCTAAAGAACGCAAGACGCTTGAAGAAATCAACTATCTACACAAAACCCCATTGAACTGGCAGAGCTGGAGAAGAGACGTGAGATGCTCAACCAGTTGGCTAGCGAGCTCAAGGTTCCTAATTCATGTCTCCTCTGCCCTATTCTTTTTTTTACTACTACTAGTTGTTAACATCATATTTTAGTTATTATTTTCTCTTGACATTTAATAAACGAAAACAGAGTGTTTACTTTACGCAATCAACGAGTGTGGCTTCTTCTCTTGTTGTATACTTAAGAGGGCTAGAGAATTGTTTTTGGAAAAAGAGGAATTGCAGATTATACATAAGATACAGTTCTTTGACCTTTTCTGCACTTCGGGAAAAGGATTCTTCCAGTCTCTATGCGTTCTTGATCACTGCAGATCGGGCTTTCAGGTTCAAGAAAATGCTCCTGAATGTATATCCAGAAGAAGAAAAAAACGTTACAACAAAATCATTTTGCATGAAATTTTTTAATAGCAAAACGTGAAAGAAAGATAAGAGATTTGTTTACCAGCAGGAGGCGATGATGCTGCCGAACAAGACGCGGAATTGCAGAGGGACATACTGATAATTAATCCATCCCACAATAGGCCAGAACTTTGTGTTACATACAGAAAGTTTCAGAAAATCAGAACCACCAAATGGAACAACAATGTCAAAATGCAACATTAATGTATATGTGTTCAGGTTTGTAAACTGAAATATAAAAGTTAATTACTATGTTTTCTTTTACCTTCCAGGCTGTTAACTGTATGGTAGAGAAATCTTTCCCAACTTTGTGCTTCACTAGCTTCCATGGCCCCCTGTAAGAAAAAAAAATTGCAAGGATTTAACTCCCACTAAAGAGAGAAACAAAAAAAAAGGGATTGAACTGTAAACTGTACCTTCAACTACTAAACCATAGTAAGACATGAAAAGAAAGTTGTTCCAAGGAGAGGATGTAACTTGTTCCAACAAAACCTGCACCAAACACAGTTTTCTTGTTACTTAAAAAGTACTTTGCTCCATAAGAAATGATAAAGTTCATGAGATGCAAGTGGTACATATGATCAGATTCATCCAAAGGAAACTATGTCACCACACCATTTATTAATGAAAAAAAGAAGCATTGAAGAAGAAGAGGAGGCTTGTTTGATACTGAAGAAGAATAAATCATTTGAAAGCGAAAGGAAAAAACCTTTTTGGCGACAGTTGTGTTGTTCTTCTTGCCTTTGAAAAGAGCATCCATCAATTTGTGGAAGTAGTGAGCAAATGGCCCACCATGACATAACCCATACAACTACACAGATGATGATCATCATCATCACTTTCAGAAACAAGAAAAAAGGTATTGAAATCATAGAGAGCAAAGAAGGAACACCATAAGGAGAAGCAATCTACGGAACTGAATCTTTTTAACTCCAGAGATCTTCTGAGCTATGGCATCACTGCAACCTGCCAAAACCCCAGCTGTGATCGCCTGACCACACAAACATACAAAGAGTTAAAAAGAGTTAAAATGATGATCATCGAACAATCTTTGATTTTTAAAGAAGTGAGGACCTTGGTTCGTAAAGGGTGAGCTTGGAGCTGAATTAGATATTTCCTCCATGCGTCTTTGGCATAATCCGACATGCCCCCCAAGATATTCTCCTGATTCTTTTATGTCAAAACGAAAAAGAAAGTGGAAGAATAGCTAGCAAGAGCTGAGGAACAAGAAGACTAGGAGGAGATCCAGATTTGATTACAAGAAATTAATCATGTTTTTTAGTTGCATTTATTTATTTAAACAGAAAACAAATAGATTTACGGGTTCGGTGGAGATACACTTTAAGGGATATCAAAACAAATAAGCAAATGCCTAAAATCAGGAATATTTTTTTTGTCTGTGCCTCGAGAAATTGCATCTCTCATATTTCCTGTGTTAGTCCACAAGTTGTCATGTAGTTATCCGATTGGCTGTTTTATTCTTATAGACAAAGTTTGGTTAGATTACAAATACTTTAACAGAACTATTGTCTGTCTTTTCATAAAACAAGCGTCATTGTTTGTTCATGTCGATTTGAAGATTTTCTTAATTGTTACTCCCTCCGTTCCATAATATAAGATGTTTTGTAGATTTTCGGATGTTTCAAAATATAAGATGTTTTGATAGTTTTAAGGTACTTTAACTTTATTGGAAGTTGGTTAGCCAATAACATTTTACTGCATTGTTTATGATTGGTTAACTTATTTTCAATTTATATTATTAATAATATTATATTCTAAAAAAGTAAGTTTCTTAATTATTGTGCATTCAAGCAAAACATCTTATATTATGGAATGGAGGGAGTATATTATTGTAACACTCCAAGATAATTGATCTACCTAATTATGAATTTATGGTGCGACTTGCCTCCTTGTTATTGATGCAGCTCTTTCACTAGCCATCCTAGTCCCAAAATAAACCAAATAAATAGTTTTACAAACAAAAAACTAAAAAAAATAGAAACTATTGAAGAAATATCTATATCAATGTAGATATATTTTTTCTATTCTAAAAATATTTCAATAAAATTTTCAGATTTCGTTCTGCAGAATTTACATTCTATAAAGTGAAAAATGAAATCCACATTTTTCATTAAGTCTACTAAGATATAAACCATCTACCTAGAAACATAATCTAAAATATATGGAATACACATTACAACAAAACTTCATTCTTAGACAACAAACATGAGCAAACATCTTCTTAAAATCAGCCACATGGCGTGTTTGCTAGCGCCAGCGAGCGGCTTTTTGAGGTAAATAACAAAAGAGCAGAGGACAAGAGCCATTCCCATTTTGACGAAGAAGTAAGCAGAGGACAAGAGCCAAATAAAAATTTAAATATCAATGTTCCACAACAGCATTGTACAAATTAGATGAAGAATATGATATCATAAACTATTCAGGCATAACATGTGTATTATAAACAAAGTTAAAGCATTGAAAACGAAAGCAGAGTACCTCAGAATTAGCAACATCGTAATACTAACATAAGCCATCATCATGAGCGAGAATAACTGCCTCGCCTCTGATATAAGCCCATCCCCCAATAGTAGTTTTGGATCCAATGTCATTGAGTTGAATTCATGCATACATGTCGTAATCTTCCTCATCAATATCCTCGAGGTCTTCGTCCGCTATGTGAACTTCAGCTAATTCGGAAGTAGGATTGAAGTCTTCGGATCCAACTCATGCGTTTCCAGATTTTCTATCACGTCCTGACCACTTCCCAATGTGTGTTTTTCCTTGTCAAATGACACCAAGAACTCTAGAGTTATTTTGCGTTCTCCTCAACAGGAACCAAGGGCTCACTTCAACATTGTTAGACTCAAACAGAAACATGTCCTTCTGAGACTTGTGACACTGTTTTCGAATGTGTTCTGCTCCTTAGCAACCTCTCGTGAGCAAAGAGTGTTTTCCATTTCTTCCTTATTCAACCCTTTAACCAAAGTTCTTACTTTAGCCACTCAAGTCGTTTTGTTCTTCTCTTCATCTGAACCTCCAACAATTGTTCAAATCCAGCATGTCCTTTGTCTTCTTGATATCCGACGATTTCTTAACCTTCACGTCAAAACAGCAAGCTTCTCATGCAGCTTGCTTTGGTATTTACTAGTGTTTATATTGCTACGTCCTTTGTTCCGTCTCATCTCGATTGCCTTTAATTCCCAACATTATCCTAAATATTTCTTCTCAAAGCTACACTAGAACCGTTCCCAATCTTCTCAATTTTACACTCAGATTAGGAAGGAAGAACATATGTTTTTCCAACTCAAGTGAATCATGTGCCTTAGTGATCGCGGTACTTGCATGAGCAATGACTTACTTCTGCGTCAATCCTAATGACGGTGACTAGGTTTTGGATTCTCTTTTACTGGATAATTATTTCTAGAAAATGGGATTTGGATTTTTACTAGAGATTGAAAGTAGAGTAACATACCTCAAAGATTTTTTTTACCAGAAGATGAATCCTCTCCAGCGCTGGGTTTATTTCTTTCAGCCGGACATCGGCAAAATAATTTATGAATTTTGGAGAAAAAATGCCTTTTGGTTTTTGTTTGTGAAGAAAAGAAACAACTTACTAATGAAGGAAATATCGTATATATGTAAATGTCACCACAAGATGTCAAGAACACAAAATCAACATTATTAAAAGAGAATCACTACTAACTATTACACTTATATTACCTTGGAATATTATTTATTTTGCCAGTGCTTTTTCAAAGAAAGTTATATCATTCATTAATGGTATAATGATAATTTGTTAGTGGACTAACCTAAAAATCTCAACACAAAATATGTCACGGTAACACTATTTTAATAACCGTTTGATGGTCATATATTAGTGTATTCTCTTTTATATATCGATGTATAATCGTTAGCTATTAATTTATTTATTTTAATAAAGAGTTGCTTTTTTATAGACGATCTTATGTTAATAGTCATTGTAAATGCACTCTTGAACTCTCCCTGCTCCACTTTGGCTCTCTTTTGATTTTTTGATACTCTCTTCTGTCTCTGTGTATCTCCCTTGATCTCTGATTCCTTCTTATCAATAATTTTTATCATCTCCGAGATGTCTCCGTTATTTAGCTTGCCTTTCCCTTGTTTTACAATATGAAAAAACCATATTAAACATACTGTTGAAAACTTTAATTAAATCAATACACTTTGCATACTCATGGAAAACTTTGAAAACTAAATACTAAAAATATATTAAATATATATACACTTATAACATACCATAAAAAATTCTGTGGACAGGATGTAAAAGTTTGGTTTGCTTCTACATACTGAAAATTATTACCTACACTTTTTTCAAGATGGGAGTTTGTCAAAGTGTTAAATTTACAATACAGAAAACATGTTAAACTTTTGTATACAACCTCTAACCGACCATAGAGATTCTATAGACCGGGTGCAAAGTTTGGTTTGTTTCCAGCATACTGAAATTTATCACACAGATTTTTTTCCCAAATTGAAAGCTAGTGTAAGATTAAATTTACAATATGAATAACATATTAAACTATACACCACCAACCGACCACAAAATTTTTTATAGACATGATTGTGCAAAACATAAATATATATAATATAAAAGTTTAAAATAAAACTAAAAGTGAAAGGAAAAAACAGTTTTTTAGCAAAAAGAAGAAGAAAAAAACTGACCGGATGCGATGTCAATCTTTGACACAGAATCAATCTTATGGATAAGGCTCGGAGATGAAAGGGATCCTCTCAGTAAAAAATCCCAGAGAGCTTTGCTCGAGAACGTGCTCATAAAATCTCTCCGTCATTTTGGCTTGTCCTTTCCTCGTCTCCACTCTGGTAATAACTTCTGTTACAGCAAGAAAATCCCCCAGAAGAACGCAGTAAATATCATGAAGCAAGTGAACACACAAATTCCCTGATAACAAAATATTCTTTTTCAGAAAAAAAAAACAGATTTGTTCGAGAAGAAAAAACAATTACTATAAAGAGATTAAAGAGGAGGAAATTTAGATGTTTGAGTGAAGTGAGAGTGAGTATTTATAGGAAAAGAGTTGACTCAAAAGAAAGAAAAAAAGAAAAAAAGAAAAAAGGGAATTGATAACAAAAGTAATAAATTTTCTTACCGTGTATTCGTGTAACGGTCAGATTTTTTTGGGAACTTGGTAATAATCTATCATGCGTGCAACACTGTGACTTCTGAGTTGACAACTTTTTTTTTCTCTGAGTTGACAAATTGATTTCTTCTTGTATCACAACGGTAAAAAAATTACCTTACCATTTCAACAGTCTGAATTGATTCAAATAACGAGGAAGACATAGACACCTTATAATGGGCCACATTCGGGTTAACTGGATAGTGGGCATTACCTAGTGGGTTTTTAAAGTGTCCTCTTCGCTTTTGTAGTTTGAGCGGGGAATATCATTTGAGATTTCCATTTTCACATCAATTGCTACGCAAAACGCTGCGTTTTCAAAATAAACTCGTGGCAGCAACAAACAACAAAGACAAAACGCAGCATTTAGAGGCTTGTGGTGGTTATTCTTAACGTGCACAAGGCTTTGTTCTCATGCAACGATACGCGAAACATTGTGTCTCGTTTCTGGTCAAACGACACAAGTGTTAATAGACGTCTGAATATCTATATAAATAGTCCAAAAACATACGAACACAAATTAACACAAAAGATTTACAACATATCGAATCAGAAGACAAAAAAATGGCGAATGAATATGGAATCGGAATGGGATCGGTTATGGCGATTGTGATCGTTGCGATAATATTGTTGTTCGTTCCGCTAATGATGGGACCAGTGGCTCCACCATCTCCTCCACTTCTCTTGGTGTTTCCTCTTGTCTTGCTCTTTGTGTTTCTCTATCTCCATTTTACGTGCAAGTGAGAATCTCTTTTTGGTGATTACCATATGTAAAGATGTAATGTTGTATGTATTTATCAGATAAATATTAGTGTACTTATTCTCAAAAAAAAAACATTAGTATACTCTACATATATATAAAAGAATTTTCTTTCAATTTGCAGTTAGTTAATAAATAGCTTTCTTTTCTGCTCTTTTCTCCCACTTATTTTTCCAATATTATTATCTTTCCAATATTATTATTTGATACTTCTAGATGTCTAGACCCAACTCAAAATATATTTGGATTTTGTGCACAATCAATTATTATACCATATATAAAGTCTTATGTTTATTAAACTGTAAATGTTTGGAAATGTTGATAATAGCTTGGAAATGTTTCACTTGTCTGTCCAAACGAATAGATAGTCGCAGACATCACCATGATCATGGTTGAGAAAATTATCTGTTGCATTTTTCTGCATCTGTTTTCTGCTTGCCTGCCAATCATATCGGGATTGCTATTAAATCGATTTTGTATATTACTGAGATTTTTATTTGTGTTACTATGACCTGGAATACACGATTCAACTTGGCCTCTTGTTCAGAATTCAACAGCCGAGCTTGTATAATTTCTTGAAACAAAAGTTACAATGTCACGTTCAGATTTTGAATCATGCTAGAGATAGACACTCTCTACTTAGATGGTTTGGTTTGTAATAAGATGATTTGAAAGTTGAACATCAAACGCGTGTAGAAAGAAAGATTCACGATATTAAAAGAGAGAAAAATTCCATCCAAAAAAGTTGTCTAAATTAAACCCCATAACCATTTCTGAAAGATCCAAAATGTATTCAAGTATCGAAGCAAGAGAGTAGTAGTAACAAACAAAAAAAAAAAGTAGATAAGAGCAGACAACTTAAAAGAGGGATGTTCCCTTTCCCTTCTTGTCTCCACCAATCTCAAAGTGCTTGCACCTCTGCACCAACCAACACAAATTGTAAGAAACACATCTCAGACTCAAAACCAGTGTAAACAAAAATAATAAAAAATGTCTCAGTCTCATTACCTTAATCGAGTGTTGAGAGAAATGCTTGCATGTTTGGCACTGGAGCCTCAACACAATCTTCTTGGTTGTCTTAGCCTGTTCCACACAAAAATACAAAATAATGAGCACATACGAATTAACCGATCATTTGAATAAGACTAATCAGAGACAATTCACAAAGTCTCAAAATATGAGAATCTCAAAACTGGTTCTTAGATGGAAGACACTAATTAGAAGTCGATCCAATGTTAAGTCAACACAAAAGTGTTTTGGTTACCTTCTTGTGGAAGACGGGTTTGGTCTGACCACCGTAACCGGATTGTTTGCGGTCATAACGACGTTTACCCTGGGCAGCAAGACTGTCTTTACCTTTCTTGTACTGGGTGACCTTGTGCAAGGTATGCTTCTTGCATTCCTTGTTCTTGCAGTAAGTCTTCTTAGTCTTGGGAATGTTCACCTACCAATTCACCATACAGTAACTTATGAGTTCAAAACTTCCTGTTTTCACCAACATACATATTGATAGGAATCATAAGATCACTATTCAGATATTCAAGACTGAATAGTGTATGCGTGTTATTAAATGTTCTGCTACTGACAATAACCATCACAACATACTTAAATAACAAAAATGGTTGCAAAATATACTCAATTAGTCAAGACTGATAATAGTCTCCTCTTACAATATTTTTTTGGTGATTTAACCATTTTCTACACTACGGATTAAACTCTAATTCACGAATGTAGAGGCAAAATCAGAAACAAACAGATCTATAAACAATAGTTTTCTTCCTTCAGAACTCAACAGAGCTCTACGAAACACCAAGTGTCCTCCTATACTATGAGAGACCCAACAAGGGAAGCAGAGAAGAGAAGGTAAGAGAGTCTCTCACCATTTTCGCCTCGTGCCGCCGCCGTCCACCGCTGCCAAAAAAGAAACCACAAACAATCTTAACCAACAAAAGTTTATAAGAGAACCAACCTCGTGAAACCCTAGTGCCTTGTCAAACATACATTGGGCCTCTATTAATATT
This sequence comes from Brassica nigra, assembly GCA_016432835.1. Taxonomy (NCBI): domain Eukaryota; kingdom Viridiplantae; phylum Streptophyta; class Magnoliopsida; order Brassicales; family Brassicaceae; genus Brassica; species Brassica nigra. The sequence goes on from CM028246.1 coordinate 1,421,424, forward strand.
AAGCCCAGTTATCTAACCAACTATAAGCCCATTAAACAAAAATAATTATAAAAATAAATAAAACTAGCCGTTAAAGTTACAACGGTTATGTTACTTTGGTTCAAACTTCAAACCTCGAGAATCTCAAACCCTAAATCCCCAATTCACTCTCTCTCTCTCTCTTCTCTCAATTGAAGTTTCAAATCTTGAAAACATTCTAAACATGGCTCCGACTCCATCATCAGCAAGATCGAATCAATCCCAATTCACCTTAATCAGAACCCCACAAACCAAACAACGCCTCAATTTCCACCCCAAAACCCCAAACCCAGACGCTCTCCCACCGGAGCATCCCGTCGAAGTCGTCGGCCGGATCCGAGACTACCCAGACCGCAAGGAGAAACCTCCCTCGATCCTGCAGGTCAACCCAGACAGCCAAACGGTCCGAGTCAGAGCCGAGGTCGGGTACAGAGATTTCACCCTCGACGGGGTTTCCTTCTCGGAGCAGGAAGGGATCGAGACGTTCTACGAGAGGTTTATACAAGAGAGGGTCAAAGGCGTGAAGCTCGGTGATAAATGCACGATCATGATGTACGGACCCACGGGTGCTGGGAAGAGCCATACCATGTTTGGTGGTGGTGGTTGTGGGAAGGAGGAGCCTGGGATTGTGTATCGTTCTTTGAGGGATATTCTGGGAGGTTCGGATCAGGATGGTGGTGGTGGTGTTACCTTTGTTCAGGTCACTGTTCTTGAGGTTTATAATGAGGAGATTTATGATCTTCTTTCCACTAATAGTAGCAACAACTTGGGGATTGGTTGGCCCAAAGGTGGAAGCACTAAGGTAACCTTCTCTTTTAGAGTAAAGGTTTGAACTTTCTGTGTGTGTACCTTAACATTGCTTTAAGTCTTTGTGTTTGATCAATGTTAAAGTCTTGGACTTTGTTGTTGTTTTTACAGGTCAGGCTTGAAGTAATGGGGAAGAAGGCGAAAAACGCAACTTTTATTTCAGGGACAGAAGCTGGAAAGATCTCGAAAGAGATTGTCAAAGTGGAGAAACGGAGGATTGTTAAAAGCACACTTTGCAATGAAAGAAGTTCCCGGAGTCACTGCATGGTTTGTTTTCATGAAGCATGTTATTAGGTTTCTGTTTGTTAACAACTTATTATAAGTGAATTGTTTCTATGTGTAGATCATACTTGATGTGCCTACTGTTGGGGGAAGGTTGATGCTTGTTGACATGGCTGGTTCTGAAAATATAGACCAAGCTGGGCAGACTGGATTTGAAGCAAAGATGCAAGTAATATTTGCTTTCTCACTATATTTTGATTCTGATAAAGTTTTCAAAGTAACTGACTTGTATCTTTATTTAATATAGACTGCTAAGATCAACCAGGGAAATATTGCACTAAAGCGAGTTGTGGAATCTATAGCAAATGGAGACTCTCACGTGCCCTTTAGAGACAGCAAGCTGACTATGCTGCTTCAGGTGCATTTGAATTTCTTGTTCTGTTGTTTTTATCCTCTGGAATGTGTGTTGCTTTGAGATATTTAGTCTTGTTTCTGTTTTCTTGATGCAGGACTCTTTTGAAGATGACAAGTCAAAGATTCTAATGATTCTATGTGCGAGCCCGGATCCAAAGGAAATGCACAAGACTCTTTGCACTCTGGAATATGGGGCAAAAGCAAAGTGCATAGTTCGTGGGTCACATACTCCGAGCAAGGATAAGAATGGGGGTGATGAGTCTTCTTCTGCTGTGATTTTGGGAACAAGAATAGCAGCGATGGATGAGTTTATCTCCAAGCTCCAGTCTGAGAAGAAACAGCAAGAGAAAGAAAGGAATGATGCACAGAAGCAGCTGAAGAAGAAGGAAGAGGAAGTTGCAGCTTTGCGATCTCTTTTAATACAGAAGGAAGCATGTGCTACCAATGAAGAGGCGATCAAAGAGAAAGTAAACGAGAGAACACAGTTTTTGAAAGCAGAACTTGAGAAGAAACTCGAGGAATGCAAAAGAATGGCTGAGGAGTTCGTTGAGATGGAGAGAAGGAGGATGGAAGAAAGGATAGTGCAGCAGCAAGAGGAGCTGGAGATGATGAGAAGAAGGTTGGAGGAAATTGAGGTTGAGTTCAGGCGCTCAAAGGATGGAGGAGATATGGTGAAGTCAATGGATGAAACTAGTGGGTTTGCCAAGAGACTCAGGGGTCTTTACTCCGATGATGATATGGTGAAGTCAATGGATCTTGACATGGGTGATCCAGAACCAGTTAAGCAAGTTTGGGGAGCTGCTGTTTCATACCAACCAAGCAACACAATCACTAGCAATTTGTCTGATGTCTTGCAACCAGAGAGTATGCTTGCGCAAATGTACCCTGACCGTGTATGCCTGAGCACTGTCTTTGAAGAAGAAGAGGTCGAAGAAGATGAGGAGAAAGTGATAATCGAGGACAAAAGCATCTGCTCGATAACAACAACACCAGTGCCTAGTTTGAACTTTGGAGGTATGGGTGAAGAGAATAGCTTCAACATAACAGACGACAAAGAATCAGCAATGTCTAGAAAGTTGAGAATTCAAAACATATTCACCCTTTGTGGCAATCAGAGAGAGATGTCTCAACACACTGGCCAAGAGGATCTTCCTCAAGACAAGACTGATCAGTTGCTTCCTATGACGAATAAGGCCGAAGCTCTAGCAGTAGAAGACGCAAAGGAAAACAATATCTCAGTTGATGAAAGGAACAACGGACACATAGATATCTATGTTAAGTGGGAAGCAACTACTACAGATAACCCTCGGAAGCAGCTCATAACAACATTAAAAGTTACGAAGGACGCAACACTGGCTGACCTGAGGAAGCTTATTGAGATCTACCTTGGATCTGATAACCAAACTTTCACGTTTCTCAAGCTCGGGGTAATAAACCAATAACCCAACAAGTTCTTTTCATTTATCTGTTTGTTATATTCTGGTCCTAAATGCAGTTTTTTCATTTCATTATTTTGAAGGAACCATGTGGAGCTCAAGTGGCAAAGGAGAAAGAATCAACAGTTCAAGCTACGAGTCTGCCTTTCTGTAACGGACACGCTTACCTGGCTACTCTGAGACCGGGAAAGAGCTCACAACTTCAAAGTCTTACACCAGCGAGTCCACTTCCACTAACTCCCATAGAAAACAAGATGCCATTTATCACGCCCATCTCAAAAGTGACACAGAACCACCAAGTTGATGAACTTTCATCACCCATCGCAGCTCATCTCAGCTCCACCCCTTTCATCACTCTCCGCAGACATTAGCCGCTATGTCTCCGTTCATCACTCTCCGAGGACATTAGTCGCTATGTCTTCTTCTTTTATCTGTTCAAAGGTAGCCTTAGGGATGTAACCTTTGTCTTGTCTTCAAGTGTTGGAAAAGAACTAAATATGTACGTCCACATCTTCATCAATATATTCTACGATATTTCAGCAGAAGCAGAGCATTGTCTAAATCTACAGTGCACAACATTTGTCAGTAAATGTTTGACAACTTTAATTAAAATGACAGACAAGGTAGGTTTTGTATTTTCATCTCTACAATGAAGTTTTAGAAAACAGAAAGATCAAAAAACCTGTAGTCATCACAAGTTACACTTTAAGGATATGAATAATAACAAACAATGAGCATGTACATCTCTTTTCATTATTATCAACTTCTCCGTCCCTATCTTCATTTCTTGTTCTTTGCAGAACCGATGGTAAGGAGCTCAAAGCTTCTAATGGCATCATCATGCCCATGCCTTCCAGATGCAGATGATGGCTTAGACTCATACTGTTGAATTGTGGCGAGCCGTGATCCACTTGAAAATAATCGGCTTGAGCGGTTCTCGCTTGGCTCAGCTGAGGAGGAGCCAGGTCTGCTGCTTGACATCACACCTCTCTTTGAGGTACTTCCATTTCGAGATGAAGAAGGGTTTCTATCAGACTCGTGCTGCAAGTGAAGCCATCAATTCATAACATGCAAAGTTTCCCACGTTCTTTGGGATTTTCTTACTTTGGATCGCTAACTAGAGAAACTGGCACACGATAGATTTTACAGCCAGCGAAAGAACGAGCAACAGAAACTAACCACTTCTCTGGAAGAAGAGGGTACATCATCAGAAGATCTGTGTCTAGAGCGGTCACCATGAGCTCCTTGGCTTGAAACATTTCGTCTTGTGAATGCCTCTATTGCCCCTGAAAATCTTCCTCGGAGGTCCTGTCCCACTTAACAAGAGCAAGGAAATCAAGTTCTCAGTTCATTATTTCAATATATCTCTTTTTATTAACCCCACAGGTATAAAGACAGGGAACAATGTACCTGAAGTTTTTTCAGATCTTTCTGGAGGTGGTCCTGGAGGGTCCAAGGCTGGTCTTGGAGTCGGCTGTTGTGAACGATAGCCATAATAATAGAGCAGGATATTAGGATAAGATTTTGGATTGTTATGAAATTTGGATCTCCAACACTTGAAACCAATAATAAAACTAACCCTTGGTCTCGAAGTAGAGCCAGTCTGAGGATATTTTAAGGTTGTCCAATCAAACACGTAGTCCAGCTGGTAACCTACAAGCATAGTTCGTTTCCATCAAAACACAAACTATGGATACGTCCCAAAAAGCTGCATAGACCATCATAAACAATCGAACAAACACAGCAAGAAGATTCTCACCTTCACGAATAAAAAGATCTCTGAAAAGTCTTCTCAGATATGAATAATCTGGTTTGTCCTCAAATCTCAATGATCGACAGTAGTGGAAATAAGAGGTGAACTCTGACGGATGTGACTTGCAAAGAATCTCCAAAAAGAAAAAAAAGTAAAACCAAGCTAAGTCAAAATCTATTGGATATATGATAACATTATCCTCATACAAAAAGCTGTACCTCTACAGGAGTAAGCATCTTCTTTTCACTAATCTTATCATACTTCTGCTTCTTTGTGCCACCTTTTAAACCTTGCCACGGAAGACTGAGACAACACAAGGAAACATGGACTCTCTCAAGTTTAAGGTTTAATTCTTTTAAGCTGATATGCACCCAAGAAAGATTCACACCTTCCTCGTAGAAAATACATCAACACATAACCAAGTGACTCCAGATCATCTCTTCTGCTTTGCTCTGTAAGTATGCATACAAAAATGAGTCAGCAAAGAAGACAAGAATTTTCAAATGCTTTAGATAAGAAAGAAGTTCTTAACCAATCCCAAGGTGCGTGTTGACACTTGCATACCGTGCAGTTCCTGTTAGGTTCTTGTTTTCCCTGTCAATTTACAAGGAACTCTAATGAAGCAAGCCGGAAGAAGGGTGTAGAAAAGAAAGAATCAAACATTTGTAGCGAACAAAGGTATCCGAAAAGGAGGCATAAGATTCTGCAGATCTCACCTGTATGGTATATGTTTTTGTGTCTGAGAATCCTTGTATTTTTTAGCAAGGCCATAATCGATGATATACACCTGAGGAGGTTCAAAATTAATTTGGTTAACCAAAAGACAGACCGAGATATATGCTCACCATGAAGAGACATACAACAAACACACATGATGCAAAAGTAGGAATCACCTGGTTTGCTTTGCGCCCAAGACCCATCAAAAAGTTGTCTGGTTTAATATCGCGGTGAAGAAAACCCCGCGAGTGCATGTACTCAACTCTGCATATCTGCAAGAACAGATTAACATCATTCTCAAAGAATAACCTGAAGTCATACATAATACTCTGCATATCTGCAAGAACAGATTAACATCATTCTCAAAGAATAACCTGAAGTCATACATAATACTCTGCATATCTGCAAGAACAGATTAACATCATTCTCAAAGAATAACCTGAAGTCATACATAATACTCAGTAGTACTACTTACCAACTGATCTGCAAGCATTAAAACAGATTTCAAAGTAAACTTTCGATTGCAGTAATTGAATAAGTCCTCCAAGCTGGGCCCAAGAAGGTCGATAACCATGCAGCTGTATTCACCCTCGACTCCAAACCATTTGAGATGGGGAACACCAGCTATATTTAAAAAAAAACATGTCAAAGGCAGTGAGAGGTGAGAGGGTTGGAACTTAATAAACTTCACATAAACAAATCCTAGAAGAAACCAAAAACTCACTTCCTCCTTGAAGAAGCATATATATTTTCGACTCATACTGCAGTTGAGGATGCCTCGTCTTCACAGGTTCCTGGTGTCAAAGAAAACAGAAATGTAGCAAAAATCAATTCACAACATGGAAAAAAAAAAAAAATTTCTCAGCAATAAAAAGTCTTACTAAAACTGGGAGAATAAACAAAAGAGTACAGGCAGGATAAACTAGAATTTAAATTCGTAAAAGGTTGTTACCAGCTTAACTGCGACTTCTTCTCCAGTCTGAATATTGATCCCTAAAATAAAAAAGATCAAATTTTAGACACCAACAAGAACTAAACAAGAAGTAAAAAAACCAAACCAGAAAATGTCATATATACCTAAATAAAGTTCACCGAATGATCCACTACCGAGTTTCCTACCCAACTTAAACTTTCCGCCGATGACGTGATCCATCTTCTTCTGATTCCGTTCCATCTTTCTTTTTTTTTTTGCCGATTCTGATGCGCAAAATCACGACTTTATAACAACCCACAATCTCATCAGTGAAACCCAATAGCCATACACCTCAACTCCGGAGAAAAAAAAGCAAATGATGGAATCTGAAGAACCCACCAAGCAACAGTGGTTGAAGCTGGTTTTAATGGTGAAAGTTGCAAGAAAGAAAAGAGAGAAAGTGTTTTCTTTAGCTTCTGAGGAGAAAAGAAAGCAAGAAGAAGAATATAGCCAAAGAATTTGAAAGGAAAGGGAATTTAGTAGGGATTTTAGTGATTCGGATCTGAGTTCTGAGGAAAAAGTTTTGTGGAGAGTCAAATAGTGTTGAAGAAAAAGAGAAGGAATAATAATAAGAGAGGTGACGAGGAATAATGCGAAAATTGTAAAATCAAAAGTTATAATACATTCCACCAATCAGAGACTATCTTTGTTTTTGTTGGCCCATGTTAAAAAAGAAACTTAACAAAAAAGTTACCAACCGAAGTATATTCTCTTCTTCTCTGATTATTGGTTAGCTCAACAGTTAAAATAGAGCTTAAACAAGATACTCTCTACAGTTTCATCCGAGCATAATTAACTTCGGTCTCTTAGCCGGAGTTCTTAACTCATGATTTGACATTTTTTTTTTACATTTTTTTAGCTAAAAGACCGCTTTTATATCTCTTATTTAAGAACTCTCTTTTAGTCGAAGCTAAGAACTTTGGGGTTAATCATGATCTCATAGCATCTATTAGCTTCTTCTTATCTCGAAAGTCAGCCGCTCATCTACTTTTAACCTTTCTCACTCACGCCGATCGCCAGTTATAAATTTGAGAAAAATATCATTTAAATCATCAAATTTCAATTTTGGTTGAAATAAAACATCAACTTTTCGGTTACCAATAAAACATCCAATTTATATTAACGATCTATTTTAAACATAAACTTTTGATGATTATATCATTTTAGATCTATCGTTAGTCAACAGTTATAGTTGACTAACAATATGTCTAAGATGCCTTTTAAAGTTGATGTTTTTTGACACTAATGTAAACCAACAATTTTTTTCAAAAAATTGAAGATACTTTTACAATAAATTGTTTAGTAACTATAAAATTTTACAAATAAAAATATTGAATAAATAAAATTATAAAATTTTCATTATTTTCTTCAAATAAAATTTAAATAATTTTCATTTATATTCTAAAATAGTTAGTTCACATATCATTAGTTTAATAATTTTTTTAAATGATTATAAAGAAATTTTATAATTATTTACGATAATGTAATAATTGGATTATGGTTCATAGTTTTTTATTGTTTCTAAAATATTAATATTTTTTAATTTTCATAAGAAGAAAATTAATGTTATATCGATTCTTCATTATTTTAATTATTTAGCAACATTTTGGATCTTAACAGTTTTTGGTGAAACTTAATTTTCATTAAAACGCAGAAGGAATCTTATAACACATTTATAGAGACTATATAAATTTTGTTTTGGATAACTCTTTTCATATGAGAATAAAAAGTTGAAGTAACTTTTTACTAACAAATTTTTTGACGGTAACATTATAAAACATAATCCAAATAGTTACAAAAGTTCTGCATAAACATTTTTAAATAAATTCTCAATTACTGATATGTTAACTAGTTCTTTTAGAATATAAACAAAATTACATAAATTTTTACTTTGAGAAAATAAAAAACTTTTCTATTTTTGTTTTGAATTGTTTCTTATTTTTAATTTTAATATTAGTGTTACAGTTATTAAATAGACATATTCAAATATTTTGGAAAAGTGTTGATTTGTATTTGTGCAAAAAAAGATATTAACTTTAAAAGCTATTCTAGGCATAGTATTAGTCAACTATAACTGTTGACTAACAATATATCTAAAATGATATGATCATCGAAAGTTTATATTTAAAATGTTTGTCAATAAAAATTAAATATTTTTCGGTTTACCAAAAAAGTGGTGCTTTATTTCAATCAAATTTGAAAGTTGATGATTTGAATGATATTTTTCCCGTTACAAATTCGAACCGTCGTCAACTGCTGTTAACCACCACCACTGTCCAGTACCGTACTAGTGATCCAACCGTAAGAATCAGTAGGGTCAGAACTAAAGGGAGGAGTGATGGTCGTTAGGAAATCTTGTAAGGCGACAGAGTTGTCTGTTCTTGGCGCAGAAAGGGACCAATTGCTGTTAAAAGTAGCATCAGCTACTTTAGCTTTGATAGGAATACCAAAGCTCTGGGGACCATCATCACTTGGGATCCAATGATCTAGCCACAAACTTGCTTTTAGGCTCGTTGCTCACTTAGCACTTTCCAAAAACTGTATGGCAAGATCTCGAAGCCAGAAAAATACATGTCCAGCTCCAAAAAATCACCATTTGTTGTCTGGTTTGATGTCGATTATGCAATATGTTCCCAAAAAGGTGTGATGTCTACTTTGAAATCCACACAGGTGGTTTGGTTTTTGTATGGTTTGGGGGCCAAACACAGAGACAGACATAAGAAACTCATTCACTCTGCTCTCCTCCTGTAAACCGGTGGCGAAACCAATTATTTTGGAGGGTGAGATTTCATCATCTATGCAAAAAAAGACAAGCAATATGAATGGTTTTATAACAGAACACTAAAATCTGACAGTTTTATCACTCTCTGAATCCCCAAACTAAACATTTCCATCATAAGTCAGAACATCAAATCCTCCTCTCCTAATCGTCTTCTCTCTCTGGAGGAAGGCCGCACGGTAACAGCATTTTCTGCAAATCACAATAGACATCCCTGAATTATATTCCAAAGCATTTTTTTTTATATAAGAAACAAACATATGCTAAGAGTCTGTTATATCAACATTTGTTCTTCATCTCTCCGTGTAACCTCTTTTGGATTATTCCAAAAATAAAAAACCATATATAAGAATATATACTAGTAACAAGGGAGCAAACAAACCTGCATGAAGTTGTAGCGTTCGCGTCCAATGGACTCGTTCTCAGCGATAGCAAAGTAAGCAAGCATTGGGTAGTGGCCAATGTATGAAGCATAGCTATCACGCTGAATGTTCACAGCCCACTCACTGCCCACCACAATTTTAAAAACAATTATTTATTTATTTTATTCTACAGAACCCAGAAAAAATCTTTAAAAAAAATCAAGAAATGAAGATTAAAGAAACTCACAATCTGCTCAAATCAGCATGACCAGTTCCAACATATTTAGCTTGAAGATGCTCAAGCTGAGAATTGATGTTAAACCTATCACTTGCCTGCACCCACACACAAAAAAAAAATAACAATCTTTTAACAAGATCTGGAATTCAAATAAAGTTTGGATATTTTCCTCAGAATAATGAGTTTCCGATCTAGAAATCGTACCTGCATCGTTTCGGAGTTAGTTAGTAGCAGCCGACGAAGAAAAGAAGGAGTGAGTCTCTCTTCCTTCGAACTCTCCAGCAAATCCCTGTCAAACGTTGTCGTTTAGAAACTGAAAGGCGAAGGGTAAATAAGTAAGAACATAGCGGATTTTGATTATTTTGTTTATTGGTTAGTATCTTAATTTTATTGGGCCCATTGTTTTTAATTTTCTTTTCTTCCAAAATCTTGTGTTGTTATTACACATTTAGTCATAATTATTTGACCGAAATATATACTTTTTATCGTCCAATTTTTTCTCAATAAAATAGGTTTAAACAAGTCTCAGGTGATGCAGTCAAACGAGAATCCTCGTAAAGCTTAGAATCGTCGGCTGTGGAATCGTCTGTAATATTTCTCATAGTTTGTAATAACATAATTATCCAGCGTTGAAAAAAAAACAAGTCTCTTGGAGAAAAAGTTTAAACAAATCTTTAAAATGAAGAGAGAGAACAAACAGAGTTGGGTCATAATATTAGTGGGTGAAGATTCCATCTAGTGATGTTGTTCAGTACAATCAAGTTTTGATCAACCAAATAAAACTGAATGAAGAAAATACTCAAAACAAAACCAATTCTCTCCATCTTCTTGTGAAAAAAAACAATAACAAAGAAACCAATTCCGAAAAGAATATTTACTTCTTTTTTTCCTTCTTGGTTGGCATTAATCAAACAACCCTATGTTGAAACAATTAAACATATCCATCTTTCACTCCTTTGAGGGAGAGCCTTCGCTTCTTCCAAAGGAGAGACTGTACGTTTGTTGAAACCCCATCATCATTTGCTACTCTCTCTTTTGGAAGAAAACAACAAAAAGAAAGGCTTTCAAGGAAATCAAAACACACGCATAAGTTATATAAGAGGAGTCTCTGATTCAGGCTGTGCAAATGTGTCAGTCAAATCACCCGGATGAGCTGCACTTACTACTACCTTCTTTCTCCGGTTCTTCCATCTGCGTTGGTAATAGATTCAAGAAGCTTCCTTGGTTTGTTGTTGTGCTACCAGATGATTCATCCTCTATTCATCATGTTTTCCAACAATGTCGTTAGAGAGAATCAACATGGATTTGTATAATACTGCCACTAGCTTCCAACACATGATAAAAAGGGAAAAACATTTACCAAAGAGGGATTTAATCGAAGGCCGCTTTGGCTTATTGCTCTTCTTCTTAAGCTCAGCTGCAGTAAGAAAAGCAATGTAAGGCAGTCTAGTTATGTTGTTTCTTCTTCAAACACAGAAACGTTAAATACCTATCCCTGGTAATTGGTCATCGTTTACGATTTCAACGTTCTTGTAAGTATAACCCACAAAGTTAATGTCCTTGGACGAGAGCATCTGGAGAAGAAGTAAGAAAGCCAGCCTCATGTTAAGAAACCCCAACACAAGAAAACAATATATAATACTATTCAAAATTTCTTAGAGTTCCTTTTGGTTCATGACACATTCTACTGACAGGTTCTTATTCATCTCATGTTGGTCCCAAAAGATATCATTCTGAATACTAATCATTCTGAGCTTTTTGTTGCATACTAATAATCTACTAGAAAACTTGATAATGCACATATAAATCGTGATCCGTAAAACCCAACCCGAGAAAGTCAGTGCCCGATGTTATACCTTTCTCCATGGACCTGACTTTGACGACTTTGGAACTTGCTTGTCAGTCTGTTCCAGAAGGAATTAAAGAAGAGTACATTATTTCCATTATATCATCTGTGGCACCAATTCTTCACTATATAAACCAATATTTTAATATATATATACATCATGAGCTGAGAGTATCAGTCGGTTACCTCTTCAAATTTCTCAAAGTTCTGGGTGTCCAACTCATCATTGACTTGAGGAATAAAGGCAGCCTTCATTTGATACAACTTTCCCCATTCCGTACCTCTGAACCAAGGGTGACCCTATAAGAAAACAGTGCAAACCGTTCGTTTTTCATGTTTCTTATCAAGATAAGGGAACTTCGAATCTCAGAGCTGAACAATGCGCACAACACCTTAATTTCATCAGCTCCTTTAGTTCCAAGCCTTTGTTCAACATTGCATAAGAGCCTACAAATAAGATCCTTGGCTTCTGGTGATAGCCTAACCTCTTCTGGGAATTTCAAGTAATTTCTCCAATTTACAATCTGCGTACACAAATGAATAGAGCAAATGTAAGTTCCCACATTAGAACCACTAAAGAAATACCGAAATGAAATATAGATTAGTTACCTTCCTACAAGTTGTCATTGGATCATCTGAATAAAATGGTGGAAACCCCACAAGCATTTCATACATAATGGCGCCAAGGGACCACCTATAAGAGGATAATCTCAAGATTAATTATCTGCACCAAAGGAAACCAAATAGAATAAATCACAATAGTTGGTTTGCAACCTACCAATCACATTCCATTCCATATCCTTTTTTAAGCAGAACTTCTGGGGCAATATAGTCAGGAGTTCCCACGGTGGAATACGCCTGAAACCAATACCCTTAGCATAATAAGTTACTCTAATAGATATTTCTATATCAAAGGAGATAGAGTAACTTACAAGCATCCTTCTATTTCGCTGCCAGTTAAGAAGCTGCTCCTGTTGTGTGCGTCTTGTCGCCACAGGACGGCCATCACTTTGTAAAGCCCCACTAACATTTCGTGCAACTGTGAAATCTTTTTCCTGGAGATTACTACAATCCAATGGTTTACATAGTCCAAAATCTGACAGTTTCATGTGGCCCTCTCTGTCAAGTAGCAAATTATCAGGCTTGATATCTCTGTATCACATTGAAACCAAAACAATATATGACGTTAAGAACGTAATAACATGGGAGATACAATAAAGTCTATATGTCCTCCTGCTTCACTGACCTGTGGATGTAGTTGTGCTTATGAATGGACTCAATAGCCAGGACAGTTTCCCCAATATAAAACCTGGCCTCATCTTCAGTAAGGGTGTCTTTCCTCATAAGTAGAGTCATCATATCTCCACCAGGTAGATACTCCATTATGAGGTAAAGATACTCCTCGTCTTGGAAAGAACAATACAGTTTGACAATGCAGTTACTGTCAACTTCTGCAAGTAAATTTCTCTCTGCTTTTACATGCTCCACCTGAAATTCAGATTTCAAAAAACCTCATGAACCAACAAAACAAAAGTCAAATGAAAAAGGCTTGGAAGAATCCAAGTACCTGGCCTCTGCGAAGCATCTCGGATTTCTTCAGCTTCTTCATTGCATAGACATTGCCTGTTCCCTTCTCTCTACAGATCCTAACCTGCAAAAAAAAAGAGATAAAACAACATAAATTTTAGTAAAACATAAAATTCACATGCTAGACTCAACATATCGAACATGAAAACATTTTTCTCCTGTCAGTTTGGTATACAATCCTAAATCTAAAATGATATTGTTCTTAGTTGGTATAGATGCTACAAGCCGCCGCTAGGTAATTAATATGATAAGAATGCAAATAGGTTATATAGGCATTTCCAAGGTGTTCAGTTAAACGTTACTCATGTTTAGGAAGATGCAACAAAGAGTACTCAAGAATATGTCAATATAGATGCTACTACCTCTCCGAATGCACCCTTCCCAATCATTGTCAATGGCTCGAAATCATCAGCTCCCATCTTATGCCTCTGACGGCGCATGTACTCAGTTTCCTTCATCTCCAAATCCTTTATCAAGTTGTTTTGCTCTTCCTCAGAGACTTCTGCAGCAGCTAACTTTTTCTCTAGCATTTTGCGTCTGCAATACAAATATATAAAATAAATAAAAAGGCACGATTTTAAAAACATTACAATATGTAATTGAAACCCCATACCGCTCCTTTCTTTCCTGGAGACTCTGCATTTGCATTTTGTAATGGTTTTCAATATATAGTTTAGCAGCAGCAGCCTTCTCCTTGGTTACATTTGAAAGCGCTTCTTCGGCTCCAGGTGTTCTCGGTCCTTCTTTTACATTACTCGCGGCTTCCTTCTTTTTTGAAGACTTGGCCTTGTCTTTAGATTTTAACTTACTCAGCCAAGCTTTGGCAGTCTCCATTCCTCTCTCTCCCCTTCTTTGTGATTTCTCCTCTAAGTGAGCAGAGAATGAGTTCCACTCCAAGTATACATATAGTGATTAGATTTCTACTGCTTCAAACCTAGAACAAGATGATATATATAAGCATGTTAAGTAAGAAAGGTTCTATTAACTAACATAAACGAACTCAAAGTTGAAAACTTTCTCCCATAACAAAAATTAAAACATATCTGAATCTAAATTTGCAAAATTCTCCATGGCTATTTCAAAGTAGAACAGAACCTAATAGATCTGAAATTATCAAATGTACATTGCAAATTGGGGGAAAACCCTAAACTTCAAACCTCAAAAATCATACAATTCGTAAAAAGACATAAGCTCGATCTCAAACGAAGCAGTAAGAGATGTAATGAAACCTCAAGAACAAGGGTTTTAGATTAGGGGAAGAAACAAAAACATGGAGACAACAAAGAGACAGAGACCCCGCAGTTTGTGGTGAGAGAAAGAAAGAAAGAAAGAAAGGAGCTTGCTTGATTCCTGGGGATTCGATTCCTCAGTTCTTTGCCTCAACGATTCCTTGAGGATCCAATTCTGAAAATTTTGAAAGCAAGTAAAAGGAGAAATAAAAAAAAGTTGGAAGCTTTTTTTTTTTAATTAGTTATCGCTTTCGATGTTGTGTGAATTGCACTAACTGTTCTTCCCCTGCGTCTCTCTCTCTTTCTCTCAGTTGTTTTTTTGTTTTTTTGTTTTTCTCTCTCTTCTTTTTTTCTTTCTTATTAGCAATAATCTCTCGTCGGGGAAATAATATTTAATTTCTTTTTTTTTTAATTACTAAAGTTGATTACCGTAAATCAGGGGTTTAATTAGTTAGTTTTCCGTAAAACCAGAATAATATTGGAAGCTAGTAGTAATTGATTTTTGAGATTTCTAATACCAAAAATTGAATATATTATTGGTAAAGTGAATATATTATTGTTAAGATTGAGCGGCTTTATTATACCGCGTGGACCCCTCCACGGGAAGTATGTTTGATGGCAATGTCAAAAGCCAAGAATAAATGTCAAAGTTATTGAAAAGTGTTTTGTTTATAAATAGGAAAAATATAGCTAAGAGTGGGACAAGAAGTAAAAGCTGACTTATTTATATTTACAAATATATTTTTATTTGTTCCAAGACTGTTTGGTGGCACATCTTACTAAGTTCCCACTCCATTAATAGTAGTTGAATGCTTGTATATATAGTGTCATTTAATATCTCCAAGACATATTTCAACATAATCTATAATCATTTTTAAATGTGACATAATATACTAAAATTGATGATATGGTTATATTAAATGTGACATAGTTAATTATATTTAATGTTGATTTAAATTTTTGGTAATTTTTTTTAGAATATGGTAATAAAATACTCCATCATTAATGTAAATATATTCAAATATGATATTAAATAATATATAATAGAAATATAATCATATCATAAATTTTTCAAAATTTATTTATTTCTACTTTATAATTATTCAATTTTTACTACTAAAAATATTTTCAAATTTTTTTTTAATTTTATACAAGTTGATTTAATATATTTTAACCAAAAGAAATAGATAAAAATTCTAAAACTATAGTTTGAAATATATACATATCTATCCTTTAATATAATTTAACATAATAATTGTTAATTCTATCTTATGTTCAATTATATTATGAAAACTAGGTATGAGCACATTTATCTAGAACTGAAGAACCAAACCAACCGAAATCTTCAAACCAACCGAAAACAAGGTTCGGTTCAGATTTAGATCCTATCAATTATGCTAGTGAATCATATATCTTTAGAACCAGAAAAACGAAGCAAACCGAAACCGACCGAAAACCGAATGGATACTTAAATTCCTATAATTATAGTTTATTTATATATAAATATTAACTATATTCAGTTTTAAAATAATCAAATAATTTAATATATTATTTATAAGTCTAAGTACCCAAAAACTCAAATTATTTGAATACTCTTTATCCAAAATATTTAAAATTATCTGAACTATCCAAATTTTTATCGACACCCCCAAAACAAGTTACGGTGTCAGGAATCAACTGTCTTTCGTCGTTCACATGGATGCGGAGTTACCGGTGTGGTTTACAGAATCAGTATGAGTCTGTTTTTAAGTTAATGACAAAAAAATAAAACAAAACAGAAGCATGAAGAAAAAGCTTTTCCATTCTTTCATATTTAGTGTTCATCAATATCATGTTTCTTCGATCGAATACGAAACTTTGTTCGTTTATAGATAAGAAAAAAGTTGTGAAAAATTTCCACTAATTCTTGTTGTCCATCAAATTTATAACATTCACTTCAATTTAGTCAAATACTAAAATAAAGCAAAAGATTAAAAAAAGACTAAGAAAATAAACCTCGGTTGAGATGTATTATTATTTAATTATATTTCAAGTGTTTTACAAATGAAGGCTTTTTATTACTATAAAAATATGGTAATAGTTATTAACAAAAAAATAACTTATATGACAAAAGAGATTTTCATGTGTCGTTATAAAATAGATATATATTTACATGTTTCTACTTTTGATCGGTTTTGATCGATTTAAAAGATTATAAACCAAACCACATCCAAATCCTTCGGTTTTTATAGAATCATATCCCTTCGGTTTATATGGTATATACCAAAACCAATTGATATTGTCTATTTTGGTTCAGTACGGTTCGGTTTTACCATGAGCAGCCTTAAATTTAAGTTTCAAGCAGCAAGTCGCCAAAAACAGGGAACCACCAGTGGTTGCGAGTTGCGACTATACCTGGTGTTGCTATAGATCGACTGTAAATAAACTTTGTTTGGTTCCCACCTAAGAAATTCAAGGATTAAAACGTAGACACTCTGAAACTGTGAATCTTGACTGCAAAGAAACATTTAAATCTGTGTATCTATTTTGGGTTACTCAGATCTACACTACTGACATCTAATGATGCCTTGTTCTCCAATCTATTAAGTCAATTACTAGTATACACATAACTAGCTTTCAAGAACTTATTTTGAACCCCCTTCTTGATCATCAGAATTTGACTGTGTAGGCGAAGCTAGTGGTTGAACTGAAGTTGGTGTAGGAACTGACTCAGTAGCCATAGGACTCGATGATGAAACCTGATGACTATAACTCTTAAGCAGCCCATCTTTTTTGCTATTCCACCATTCTTCTGCTTGATGCTCATCAAATCTCCGTTTACTGCAAAGAACTCAAAATGATTTACAAAATCTAAAACAATAAGAGAGAAAAAAACTTGTGCAGTTAAATACCTGAATCTAACTCTTCTAAAGATCTTTCCACCGTTTTTGTGCAATACATAAGTAACATAAACACCAGGCTCAAATTGTTCGATAAGCTCCTTGCCTCCTGATTTTGATGGTGATGATGAAGCTTCTGATGGTGGCCTTGAATCCGAAGGGTGGGAATTTGTATTTGTTGTGTTTGAAGGTTCTTGAGACATCATGGCACCTCCATTAGATGATGATGATTGTTCTTCTATGTTTTGGTCTTGTGAGTTTCCGGAAAGAGTCGTGTCTTGAGATGTTTCAGCTGCTTCGCTCGCATTTAGATAGGCTTCAGCTTGAGAATTCATGGATTCAAAAGCTTCACATTTAGATACTTCAGGGGGTAGTTTCTCCTTTAACTCTCTCAACTATAAAAAAAATAATGAAAGAATGGTCAATTAAAAAAAAAATAACTCACTAATTAGTTGATAATTCTTTTTGAGCATTTTTATAAGAAACTTACATGTTCAGCCACAGATTTCATGACCTCTGTTGCTGCTTTATGCTTTGAAGAATGCCTTATAGCTAATTCAGAAGCTTCTCTTGCTGTTTTCCTTAATCTTTGAATCTCTATGCCTTGACTATCACATTTCTGTTTCAGTTTTCTAACCTGAAGTGGACAAGAATTTTCTTTTAGTGTATTATAGAATCATCTTTTGTGATAAATTTGAGAATAATAATACAAACCTGGCTCTGCAATTTTGTCATTTCTTGGTTAATTTTACCACTTGTCTTCTTCAAATTATCAACCACGCTCCTAGAAAATCCAGAACTGCGTGGAGGGCTTCCTCTTCTTGATGTTGCATTTGGTTTAAAAGCATTTTGAATAGCGCTAAGGGAGCTGGGGAATGCAACATCTTTAAGCTGTTGAAGAGCTGGTACTTGTGAGGATCTGACAATAGAAGATTCAGATCTTGATGACCTGACTTCAGAGTACTTGACTGGTTCAGTTTTTGGTGACAATAAAATCCTTGACGACCTTGTTTCTCTGACTGGTCTTACCGCGCTAGGAGTTGTGTTATATCTACTACCAGCATTAGAGTTATCCCCGCCAGCTTTAAGTTTAGCGTAACAAGCATCACAAACACGATGTGGCTTCCCTGGAGTTGGAGCTAGTGCTGCCTTCAAAGCTTTCTTGGAACTACAAGCATGACAGTGCACTAAACCGCAGTTGTAACAGTTATGTCTCTTTCTTGTAAATCCGAATGGTTGACGACAGCCAGAGCAAACTGATTGATCAGCTCCTGAGACCCACTTGTGCATGCATATGCTTGACGTAAAGTTAGAGCCACATGATATGCTCTTCACATGCCTCTCTTTTAGAGCTTCAACTAATGTTGGCGTTTTTCGATCTTCGGTGTCGCCATGTCCTAGTCTTCCGTTAGAGCCTTTTCCCCAAGTAAAGACTTCGTTTCTAGATGTTAACACAGCAACATGATGGTCTCCACTAGCAATTTCTTCAACAAATTCACCGACCAATCGATCTTGAACCAAACAAGGCAATTTACCATCCGAATTCGAGCTACCGAGCTGACCATGTGAAGTTCCTCCCATAGTGAAAACATGTCCCGAGGTAGTGAGTGCAACTGTCAAAGTATTACCACAAGCTATCTGGTGGAAGTTGTAGTCAATTAGTGAAGAGACACAAGTTGGAATCAAGTAAGTCTCTTTGTTCCCATGTCCTAACCTGTTTTTATCACCATCACCCCATGTAAACAACTTTCTTGATGATACACTCGTACTGGTCTGATTGATAACCTCGACTATAGCCACGGTATGCCACACGCCGCAAGCTACTTTCATGGTTTTAAGTCCACTCAACATCTTCACTTCTTTAGGATATGAAACACTCTCTCTATCTCCATGTCCAAGAACACCAAACGCTCCATCACCAAAAGTGAATAACTTCCCATTAGCAGTTGCTAGCGCAGAGTGCCATGTGCCACAAGCGACAGACAAGACCTGAAGTCCTTCAACAGGACCAGATACTCTTTTTGGTATCCAGTGACTAAGATCACTACCATGTCCTAATAGTCCAACATTATGGATTCCATCTCCCCAAGTAAACAAATCTCCAGCGGTAGATACAGCACAAGTATGGTACTCTCCACAAGCAACAAAATCAATGTTGGTCAAAGCAAGAAACTCAACAAGTTTTGGACGACTGACATCGACTTGAATACCATGCCCAAGCCTTCCCCCAGCTTCCTCTCCCCATGTAAACACTTCACCTTGTCTTGTCACAAGAGAGATGTGCCTTATTCCGCAAGCAATCTGATGAACATCAAGAACAACGTTTGA
The DNA here is from genome assembly GCA_016432835.1 of Brassica nigra. Classification (NCBI taxonomy): domain Eukaryota; kingdom Viridiplantae; phylum Streptophyta; class Magnoliopsida; order Brassicales; family Brassicaceae; genus Brassica; species Brassica nigra. The sequence continues at coordinate 1,441,012 of CM028246.1, forward strand.
TTCCAAGGGTCTTGGAATCAGCACATCTGTTCTCACGGTTTTTGAGTTCATGGTGCCATTGTATGATGAAGATATCCCGTCACTCCAGACTTCACCCCAGACATAAACATCACCTAAAGACTCAATGTCATCAGGACCACCAGACCCTCCACTAGAACAACTTGGTGTGCTTGAGACACTGATCCGAAAACCATCAGTACTTGGTCTTAGCATGCTTACACGTTCCGAAGCGACATCTGAGTCTCTGAAAGGAACTGGAGAGTTATTACGGGGTCCCAAATCAATGGATGTTCTTCCTCTGCGAGTATTGTTGGTTGGTGTAAATTCTAATGATGCAGTTGAAGGACGACCACTGGAGAAAATATCACTGTCATGTATCTGCAGCATGATCAAAATGGAGTGTTAATAGCATATGTTAGAGTATGCTATATAATATAAAGACAAGTTCACACACCTCAGAGACCTCACTTCTAGCTTGCTTGTTATGGTTTTTTCTAATCAAAGACTTAAGTCCGGTAAACCAAACTTCTGTCTCTGCTTTGTCCTTGCAAATCTGGTGGAGTGTATATTAGATGAAGTTTTGATATTAATTTTCTAAGAGTATAGGAAATAGAAAAGTTATTATTTTTTTTACTAACCAGATCAAGAGATCTATCTCCGTTGTGATATATAAGAGAAAATGACAAGTACACTACAAGAAAACATCACAATTCTGAGGGACATACCGAGGGAAAATGAGTTCCTCGGAAATTTCTGAGGAAATACCGAGGAAATACCGAGGAAACCAAGAAATGTGGTTTCCTCGGTATTTCCTCGGAAATTTCCGAGGAAATACCGAGGATATTCCTCGGTAAATTCGAGGATTACCGAGGAAAAGGTGTCCGTCGGAAAAAACCGACGGAGATTTTGAAAATTCCGACGACTTTTTGTAGCCGTTAGAGAGCCGTTGGGGGATTCCGAGGAAATTCCGAGGAAGTGTTTGTTTTCCTCGGAATTTCCTCAGAATTTCCTCAGTATCTCGGCAGGATTTCATCTATAAATACAGCCACCCCTCTTCACCTTCATTCACTCCATTTGTTCTCCTTCCCTCCTACTATCACGAATTTTATTTCAAAAAAACATGTCTTCTTCAAATTATTTTCGTTCTTGGATCGATCGACCTCATTTGGATCGGACACGAGATTGCTTCTGAAGAATACCAGCGAGGTATAACCGAATTCATGGGGTTAGTTAGCCGACAACCGAAGCGAAACAGGTAAGTTAAGATGTCCTTGCTCTAATTGTAAAAATAGAAAGGTTATTAAAGAGTGGGATGTTTGGACTCATCTATATTTGAGTGGGTTTACGAAGTTACAAAATTTGGTATCATCATGGGAAACTAATTATGAACTTGGTAGTACTAGCGAACCTCAGCCCGGTTAGATTAGAAGAACCAATTAGAGCGGATGTAGATTATGGTGTAGGTCTTGGCGATGGTTAATGATCATTTTAGGGAAGATTTACCCAATCAAAGCTAGGAGATTTTATGATATGTTGGATCTGGAAAGCAACCATTGTCTGAAGGTTGTAGAGATGGTCATTCAGCTTTATCATCTGCTACAAGACTGATGGGCATTAAAACAGATTATAACTTGGCTGAAGGCTGTATGGATCGATAGCTGATTTTGTTAAAGGTATTCTACGAGGAAAATGTAGCTCGAGGTTCATACTACGAGGTTGAAACTTCGTAGCGGTGTTGGTTTATCTTATCGGGTAATAGATGTATGCAGCGATAACTGCATGATTTATTGGAGGCGGATGACCAGCGGATTTCATGCAAGTTTTGTGGGAAGCCTCGTTATAAAGATACAGTGGAAGAGTTCGATGCCATATAAAGGATGTGGTATTTGCCTTTGGCGGAAAGATTGCGAGGTTGTATCTTTGAGCGCTGGCATACGAATGAGATGGCATGCGGAGCACTCAGCGATGGTGAGATTAGACATCCTTCGATGCAAAAGCGTGGAAGCATTTCCAATCAAAGTATCCGACTTTGCGTATGAGAGAAGAAATGTCTACCTTGGATTATGTACTGATGGTTTCAGCCCGTATGGGAAGAGTGGAAGACAATATTCTCTATGGCCAGTCATTGTTACACCATACAACTTACCCCAAACTTGTGCTTGCGGCGAGTTTGTTTCTCTCCATTCGTTCCGGACGAGCATCCTAAGAGATCGCGATGTGTTTCTTCAGCCACTAATATATGAGTTGCAACAACTATGGGCTGAAGGTGCTGAAACTGATATTTAGTGTAAAGAGAACTTTCAAATGCGGGCGTACTAATGTGGACAATAAGTGATTTTCCAGCATATGGTATGTTATCTGGATGGACAACGCATGGGAGGCTATCATGTCCATATTGTCAAGATGACACAGATGCTTTCCAACTAAAGAGCGGAAGAAAACGTGTTGGTTTGGTATCACGAGCGATTCTACCACGATCATCCATACCGTCGGAGTAAGACTTTGTTTAGGAAGAACAAGCAGGTGTTTGATGGTCCACGAGGAAGTTAGTGGGAAAGGTTTGAAGACACAACTAAGAGATTTTGGTGCAGCAAGGGCGGGCGTCGGGGACATGAGCAATTTCGGTAGATCTGTTGGAGAACTACATAAGCGGCACAAAAAGTATTTTCTGGGATCTGCCATCTTGGGAGGATCATCTGCTAAGACATAATTTAGATGTCATGCATATTGAGAAGAACTTTTGACAATCTAATGAACACTATCCTTAACGTTCAAGGTAAAACAAAGGATAATTTGAAGTCAAGACTGGATTTAGTCGATATATGTGCTCGTTCGAACTTCATGTTGATGGGAATGGTAGGGCTCCTTTTCCCATATACCGACTTGATGGAGAGGAAAAATCGTTCTTTGATTGGATTTCAAGCGATGTGGAGTTTCAGACGGTTCGCATCTAATTTGCGTAAGCTGTATCGACGAAAGGAAGGAAAGTTTATTGGCTTGAAAAGTCACGATTGCCATGTGTTGATGGAGCCTCCTTCGTTTGCCTTCAGGAACTATTACCACGAAATGTTCATGAAGCAATTGCGAGGGATAAGTGCTTTCTTCAGCGATTTATGCACCAGATCAGTGACTCTTGAAGGTATTGAAAATCTGAAGACTAACATAGCCGTGATTGATTGCAACCTTGAGAAGATATTTCCTCCCTCATTTTTGATGTTATGGAGCATCTTGTTATTCACAGTAAGAGAATTGGAACTTGGTGGTCTGTGCGGTATAGATGGATGTATCTGTATGGCGGTATATGTTCCATTTGAAGAAGATGGTGAAAAATTTAAGTAGGGTTGAAGGTTCTATAGTCGCCGGATGATCAATGAAGAAATTTCAAACTTTGCGTACTACTTTCCAGTGAAGTCGGACCAAAACAGAAGACCTGCTCGGCATGATGATAGAAGCGACGAGCAACATATCATGTTAAGGTTCCAGATATTTTCACAGATGTTGGGCGACTTAGCGGAAAACCAAAGGACCGTCGACTTCTTGGCGAGGCGAAGTCATTTCAAACATATTTGCTCACCAACTGCGAAGATGTTCTTCAATATGAGAGGTAAGTTTATTATCTTACAAATTTTATTTTAACAAATTAACATTTATATCTTAATTAATTACATTATTGTCATCACATGTACAGGATTTTCATGGCAGAAAAGCGGTTCGGATATAGATACGCCACAGAGGAGGAACTAGAAGAAATGAAGCAGAGAGAATTTGCTGGATGGATGTTTACTTATGTGAGTGCCTTAAACAAATTAAAATATCATTTATCACATATTTATACAATTTTATCACATATTTATACTAATTCATTATATATGTTTATTAATAGGTGTCTGCTGGTTTAGCACATATTTATACAATTTTATCACATATTTATACTAATTCATTATATATGTGCTATTAATAGGTGTCTGTTGGTCCCGAATAAAATTTTATCACATATTTATACTAATTCGAGGTTTTGAAACCCCAAACCCTGGTTCCTCGGAATTTCCTCGGAATTTTCTGAGGAAATTCCGAGGAACATCATTTTCAGTGTTCCTCGGAATTTCCTCAGAAAATTCTGAGGAAATTCGAGAACATTGAAAATAATGATGTTCCTCGAATTTCCTCAGAAAATTCGAAAATCGAGGAACTATGAAAACTACGTTTTCGGATTGAATAACACATATATAACCTTCATTAAGTGTCTTAACCAGATTATGAAGTCAAACTTTGGTTTTCAGATGATAACAAACACTTTTACGATTGCATGAAAGAAAACCACACAACATAAGAGAAACACTTATACACTTTAACAAGCGTTAAAGAGAATCCGTGCAATTATTGTTGAAATATTTTATTACATAAATTATGATCATTTATACAAAGAATATTCAATAGTATGCATTACATTTGTATAAGAAATGAAATCTGACAAAAAATCGAGGTTTGAAACCCCAAACCCTGGTTCCTCGGAATTTCCTCGGAATTTTCTGAGGAAATTCCGAGGAACATCATTATTTTCAGTGTTCCTCGGAATTTCCTCAGAAAATTCTGAGGAAATTCGAGAACATTGAAAATAATGAATGTTCCTCAGAAAATTCCTCAGAAAATTCGAGGAACTAGGGTTTTGAACAAAAACTACGTTTCGGATTGAATAACACATATATAACCTTCATTAAGTGTCTTAACCAGATTATGAAGTCAAACTTTGGTTTTCAGATGATAACAAACACTTTTACGATTGCATGAAAGAAAACCACACAACATAAGAGAAACACTTATACACTTTAACAAGCGTTAAAGAGAATCCGTGCAATTATTGTTGAAATATTTTTATTACATAAATTATGATCATTTATACAAAGAATATTCAATAGTATGCATTACATTTGTATAAGAAATGAAATCGGCAAAAAATCGAGGTTTTGAAACCCCAAACCCTGGTTCCTCGGAATTTCCTCGGAATTTTCTGAAAATTCCGAGAACATCATTATTTTCAGTGTTCCTCGGAATTTCCTCAGAAAATTCTGAGGAAATTCGAGAACATTGAAAATAATGATGTTCCTCAATTTCCTCAGAAAATTCAAGGGATTTGAACGAAAACTACGTTTTGGATTGAATAACACATATATAACCTTCATTAAGTGTCTTAACCAGATTATGAAGTCAAACTTTGGTTTTCAGATGATAACAAACACTTTTACGATTGCATGAAAGAAAACCACACAACATAAGAGAAACTTATACACTTTAACAAGCGTTAAAGAGAATCCGTGCAATTATTGTTGAAATATTTTTATTACATAAATTATGATCATTTATACAAAGAATATTCAATAGTATGCATTACATTTGTATAAGAAATGAAATCGGCAAAAAATCGAGGTTTTGAAACCCCAAACCCTGGTTCCTCGGAATTTCCTCGGAATTTTCTGAGGAAATTCCGAGGAACATCATTATTTTCAGTGTTCCTCGGAATTTCCTCAGAAAATTCTGAGGAAATTCGAGAACATTGAAAATAATGATGTTCCTCGGAATTTCCTCAGAAAATTCGAAAATCGAGAACTAGGTTTTGAACGAAAACTACGTTTTCGGATTGAATAACACATATATAACCTTCATTAAGTGTCTTAACCAGATTATGAAGTCAAACTTTGGTTTTCAGATGATAACAAACACTTTTACGATTGCATGAAAGAAAACCACACAACATAAGAGAAACATATACACTTTAACAAGCGTTAAAGAGAATCCGTGCAATTATTGTTGAAATATTTTTATTACATAAATTATGATCATTTATACAAAGAATATTCAATAGTATGCATTACATTTGTATAAGAAATGAAATCGGCAAAAATCGAGGTTTTGAAACCCCAAACCCTGGTTCCTCGGAATTTTCTGAGGAAATTCCGAGGAACATCATATTTTCAGTGTTCCTCGGAATTTCCTCAGAAAATTCTGAGGAAATTCCGAGAACATTGAAAATAATGATGTTCCTCGGAATTTCCTCAGAAAATTCCATCCGAGGAACTAGGGTTTTGAACCGAAAACTACGTTTTGCGGATTGAATAACACATATATAACCTTCATTAAGTGTCTTAACCAGATTATGAAGTCAAACTTTGGTGTTTCAGATGATAACAAACACTTTTACGATTGCATGAAAGAAAACCACACAACATAAGAGAAACACATACACTTTAACAAGCGTTAAAGAGAATCCGTGCAATTATTGTTGAAATATTTTTATTACATAAATTATGATCATTTATACAAAGAATATTCAATAGTATGCATTACATTCGTATAAGAAATGAAATACGGCAAAAAAAATCGAGGTTTTGAAACCCCAAACCCTGGTTCCTCGGAATTTCCTCGGAATTTTCTGAGGAAATTCCGAGAACATCATTATTTTCAGTGTTCCTCGGAATTTCCTCAGAAAATTCTGAAATTCCGAGAACACTGGAAAATAATGATGTTCGGAATTTCCTCAGAAAATTCCAGGAAAAGGTTTCAAATTCCGACGGAATACCGACGAACCGGTATCCGTCGGAATTTATAAATAAATCTCTGCGGCCGCATCTCAGATCTCTCATCTCTCAAATCTCTCATCTCTCTCCCTCTCTCCCGGTCGCACTCCCTCCCTCCGGTCGCCTCCGGTCGCCCTCTCTCCCTCTCTCCCGGTCGCCCTCTCTCCCTCTCTCCCGGTCCCCCACTCTCCCTCTCTCGCGGTCGCCTCTCCCCCTCTCTCCCTCTCTCGCGGTCGCCTCTCTCCCTCTCTCCCTCTCTCCCTCTCTCCCGGTCGGCTCTCTCCCTCTCTCCCGGCCTCACCTCTCTCCCTCTCTCGGAATCATGTAAGTATATGAATGGATTGAATGTATTATGTTTTTTTCAATGGATTAGGGTTTGTTAGATTATAATTTCGGATTTTAGGTTGTTTGTTAGATAGTTTAGGATTGAATGGATTGAATGGATAGTTTGGAATTTTTTTTTGGAATTTTTTTTTTGTTTTGGTTAGAAATCAAAACGTTTTGTATTTTAAAACGTTTTTTGATTTTAAAAATGTTTTCGATTTTTAAAACATTTTCATGTTTCAGTAATAAATTATATATAATAAAACGTTTTAAAATTTTTTAAAATATTTATAAACCTTTTTATGTTTATAAATGATTAATAATTTTTAAAACGTTTTTATTATTAAACTATTTTTTATATTTAAACTTTTTTTTATTATTAAACTATTTTTATGACTTAAAACAATTTCTTATATATTAAACTATTTTTTAATTATTAAAACTATTTTTAAAATTATTAAACTATTTTTAATTATTAAACTATTTTTATATATTAAAACTTTTTTTTAATTATTAAACTATTTTTATATATTAAAACTTTTTAAATTATTAAACTATTTTTATATATTAAAACTTTTTTTATTATTAAACTATTTTTTATATTTAAACTTTTTTATGACTTAAAACAATTTCTTATATATTAAAACTATATATAGGTCTTATGGTGATGATCAGGCGGTCTCGGCAATGTCGTGGTCGTGGTGGTTCGGAAGCCACTCCATTCGAGGTTCCGTCATTAAGCCCCACGCTCCTACCATACATCTCCTCTCCATTTCCTATCCTTCTCCTCCGCTACCGTTCTTGCACCGCTCCGCTCCCGCTCCGCTCTGCTCCTCTCACGAGGGTCCTCAGGAGTGATGAGATTCGGAGTTTGTTCGACAGCCGGTCGTGAGCATCTTCCTATCTCACTCCGTATCCACATGGGCGGGGTCAAACATGGTAATTAAAACTTTTTCATTAAAATTTGATTCCTTTTTAATAATTTGTTCTTTTATTAGGTTCAACCGATCCTCGAGCGGGATCAGCGCATGGATCAACCGTATGATGTACTCGCCCTCGACAAGGGACATCCGACTTTCACCGACTTCCCTACCGACAAGCGCATCTGTGGTTTCAGCGGTTTGCGGTAAGTATTCTAATTTTTACTTATATTTTTAATCTCTAATATAAATTTTATACTAATTGTGTTTTATTTTCAGCAAAATTCAATGGAATGCCGATGATACATTGTATATCTATCACAACCGTCCATAAAGTTATGGACAACTATGGGAAGCAGATCCACGAGTGGAAGAAGAAGTGGGAAATAAACAAGGTTTGTTTTATTTAATAAACAATTTTTAATTTATTAAATTTTTTTAATCTATTTAACAATTTTTTTAATTTAAAGGTCCCAAAGTCGATGAACCCGGTGGTTGGAGTTGGGTGTGCATTGGAGTAAGGATGAGACGAAATCAACTTCTTCCACCAACTCCACCAACCGCGAGGGGTAAAGGAAAGGCGTCTTCAAGCATAACTTGGGTGCTCAATCTATTGCCACTCTGGGGATCGCATGGTAAGCTAGTCGCTTTTATTCTATTATTTAAGTTTTAAATTTTATTTTATGTGCATTTCTTCTTACTAATGTTTGTTAATTTATGTTTTTCAAGGCGGAAGAAAATGAGGGCGAGCGGTTGATGATCTCCACTAATGAAGAGGCTATACCAACAAGAAGACCGGCCAGATTGATGATGGTGTTGTGAGGATGTGGTCACCCTCATCGACACTCAGTGGAAGACGAGGTGTCTCGATTCAAACCGAGGATGACGATTCGACGGGTTCGACCTACCTCGGGTTGGATCAACGAAATCGTTGAAGAGGTAAGTTTTTTAAAGTTCAATTCAGATTTTCTATTATTTAACGTTTTCATCTTTTCTATTATTTAATATTTAAATTTGACAATTTTCTATTTCATCGGTTCCAAAGAAGAAGGGCGTTTGTTGGTGGGTCGTCGGTCGGTCAGTTCGTCTTCTGCGCACCACCGCTTTGTTGATCCGAAGCACTTATGGGTTGATTCGGGACAAGGATGATCGCATATCTGCATTGGAGACCGGATGGCGACTCAACAGCGACTTTGAGGCGAGGAAGCTGAGCGAGCAAATGATGGAGATGATGAGGAGGTTGCACCGAGCGAGGTGTTCGAGCATGCGGACCGAACACCCAAAACCCGTAGTTTTTTCAAAACTCACAATGTTTTATTTTTATTTGTACTACTTTGAATTTTATATAATATGTTTTATATTTTAATTTTTATTTTATATTTTCGAATTTTAATTTCAAAAATTAATTTTTTAAAAAAAATTAATTTAAAAAAAAAAAATTTGGGATATTCTGAGGACATTGTCCCTCGGAGAATTCCGACGACAGTTGTCCTCGGAAAATTCCGACGACCTGTGTCCTCAGAATTTTCCGAGGACATTTGTCCGTCGGAAAATTCCGACGACCGCCGTCGTCGGAATTTTCCGACGGACAAATCCTCGGAATTTTCGAGGACACAGGTCGTCGGAATTTTCCGAGGACAGTGTCCGTCGGAAAATTCCGACGACCGCCGTCGTCGGAATTTGCCGAGGGCTTCGTTCCTCGGTATTTTCCGACGACTTTTCCGAGGAACAGTGGTCCTCAAATTTTCCTCGGAATTTTGTTTCCTCGGAATTCCGTCAGAAAATTCCGAGGAAATTCCGACGGATACTGAAATTCCGAGGAGTTTTTTCCGAGGAAAATTTTTCTCGGTATGTCGTCGGAATACGGTTATTCCGACGACATACCGACGATTTTGGCCCTCAGAATAAGCCTGTTTTCTTGTAGTGGTAGTCTTTTTCTGGACGTAGATATCTTCGAAAAACAGCCTATATATATGTATAGCAAACAAACAAATCAATTATACAATTCAGTATATATATATCTTGTAAACTAAACGCTCACAGTTCTTTGTCCGGGGAGAAGTCGTGAAACTGTAGATAACTTCAAACTTTTTTCTTCTCCGTGTGAGAGCCAAAGCAATGTTGTTTCATCCTATCCATCACCCAAGAAAAAAAACACATTGAGCATATATCGCATAGTTCTTGAAGCGTGATAACAAATCAAATTTAGCAGATTGAGGAAGAGTGTAAGATACACTTATATATATAAAAATACCCGTGAAAGCCTGAAAGAGCGAAACTTAGGTCTCCCTTTCCGACTATACTTAAGTAATTGACAACCTTTTTTCAAAGCAATGAGTGCCTACAAGCAAAAATAAATAAATAAACAATTAATGGTCATATGATGTAAACCATATTATACTCTTATCACTTTCTTTCTTGCTATAGAAATCTGAAACCCTGACATTTGATTCGTATCTATTTTATTGTAGAAGATCAAGAAAATCATTCAGAAGATGATTTTGAAAAAGAAAAAAAAAAGATGTGGAGAACACAAACTTGGTCGATGTCACGGTCGTGATTAGCATAGCTAGAAGGATCTGCCATTCCATCTGAGAAAAGCCGAGGAGAAGGATAAAAGCTCAAGAAGCATCAGCTGATCTGTCTTCATGGATGCATCCCTCTTCGATTCCTTCTCCTACTTGATCCGCTAGTATGCTCATTCAGTTCTTTTTTTTTTCGAAACCCACTAGGAAAAATAGATCGCTTGATGAAGATTAGGTTGAATGTGAATAATGATCCTAGAAAGTAGGAGACTGGTTTAAAATAAAAGAGAGAGAGGACAGTTTCAAAGGAGTATCGACATTTTAGGAGTGTTTGAAGCTCCCATGCAAATAACCTCAGACTTTAGCTCACTTCTCCTTCTCTTTCCACATTTCACACTCAGAGGGATATAAGCAAATTATAGTTAGGGGATAACAATCTAATAATTAAACACTATGAAAAAATTAGTGACGAGAAAGAAACTCGAACGTTACATCTCTAGCAGTCAACTTTAAACATTAATCACTGAGTTACTAAAGATCTCAAACAGAAATGACCTAACCATATACTCCCTCTGTTTCAAAAAATCCATATTCTAGGAAAATTTTTTGTTTCAAAAAAATCAATATTTTACATTTTCAATGCATATAATAATGATAAATAGTAAATTTCAAGAAAACTAATTGTGTTTATTGAATTTTGATTGATTACTACTTATGGAAAATTGTTCAACACTATATTTTTCAAAATTTAAGATATTTTCCTACTATGTATGATTTCTCTAAAATATGTATCTTATTATTTAAACGGAGGGAGTATCATTTATATACGATTGAGAGCACATGCTTCTCCAGCTTGTACCATCCATTTTGATTTACTTATTGTCACTGAATCTCAGCTTAATTCACTTTTTGTCACTTTGATTTAATTAGCTAGGTCTTGATCCGCGTTTGTAAGGCACAAAATATTTTATGATGAAAAATTTCATTAATATCTTAACAAATATTTTGTTAATTTGTAAGAATTTTGTGTATTTAAAATATTGTTGCATTTAAATCAGTGTTTTTAAATTTGATCCGGATCCACGGTCAAACTGGTTAATCCGATGATCCGATAATTCAGTTTAGGTTTTAAAAGTTATCCATATTTAAAACTTCTAAAATCATTAAACACTAGCCGATAGATAACCGATATGTAATCCAATTGATTTAATTTGTTATAGTTTCATAGATTGTCAATTTTCAATCCAAATTTTAAAGTTCGCTGTTTTGCAATTTTATGAAATTATGACGTATCTACAAACTTTATTATAATTTTTTGATTAATTTATCTTATTATTAATTTGGTTCATATTATAATCAGTTTAAATTTCTTTTTTTTATAATTAGTGTTAAGTATTTTTCTTCAGATAATATATATTTTAAACATTTTTCATGATTATTTTTTTATTATATTTATCATACAATGTAGTTATTTTCAATGTAAATAAAATAATTGAAATGTTTTTGTAGTAATTAAACCTATAAAAATAAGTACTATTTATTTTCGTTGTTTTTATAAATTATTTGAATTTTTCAATTATTTAATTTATCTAAATAATTTAAAAGAAAATTGTTAAAAATTATTAAAAGATGAGATCTAATGTTTTATATAGTTTGGACACAAATATTAAATAACTATAAAATTTGAGAATTGAAACCTGAACTTAAACATAATCGAAATACTTCCAAGTCTTAAATAAGTCCAAAATCCCTCTAGCTAAAGATCCAGACCGACCAGAATACCTAAATGTCAAAGGCTACTCGATACCTATAAAATGTAAGAATAGAAAATCAAAGAGCGCAGAAAGTTCAATATTTTTTTTGCAGTTAATATTTACACACAACTCTGAGACACACATGTGGTAAAAAAAACAAAAATAACTCCGAGACACACCTCGTCACATCGCCGCGATTAATAAACTAGTCTACCAAATATTCCATCTTCAAAGAAGATAAATAAAAGTACACCTAAAGACTAAAGTGTTTTACCCAAAAACATCCGAGTTTTCTGAAACATGTAAGACATATGTAAGCAGATAATGTCAAAGACATGTCTTAAAAAAATTTGGTTGGTATGAATGAGGAATATAAAGCTCTTGTTGATTAGAAACAAAAAAAATAGAATGTGCAGATAAATGTATGATTGATTGGTTGGTTGGTTAAACAATAATAATTATTAGCTCAACAGTCCCATCCAATAATTACATTTAGTAGTAGTCTTTATCCATTAACATTATGGGCCTTCGCTTTGGTCGGATCTCACATGGTCTTTAGCTTCATGGCGCACAACGTTTTCTTTACAGAGCTTCAAAACATCTCATATAGTGCAAAGAAAAAAGAAACACAACTCAGATTAGCTATAAAAGAAAAACAGCTCAGGCTCATACATCTTTAAAGCCAATGTGATAACTCAAAATTCTTATTTTACGCCGACATATGTGTATGGAAATTGGAAAACACTTTTCTTTTTATTCTTGAAGCCACTATGTAGTAGTATATTCATAAATTATAATTATAATTATAATTTTAATAATATACATTATTTATGAAAATATTAACATCCTGAAGATGTGTAAATATGAATTTGATTTTCTGCCGACAAAAATGGAAAATGGTCTCTTTACTTCTTTTTATCATTGAACAAATATATATGAAATTTATTTTCATAATGCACACAATATATGAAAATATTAGCATCCTGATTCCCGAGGGTGTACAAATATGCCCTTTTTGTTGCCAACTTTTTACCCAAAAAGCAATGGCATTTTAGTAATTAATTAAAAGATCAAGGGCTCTATTAGCTATAACCAAAATATAAACCATTTCTGTACAATAATAATACACATTTTGTCCACACATCGCCAGAAAAAAAAAAAAGAAGAAGACAGTAGTGTGTCTAAATGGTTTCGTTGAGGCAAAAGAAGAAGCAAAATCCAGCAAAGCGAGCATGGAAGAGCTTCACAAACATGGTCAAGTCCAAACTCAGAGACATCGAGATCGCTGCAACGGTCAGAGAATCAACGGCTCGTGTCATTCGTTTCCTTTCTTGCCGTCTCATCGTTCCTTTCCGAACAAGGTACCTCGAAAACACTAGCTATTCAGACAAATACTACAGCCGCAGCAACAGCAACCAAACTTCTCGGCGGTTTCTCAACTTCTTCTCACGACGATCTCACACCAAAACAAAGCGTCGAAGCTATGCATACGATGACGATTACTCTCAAATCTATCAATACCAAAACCAACCACGCTGCGAAGGGACGAGTGAGAGCAAAGAGAAAGTTGTGCGGCGAAAAGAGGAGAAAGCTGTGAGGCGAAAAGAGGAGAAAGATCAAGAAGACGAAGAGGGGATGCCGGAGATTGCTGATTCGATGGAAGATGCGTGGAGGAGAGTGGTGGCTGCGTCGCCGCATTTGAGGGTTGACGAGAGAGCCGACGAGTTCATCTACAAGTTTAGAGAAAGTATGAAGATGGAGAAGGAAAGGTCGTTTCTTGAGTTTCAAGAAAGGTTAAAACGAAGTGCTTGATTCATTTTGGCTAATCATGGTTTCATGTTCTTCTATTGAATTTTTTTTCTGAGTAACTTCGTGTTCTCGTTCTTTCTTCTTTATTAAAATTTGGATAATTTCAAGTGTTAATTTTTTCTCTTCCTTTTTTGATGTATTGTGAATACATATGGCTTACCACTTCTAAACTTGTATGCTTGAGGTGGTTAAAGATCATTCCTGATTAATGATAATGTATAAACATTTTTCTTCTTCCTTATATTCAAGAAGTGTTTTTGTTTTCTTGCCAAATTTTATGTCATTATTGTTGGCAAAAGAGTTTACCTTTTATACTAATTAAAAAGGTAATAATAGAAAGAGGCAAAAAGGGAAAGAACAACTAAAGTTGGACCCAGAAGAGCAAATTCTATTTAAAGCTTCCATCAGAAACAATGAATCATATGATGATGCATGCCAACCAATTCCACTCTCACCTTCCTAAAGCTGCCTTCTCTACATCCTTCAATGAATTAATAATGGACTTATAGTTGATCTTAGAAATATTCCACAAAATATCTCATTAACTGACTTTATAAATCTGTCACAATAGTTCCTAGATTTACTTTGGTTATGTTCTGGGATACAAAAAAAAAATGTTACAAGCTGATTTGTTTCTTAGGCACCACAAAAACAGAAAATAGCCTAGATGAGTGAACCAGGCACATACATACTGGTATCGGGATCATCTTCATCATCATAATCTGGTTCTGTAGATGGTCTGTTTCTCTTTGCATCTCTTGCCACTCCGTGTCCTCTCCCTTTCTTCGGTTTTCCCCTGTCAAACCCAAAAATCATGTAAGCGATAGAGACAGGGGTTATGTATGAAATTAGGAAAAAGTAAGCAGGGTTTGGGAAAACTAACTGTCCAGTGGACAATCCACCCTTGGATCTCCCTGGCCCCAACTCAGCTCGTCCATCTATAACATCAAGAGATTAAAGTGTCTAAATAGATCCATAACTAGGACAAGTGAAGCCAGTATAGTTGAAGTTGAACGGTTTACCTTCTCTTCCAACACCAAGTTCTTCAGCCTGAATACATATTAACATACCAGTCAACACAAATGAAAACATACTTTGACTAAAGAAGCCAGACAGAGAGTAATAAACCAACAAATGCCAAGACACATCGAAGTTTTGGCAGTGATTCTATTACCAACACACACAAGGAAAACAAAAGGTAACCGTTTTTTTTTTTGTAAAAATTGAGAGAATGTGATATAAAAAAACATACAGCAGGTGAGGTAACTGAGGACAATGAGAAGACTCTGTCTTCAGGCTGAAACTTCCTTGATCTCTTAGCACTACAACAAAGTAGGTAAGGTTCATATCAAAGTCAATCAGTCACTTCACAAAAATAAACATCCTATAAACTCAAACACTATAGCTCCGAATGTTAACTGCGGTTTAAACAGTGCGGGATAAGCGGTTTAACTGCGGTGCGGTTCTAACAGTTATAAAATGGTATAGATATATGGTATATACAGACATTTTTGTTAGTGTTAACTGTGGTGCAGGTCTGAAAGATTGTCACCATTCGGAGCCTATAGCAATCAATTGCAATATAAACAATGCTAGAGAAGTTTAGAGAGAGCGTTTGAAGCTAAGCTGGAAAGAGAATCTACAAAGCAAGTAAGTAACACAACCTGGCAGTGCTTTTGGAGGAAGAAAGGAAGCCTTCAAAACCCTTCAAGGCATTTCCTATATGGCTCGATTCTTGAAGATAGCTTGTCTCCAATTCATAAACCTTTTTTAAAAAAAAAAAAACACAACCAACCCTAGTTCTTGAGTTTCTCTAATGAAATCTGACAAAATTCAAGATTTTTGAATAATCAACCAAACCTGCTTCTCGATGCTCCGTAAGTCTTGTCGGAGCTTCTCTCGCTTGTTCAAAAGGGAAGTCAGCATCGCACCTGGATCCCCCGAACCCCCCTTTTGCCCTAACGACATTTTCTTTCCGAAATTCTGCTGTATCTCGAGATGAGCTTTTGCTATAATTCCACTGTTGACTGGTTCGAATAAATTACAAGAAGAAGGAGATGAGATTGGGTGTGGGGATTTCAATCTCGCGAATATGGATTTGCCTTTTCAAAATTCAATCGGAAATTAATAGTGAAACGATTTTGATTGGTTTAGTTTTTCTTTTACAATCTAAAACAATCTAATTTTTTTTAAAAAAAAAACTAAAACAATCTAGTATGTAGAAGCCACCACTGCTGGACTTAAATTGTGACAAAGCCCATTAAAGTAAAAACAATGGCTGATGTTTGGTCCGGATCCGGTATGGTAAGAGCCCAAAAAAAAAACAAAGTCGTCGCGGAATCTTGGTTTAAAGGTATCTTTGAGGATTAATTCCGAACTCAACCAATTTTCATAGTCCACAATTTTCATCTTTCCTAATCTATTACAAACACTGCCAAATACTTAATGTTGGTTTTATGATTCACATTTTGGCAATGCCTGTGGGGAAGATATAAAACAAAGACATGCTTGCTAAGAATTCGCTTTAAGTTTCATAAGCGCGATCATGGATCGCACGCTCACCCCTCCTGACTCCCACCAAACCACGGAGAGACAACATCGACATATCTGACGCGACAAAGGAAACTGAAACCCTGCTTACAGATACTGAACAAGCCAATCCAACCACAGCCAGTAGAACAAACCATCTGCAGTGAGTCTGGAACCAATCGAACAATAGGGTTATCGGAGACGATCCCAACAATTGAATCCATACACCGAAACCGATCCAAATTTGCATATTGCAATCTTGTGCCTTGCAATACACTAAAACTAGTAATTTTAACAAATAGCACCTAAAGCTAATCTTTCTTTGTAGATAGATTTAACAGAATTGATTTAGTCCATTGTTCTTTGTTTGGCAAGTTAGCAATCTTAACTTAAAAGGTTAACTCATTATTATTTGTTGTATCTAGTACTGATCCGCTGAATATGAAAGGGGGAAAGCAACAAAGAAATAACTAAGACCCACTAATCAGTAAAATATTTTAATATATTTAGTAAAGAAAATGAAAATATAAAAAATAAAGAAATACCCTAAATTAGTATTAAAACACCTTATTATTCCAAAATTAACTATAAAATGGAAAATGACAAAATATTACTAACTTAAAGTAAAAAAAATACATTTTTATTTTATGTTTGGGTTTAATCATTAGGATTTAGCATTTAGTGTTTATGAGATGGGGTTAGAGTAAAAGTTTAGAATTTGAAGTAATTAAGTCATTTTATCTTTCAATTAGTGCTAATATAATCATTTTTCCTTGTGTGCTAATTTTGTCATGATATTTTTTGTGCTATATAAGTCATTTACCCAAAATTTTATAAACATCTACATATACAATTAGACCGTACTTGAAATCTTTTTGAGATTATTCAAACAAATAAATACTTAATATGAATTAAGGCCGAAAGTTCAAATTTCTTTTGTTTCCGCTCATGGCTGATTCTAGATTCTAGTTGTCTCCAATACGGAAATAATTTTTCACTAACACGTAGATCTAAGACTTCAATGTTTTTTTATGTCTCGAAAGCCGTAAAAAGATAGCTTCCTGACAGTTGTTTCCATTTTCTTGACTATTTGTAATGGTCAACAACGTGAAATACTATTATTGAATCTGAATTTGGTCGGACTTGCTAAAGAACAAGACAATCTCGACGGTGGATTATTTCAAATGAGTTTGTTATTCATCAGAAGAGTAAGGTTACAATATATGAACAAAAGGAGAAACTAGCTGGAACTTGGTAGAGTTGATCGGAGAATTACAAAATCGAAGAAAAAGAATAAAAAATAAAACTCTAGTTTTTAGGCGTTAGTCTCTCTGTGTGTTCAAGTTTTGATCCCCTTTTTGGTTTTCCTTACCCTTCTTTTATATGTAAATTTCTTCTTCCTTTTGCCTAATGCGATTTGAACTAATATGCCGAGCTATGCTTCACGGGACGAGTAATTAGACCGAGCGTTCAGGCTATTGAGCCAAGGTCGTGGCGCCGTGTAAAGTCAAGTCACTCAGCCGAGTACGAGTGTCGAGGTAATTGACGCCGAATAACGTTTAGTTGAACCGATTTGGTAGACCAAATTTCTTATTTAATTGGCTTTGTGCATGGATGTAATCCATCTCCAATAAACATCTTCTAAGACACCATATACACCGGTATTCTATGCACTAACGATTTGTACTGCACGAAGGTTTGATCGTGCGTATAGTTTGCTTTCGCTCAAGCGTTGCTTATCATATAAATCATGTGTTCAATACTTGGAAAATTACATGCTAAAATTATGATCACACATATACACACACACACACTTGGTCCATATACAGCAACTGTTAAGAACTATAGTTTCGAAGGTTGTCAAATACGCACACTTGGTACATATAGTTTAGTAAACTAAAAGTCAGAATGTTTTCATATTTATTGGAACATGCTTTATAATAGTGTCAAATGCATATAAAATTTATTCGATGCCGATAAACCAATCAAGTTGTTTAATGGGTTAAGAGTTAAGACAGACATTTCTAATAATTTATACAGTTGACAAAATAGTAAATTGTTTATTTTTCGTCGTGCGTTCCACATGAGTCGTTTTCACGAGCGGCGAGCAATATAATTTCATAAGGGGATTCTTCACAAGATTATAATTTTACAGTGGGGAATAATTTTTTTGAGATGTGTTTTGGAACGACAAACGACGTTACATTGTTCCAAGAGCTACAAAAAGTTAGGGATCCTTTATTCTTTCACTGTGACCATCGCTGACCATAAGATGACAAGGTAGACTCTTCTTTATGTCGATATTGATGTATATATACGATTTTGATGATATAGGTTCCTTTATTCCCTGGAGTCGAACTGATATTACACCATTTGTAATAACAGTGATCAAGATACAAATTGATATTCGAAACGTGTAAGCCGTTATATATATATATATATATATACTTTTTTTTGGTAATCAAGCCGTTAGATATTTGTCACTAAAAAGTATTTATAATCACAAGTAAATCATTCAACCATTTTTATCATATGTTTTTAGTTGTTTTGGTTTTCATATACGTTGTTTTAACTTCACTATTTACATCGCTCATAAGCTTTTATAACGTAAGTAACTATAAAAAATAATTGGTCCCAACTGCTTAAATTACTATATAGTTAATAAAAGTTATCATAAAATCCGAAAGCTGAATATATAATAAAAAATATCATAAATCCGAAAGCTGAATGAAATTTGACATTGGAATTATGTTAAGAAAATATTGTTAAACTTGTTAACTTTTGTTTTCTTTTTTCAATATTAACTTCGCCTCTTCAAAAAATACTATAGTCTGGTTCACACTCTACACGTATATTTTTGCTTTCTGAATGTAATTGAAAATTTTGGAATTTTTAGTATAAACACATTAGGTAATTCATATCATTTCTACATGAATTTTAAACACAATTTTCGTTTCGAAAAATTTTAATTGGCAAATATTTATATGTGACGAAATTGGATTATTTAATATTATATATTTGTTTAACAAAAAATATTTGTGTATTTATTTGACTTTAAATGTAACCGAAAAACTGAGAAATTTTATTCTGGAAATATAATTTTTTTATAATTTAGTAATATTCTTTACACAATTTTTTTTTTTACTTCAGAATATGGTGTTTGTGAAATGTTTATATGTGAATAATTTTGTTTTTGTAAAACATATTTAAGCTTTAGGTTTTTATTATTAACATATAATACAAAAGTTAAAAGTTAAAATTTATTTAACTACTTTTTTGTTAACCTTTAAACATAATCCGTTAGATTGTATTCATAAATAGACCATTGCTAGTTTAAAATCTGCGTCTTTAGCGGGATGAGCATTATATATATAAATTAATTTTATGTACTATCATGTATCTTACGTTGGTTACATATTATAAAATGACAACATAATAAATATATATTGAATAATTGAAAAATCATAAACTATTACGTATATAGTTTAAATTGAAGCAAACACATAAATTAAGACAATCACTCTTTTTTATTTACAAAATTATTTTATGATAAATAAATCCAAATAATCACTTTTATCTATTTTGTGTGGTATATAAATAATTTAAATGATATTAGCGTGGATATATATTATTTTAATATGGATATCTATTAAATTAGATTGTCAAGTCATATAGTCTTATGATTATTTGGATCTTTTTATGCCAAAATTTTGACCATTGATAACAAAATTTTCAATGTGATATTTTAATAATTTATAATTACTCTCAAAATCTTGATGCAAATTTCTGAAATTGTAGTATTAAGTTCTCAATACTTGTTCAATTTAAATTTTAAAATTAAAATATTCATATAATTTGATATGGTATATAATTTAATTATATAATTATATAATTTCAAGTCAAACAACATATTAGATAAATACGTTTGCAATAATATACATTTTCCAAACTCCAAAGTATACTTTAGATTAAAATGATTTTAAAACACAACATTACATCTAAATATGATTTTAATCAAATCTGATTTTATATGTTAAAATACCATTCATTTAATTACTTTTGTATCTATTAATATATTTTTTCTATTGGAAAGATTACATTTAGGATGATATTAAAATTAAATTTTAATGTGTTAATTTGACAAATAACCTGGTGGACAGTTTCTTTTTGGGGCTGATTCAACTCATCTTGGGATAAGTCAAGGTTTATCAGTGAAGTTTTTTTTTTGTTAGAGTGAAGTTTGATGACAGAGTTTATTTGGTTCTTACAAAAGAAGTTGAACATCGCTTCTTCTAATCTGGTGTCGCGGTCTGTACCACCACTCAATTAAATCGAAGTGAGAAAAAAACAAAAATTACCGAAAAAGTGCAAATGGCAACAAATTCCACAATACCGGCTGATAATAGCCCACATCCAGAGAGCATTACACATTTAGTTACTTTTGGTTGAACCTTTAACAATTTAAGGTACTTATAATTGGAGGTGTATTTTTGGCTTGATGTGTGGTATTTTAATACCTAAAATACCCCTATGAATAGCGAACGTCTTGGTTATGTAAAAAGAAAGATGTGGATGAAGTTAGTATGGTCATGAATAGCAGGCAAATGGCCATGGCTTGGATGGATGTGGTCAAGAGTGGTGTGGTCATAGATAACTAAGTGATAGTTTTTATTAGTTGTGATCACGATATAAGAAAATAGATGATAGGTTTTGGTGGATGTAGTTAGAAGTGGTGTGGTCATGGATAAATCTTTGGAACTTGATTTTGCTAACCATCTTCTTGTAATTTGTCACAAAACAATCCAGCTCTCACACAATCTCATTGTCTACAGCTTCGATATGTAGTTCTATTTCATCGTTGTCTTGAGCTAGATGGCTGTTTCTCTTCCTAAGAATCTGAACCAAGGGTCCAACTTTCTCAGGAGGCAAGTCTTGTAGATTCATAACAAGCTTTAACTTTCGTGCATTTTCATCAGTTTTTTGTAAGGATCCTTAGACTTAGATTAAGATAACTTTGGAGCACAAACAAAAATCGATATATATATATATATATATATATATATTCTAATTTAGTTTTGATGCTTCATGTTAAGACATTTACAACCTAAAACTTGAGATCATTGACCAACCAAGTTACATAATGGTCAGCAAATTGTAACACTAACCACATAACCAATGATCCTCTCTTTTCTACTCTTCACGCAGACATAACCACTTACGGCCTAAAACTTGAAATCTCAATCGCTATTTTCTATAACCAGATCTTTTTCTCCTCGAACTCAGACACTACAACACGAGACACTATGAATCTCTTCTTTGGCAGGTTCAACAAGTGGTACTCGTTGATATTAAGCCGCACAATTCTACCCGTGTAAACTGTGAGAGAGAGAGAGAGAGAGATAGCATCAGTGGCTTGATCTGATCCCATCTATTAGCTTCGCTATGAGATCTCCATCGGGATTGAGCGTGTTTACATAATGGAGTTTGGTCTGCGAGATTCCTCCTTCCATGAAAGTGATGTTTGTGAGGCGAAGCAGATGAGATCTCATCTTGGTTCTCTCTATTCATGGAAGACCTAAAAGATCCCATCTCTCATGGGAAGAAGCATGACCATAAGTTAGCAGCCGAGAAAATGGAGAGAGTAAAAGAAAAAAGAGAGGCGGAAGAAAGGGAGATAGAGAAGACGGAGGGAGTAATTGGAGAGAGAAGATGTATTGTTTGGTGTGTTTAGGTTAAGGGCACTTTGGATATTTCAGAAGAGAAAAGTACCTGACCAGTTCAAAGTATGTCTAAACGTAAAAGAAAAAGAAAAAGTATGTATTGATGTAATTTTTTCCACATCCAGTCATTAAGACAGACATATACTATCGTTTTGATTCTTTTGGACGCGATTTGTCTTTTCCCGAATAAGAATTTTTAAGTTAAAAATAAATAAATAATCCTTCCTTTAATTTTCCACTAATATCAAATCGTAGAATATTGTTCCCACCATTTCTTATCATCTCCTTGGCGTCACTCGATTTTTTTTTTTTAAAATCGGTAAAATAATATAATTTTCTTCCGACATTGGCGTCTCTCTCTCTCTCTTGAAGCATTCCCAAATCTGTGTTCTTGAGATTTAGATGTATCCTTCTCTCGACGATGAAGATTTCGTCTCTGATTTCTTTTGCTTCGATCAAAGGTTCTTCTTCCTTTCCTATGTTCTCTATCTCTCTTTTCGATTCTGTTGTTTTTCTATTTTGATTTTATCGAATTTAATTGTAACATATACGCAGGCTTTTCATTTCTCAGGTGTTCAATTTAATTTCTGTGTGTTTGATGTGTTTCCCCATTTGTAGGAAATTAATTGTGTATTATGTTGTTAATTTGACGATCCCTAACCTATTTTTATTGTTTTGCTGATTCGGTTTAAGCTTTTAAATTGAGTATCTCTTTTGTTTATATATATGTTTTAACCTCAGCAGCAATGGAGCAGACTACACACAGTTTGGTGTAGATTTGCAGCCTGGTGAAGCAGATACCTTCCCAGATTTTGGGTCATACGGTGTCAATCTACAACAGAACGACACAGAACAAGTTTTCAGCCTTGGAGATTTGACATCGTATAGTGGAGTTTTAACAGAACAAGAGCCAGGGCAGTTTCATAACTTTGGTGGGCCAAATGATTGTGGAACTGTGCAGGGAGATGAAGTAGTTGTTAATTCTGGCTCATCTGGTGGTTCTGTTAAGCAAGAACAAGAACATGTAGATGAGGAATGCTCCAGAAAGCGGTTAGCTTTAATTGAAAACTCTGAGCTTTGTGTGATCTTTGATTGTGTTTGATAAGAATCTGTGGTGGTTGTTGATAGGGGAAGGACTGGATCTTGTGTCAGACCAGGAGGAACTAAAGCTTGTCGTGAGAGATTGAGGAGGGAGAAGCTAAATGAGAAGTACAAATATGTTTTTTAGAACTTATTAGTATATATGTGTGTTAGTTTTGTAGTTTTGAGTTGTCTAAAAATGGGTTTTGTGTCTTTAGGTTCATGGATTTGAGCTCGGTTCTAGAGCCTGGGAGGACTCCAAAGACCGATAAACCGGCTATACTGGATGATGCAATCCGTGTCTTGAATCAACTCAGAGATGAAGCTCATGAGCTTGAAGAAACTAATCAGAAGCTTTTAGAGGAGATCAAGATTCTCAAGGTTGGTTCACTTTTCTCCTCAATTCCAAGAACCTTATTCTATGGAAGGAACGGAGAGTAAAGTTTTGGTTTTTGACTTATAGGCGGAGAAAACTGAGCTGAGGGAGGAGAAGCTTGCGTTGAAGGCGGAGAAGGAGAAGACGGAACAACAGTTGAAGTCTATGATGGTTCCATCTACAGGGTTCATGCCTCAGATTCCAGCTCCATTTAACCAGAACAAGATGGCTGTTTATCCGAGCTACGGTTATATGCCAATGTGGCATTACTTGCCTCAATCCGTTCGTGATACGTCCCGTGATCAAGAACTCAGGCCTCCTGCTGCTTAAACTCTCCATTGCACTTTCTGTTCGGTACTAGAAATTTAGAGAGATATCTAAGCCACTTGGTTTTAGGATTCTTCTGTTTGGCAAGTGTAAAAGCTTTTTACTCTTTGTCTTGGGTTGTATTTTCAATAAAATGCACATAATAAACTCCAGATACTTGTGGACTTTTTATGCAAATGGAGACTTTGACTGTGGTGTGTGTAGTGAGAATACTAGAGGGTCAAAAAGATAGAGAAATGCTCTCGTTGAGAGTTGAACTCAAGACCTCCCGCTTACTAAACGGGTGCTCTAACCAACTGAGCTACGAGAGCTTCTTGATATACCATTATTCTCTCGAAAATTCATATTATTAATATAAAATGATATGCTTCTTACCAGTCAGTGGCTAGTCCTAGTAAGTGAATGGACTGTGCGGAGAATTTTCAGCAAGTGAAAATGGGTTTTCGTGAGGTTGTTGAGTTGACGGCACCAAAAGCATCAGTCACATCTTTAATTCAGTCTAAATTCGAAAATGAAATGGTATCTCTCTAAGAGAACCGAAAGTGTGAAAAGGTGTCAAAAGAATAAAGCAAAAATGATTTGCAAAGATTTAGCCTCATCGCATACATCTTTTTGCTACAAAAGCTGGAAAAAAAAAACGATAAACAAATCCTCTGTCGTCAGTTTGCTTTAGCTTTCGGAGCCTTCTTCCGGAGTTGCCTACCATGTCTCCTCGAGTTCTTCATTCCAATAAAGAAGAGCAGTGCCCCAACGAGTGCCAGGCTCTGATAATAGAAAAGTATCATATGATGAATATGGAAACTCACATTATTTCTTCAAAAACCATTTGCTAACCTGAGTGAACTTGGAAAACAGTTGGCTAAATTCCTTTCTCTCGACATCGTAGTTGTAGAAATCGTAAAGAATTGGGGTGGCAACAGCTTGATGAAGAAGCTTCAACAAAAATATTTCGTTTTTTTCTCTCTTTCATTTAAGATGAAACCGAATGACAAATAATAATATTTCAAATAAAATTGATAATAGATATTATTACATACCAGGAGATAGGCTCCCAAGGAGCTGCCAGAAACGAACAAAAGTCCACCAATACCCTTTAAGGCTATAGCAGCAGCAACAAGAAGCTTCATCTGCAAAAATAAACAAGAGACTCAAGAGATTATTAAACTTTGGTTGTTGTTGTTGACTAGACATGGAGGAGAAGGCGACTTACATCGACTGGTGGCAATTGCTGGCCAGTTTGAGTTGTGACGTGACTAACAAAAGCATTGAACTTTGGTCTTAAAGATTTAGCTGCTCCGCCTCCATTATCCCCAAAATCATTGAACCTGCTCTCAAGGAAAGAAAGAGGTTAAATTAAAGAGACAAAAGAACCGAACCTAAACTTTTAATATATATAGCATCTCCACCAAATCCAACATACATATATGTTCTCTTCATTCTACAACATTCTTCAACTTTTCCCCAAAAACTACTATGATTCATCATGTTTCCTTACGAACTAGATAACCATAATCTATTTCTTATACAAAAGCAGATCTTGAAGTGAGAGTAACAAAGAGCAGATCTAGAAGGAGTAGAAGAAGATTTGCATACTCTTGCCATGCCGGAAACGAACAGAGCTCTACCAACGAAGGAAATCAACTCCATTGAGTCTCGAACACAGAGACAGAGAGTTAGGTTTGGGTCCGTATAAAGGAAGAGAGAAGGAGAAAGCGAAGAGGCCAAATTTGAAATATTAAGGCGGAGAGACTATTCAAAGACTTTTAGTCATCGTTGAGTATTTACAAATGCACTGCCAATTTCGTATTCGCTGCTTCCTTCTTAGGAAATGGCCACGTGGACGATCTTACACGTCGATTGGCCAATCATATGCGTCCTTGTCATTACACGTCGACACTTAAAAGCTTACAGATCTATATTACTAATTTTCAAAAATATTCGTCTTACTATAACAAATAACTTTATGCTTAGAGAAAATATGTATTTTGTTCATCAAGTATTTACAATCCGTAAATGGTTCAAAAATCACTTGCACAATATTATTTGAACTTATAATTGACTAGATAAATTATAATAAAAAACAATCGTTAAATAATTAGTGGAAAATAAAAATATATTTTCAAACCTAATCAACATAATGTTAGACCGATAAATCAAAAATGGTTATGTAACTCTTCAAATATTTTACAGTCGATATGATTTTTTCTTCATCTATTATGAAATTATATATAAATATACAATATTATGATTAAAACATAAATTTCATACTAAATAAATCAACAATGAAATATACAAAAACAGAGATATCTATATATATAATTTCACGTTTTCAGGTGATGAAGAACAAAAGTTAGAGGGTAGTGAAATGTATGATGACTCCGAAACAAAGAACAAGCACGAAAATGATGAAAATGCTAATCGATGCAGGCAAGGCACATGAGGTGTGACCTTACGTACAATGGGATAGAGATGGGGTAATGACTGTGTAAAACTCTCAGCTTGATCAGAAGATAAATTGAAGTGGATGTGTTATATGAAATTGAACCATGGTTCGATCGAGGGATGGGATGGACGACGATTGAATGGTGGACTGAAGAAACCACAAAGCTATATGGACATGAACTTTGATAGGTTCTGAATTATTCTTTAAACAATGCTGCACTTACTTGATGTAAACAAAAGTTTTTTGATAAATACAATTTAATATTTATTAAAAATATTAAAATAACGATGAACAAAATGCAGAATTCATTAGTTTATTTTTGTGTGAACTTTAAGCATCACTAAAATGTCCACCTAAGTAATGAATTCTGTAATATTTTTTTTACTTTCTTGGTAGACAACAGCGGACTCATGTTCGAAACGCCTAATTGCACAATTTCGATCAAGGTTTCAGATAGTATATAATGGTCTGAGACCTTGGAGATATGTTGCTGAAAAGAACACAAAACTATTGTTTATAAGAATTCACAAGATCAATAAGAACAACTCAAATCTTATTATTAGCTTAAGAAAATTTTCTCAAAAACTTAAGCTCTCACAAGCCTCATAAGTTATGTCACAAGTTGACATCTCCCTATATAGATCTTCACATATCTTGGTAATCTTCTTTCCCTCATCAGTTTTACCTGATAAAAAGAATCCTTTTGAGCTGATCACGGACAGAACACCAAACCACACTTCAGAACTGGTCTTTGACTGTGCGTGTTATCCTCATATATGCCCTTATTCTCAAAACGCTTGACCCGGAGTCACACTTGTGTATTTTCCTCAGGTAAAGCGAGAACACCAAAGGCTACCAGTTCTTCTCCTCTTACTGAGAAGGTATACATCAACATACATGTTTTGTTTGATAAATCTAAGTTTCCTTTCTTAGATGTGTACAACGGTTTTCTAAAATCTGTAAATAGTTTGGCCTAGGAAAAGAGCTTTGACAAGGACAAGGACTCAACTGATACTCCTCTGGATCAAACTCCAGTATATGCAAATCCTGTCTCTGCAATCCTAATTTCTGTTTCTTTTGATCAGTGACTTATAACTACAGAAGTTTTGAAAGCTCATGAGACAGTTAATTCAGCTTCCTCATGATACTCCGGAAGTCTCTTCCTCAGACTCCTTATTTAGTGAAGCAGATTGCACTCCACTTCCTAATATTTCTCCTCATAATCAACATGCAGTTCTAGCCATAGCATTGTCATTCAATAACAACAAGGTCTAAAGCTGGGACTGTAAAACTTAATCCTTAGTACGATCATTTCACTTTTAAGATAACTAAACCGAAAACAGTTAAGCCAACACATAACTTTCCAGGCCATACAAAAGTTGATAGAGAGTAAGTAGACACAATTCATGAAACACATACTTGGGACTTGAATCCTCCCTCCGATGATAGCTCTCATCTTGGCTATCGTTGGGTTTCCATAACGAAGCTTCTAGCTGGTGGATCACTACTCATAAACAAACTCAAAGTCAGATTGGTAGCCAAATGTGGACATATCCATCCAATTTTGAGTTCTCTCTTCAATACGAAACTTGAGAATTTGAAGTTCGGATACAATTTCGTAGATCTTGAATCTCATGGGGGTATTTACAATGTCACATTTGGGCTTTACATGCTTGATTGGTGGGAACAATACTTCTCTTCCATGGTTTTGTGGTAATCTTGAAGTGGTTACAACGGTACACGCTACTTTCAGAACTATTCAAGAGGCATTTGACATGACAGGCTGCACGGTAGAGCATGAAAAGCCTGGAACCTCCAGAGGCAATTGCTTAACACCAGTCATCTAGATGTTTTCGCTACATTTTTAATATTGTGTAAATTGCACGAATTGTTGCAGCCTAATCCAACGAAAAAAGCGAAATTTTTCTCTCCCTGACACAAAAGTCGAGAGAGGTCCTTACCCGACGGTTTTTAACGTAAAGCTCTCCACCTTTACTGACAAGTTACCTTGACGAGCTAAAGTCCAAGGAATACTGCTCTGCATTTTTCAAATTATTTCCCGTTTCGGGAAGAACCGTTGGTCAATACAAAGCCCTGTTCTCTTACCCTCCGGGTTCTTCCCCCGACCCGGGTCGGAGGGACCGGCGCTCCGCCTCACCGCCTTCCGGAGATGATAAACTAAAGACTCCAACCGGTTAATCTGAGATATCTGGTCCTCCAAGCTTCTGCAGATCAGACAAACTCTAGCTTTTCCAAACTTACGCTCTGTTCTTGTTTTCAAACACTGCTCAATATCCAACAATGGCACACAGACGTCTTTCTACGGAAGAAAAAGGAAAAGGTCTTGCTACAAGTGATTTCCAAGCTCCAAGAACAGGGAGAGTTCAGGTTCAGCTCCCCGACAATTCAGACCTCCTCCGTAGGCACACGCTTACTCTGATAGGGCGTGTCACGAACCATTCAGTGCAAAAGATTTGGTCTCTGATCCCGTTCTTTACAGACCACTGGAAGACAGAGATAAGACCAGTGGGGTCAGACCTTGGAAATGGTCTATTTCAGTTTCAGTTCGAACTCGAATCTGACCTCATCTCAGTGCTTGAAAAACGTCCATACCACTATGCAAAGTGGATGGTAATCGTACAACGATGGGAGCCAACTCTCTCAAGATCCTTCCCATCTCTCATACCGTTTTGGATCAAAGTCCAGGGAATACCAGTGCATCTATGGACTGAAGACACTATCAAAAAGATAGGAGAGGATATCGGTCTATACGAGAAGTCAGAGATAACCCCCCTTGCAGTCAGGATGCGCGTCCAGGTGAATGGACTCCTCCCCCTCATCACCAAAACAATGATAGTGTACCCTACTGGTGAGGAAGTTCCTGTCTCCCTGATCTATGAGAGACTGGAAAAACATTGTTCAGTGTGTTTCCGACTGGATCATGACCTGAAAGATTGTTTAGAAGCAAAAGCACAGAAAAAAGCTGCAAAGGCTCTCGAAGAAGCAAGTATATGCAATAAGACCCCTGATGAATCAGAGAACCAACAACGAAATAGAGAACCTGTTGCAAAGGAACCGTTTCGGTTCACAGCATCTCGCTCAAAGGAAACTTACCCCTCTCACAGGTCTGACCAGTCCTACATCGCGAGAGAAGATCATCAGAAGCAGCGATATGCTCATAGCTCAAGAGGCAATCCTCGCCGAGAAAAATCTAAAGAGGACACAAGAGCCGGAAACAATAGAAAGGTCAACCCTCAGAGGTATAACCATCGGGAGCGGCCCTATCACCAACCGGATTGGAGATCAAATTCCAGACAGTTGGTGTATCGCGAAGTTGGGAAAGATCAGAGGCTCACTAGTCCTCCATCCCACTCTGCATCAAATCAGGATAGGAGGTCACACCAACTTGAACCCAGGAGGGAAACTCATGAGTATGGTAGAGGAGACCGTAGCATCTCGAACTCAAAAAATAGTCCATTAGCAAGGGGGGTTCCCCTTCAAAATGTGACACCTGGCTGCCAACAGGAAGCTATTGAGGCTGCTTTAGACGAAGTTCGCGAAGCAATGAATCAATATACAAAATGTGCTGACCCCATGGAAAGTGCAGCAAGAAGAGAGCGGCTGCAACTAGCTGAGGCTAAAGGGATCTTGGAGGCAAATGCTGCCAAGATGGTAAGAAATTCATCGAAAAATCAGTTGGGTCTTGGTTCTGCACCTTTAGAAGGGATTCCTTCTCCACCAAACAGAACCCCAGCAACTCAGCGTCTTGGTCCTACAGTCTTATGCTCTCCACCTAGCACAGTGGATTCTCATATGGAGGAAGTTAACTCTTCCCCCCCTCGACTACCTGCCTCACAGAGACTTGGCCCCCTAACCTCACGATCTCCACCTGTCGTTCTAGATGATCGTATGGAGGATGTGACCTCCCCTCCCCGCATCTCTGCCACACAAAGACTTGGCCTCCCTGCAGTGGCAGCGCCCCCTGTTGATGCAACTGGAACTACAAAGGCAAACTTAAAACGTAAACCGGGAAGACCACCAGGTAAAAAAAATGTAGGAGCAAGTCCAAAGGCAACGGAAGGAACTATCCCCAGGAGAAGAAAAGTGGCCCAATCTAAACCACCACTAAGCAGGCGCAAACTAACAACAGATGCTCCTACGCCAGATAGAGATCCGAAACACTCAAGAGCAAAAGAGGGTACTTCACGACGACCAAAAGCCAACATTGGTCTGTCAAGCAGGAGCTCAAACTCTGATGATCAGCCAATCGTTAATCTGATGCCGGCTTCTTCGAGAAGGAAGATGGATTTTCACAATCCATCTCTTCCGGCTCCTTAAGAATTGTGAGCTGGAACTGCCAGGGTTTGGGGAATCCCCTGACAGTTCGACGATTACGGGAGTTAAGAAAGACTATCCTCCCGGATATCTTATTTCTCATTGAAACAAAAAACCCCGACAGCTTCGTACTTGAAAAGTTGGATCATCTTGGCTTCGACTTCCATCATCTTGTCTCTCCTTCTGGACATGGAGCAGGCGGGCTCGCTCTGCTCTGGAGACAGAATATAAACTTGCAAGTACTTAGCTTTGCTTCAAATCTTGTTGACTCTTGTATTACTTTTGAAGGAAAAGTTTTCTATGCTTCCTTTATTTATGGCAACACTGATCGTTCTCCTCGCAATGCACTGTGGAATCATCTATTGAGCCTGTCTAGTGCTCGCGAAGCCCCTTGGTATATCACCGGGGATTTCAACGATTTGATTCATAATTCTGAAAAAGTAGGAGGCCCATCAAGGTCAGAAGGCTCATTCTCGGACTTAAGAACTTTTTTCTCGGAAGGAGATTTATATGACCTGCAGCATGCGGGTGACCCACTCTCTTGGAGAGGACAACGAGGAGCTCACTTTGTTAGATGCCGACTTGATAGAGCGCTGGCAAATACTGCGTGGTATGAACTCTTCCCAACAGCAAGCTGTCTTTATCTAGCCTATGAAGGTTCCGATCACAAGCCTCTCTTATCGTGTTTGAAAAAGGAAAAAGAGACCAAGAGGTTTATTCCGCTATGATAGAAGGCTAAAAGATAATGAAGAAGTAAAACCTTATCAAGGAAGTTTGGCGGTCTGTACCAACGGCCTCTATTGGCGAACGATAGTTATAACCGAAGAGCAATTACCGAGTGGAATAAGAGGCATCAGAAACAGAGAGAAATCTTAGAAAAAGAAAGCTGATCCGAGGCAAACAAGCTCTATCAATGACACTTGCCTCATCGCCTCAATCACGAAGAGCTGAACCGAGCCTATGAAGAGGAGGAAGCTCGGAAACAGAGAAGCCGCCTCTATGGCTACAGCTTGGTGATCGTAATACTGGCTTTTCACGCTACAGCAAAAAATAGGAAAAGAGCAAACTCTTTCTCGTGATCGAAAATTGAAGGATCTGCGGTGTATAAAGAAGACCAGATTGGGAGAGTAGTGGTGGATTATTTCGAGAACCACTTCGAGAAGCGAGAGGAAACAGTTCATGATGCGCTTAAGCGCAGAGTAACAGATGAAGATAACTCAAGCTTATCGTCCTCCGACGCTCTAGAGATCAAAGCATCGGTCTTCTCGATACATGCTGACAAAGCACCAGGACCGGATGGATTTTCCGCGAGTTTTTTCCACTCAAACTGGGACACCATTGGACCAGATATAGTCACTGAGATCTTGGTTTTCTTTGAGACAGGGACCCTACCTGCAAAAATCAATGAAACGCATATAAGGCTAATTCCGGAAACTCATAGCCCCCGGACAGTGGCAGAGTACCGACCGATAGCCTTATGCAATGTCTATTACAAGATTATTTCCAAGATCCTGACTAAGAGACTCCAGCCTATCTTAGGCTCCATCATCTCTGAGAATCAATCGGCCTTTGTCCAAGGGCGTGTGATCTCGGACAACGTGTTAATCACACATGAAGTGCTACACTTTCTGAAATCTTCCAATGCGGAGAAGCGATGTTCTATGGCTGTGAAGACCGATATGAGCAAAGCATATCGACCGCTTTCATCCAACTTGTAATGCAAAAGCTAGGATTCCATCCCCGATGGATATCTTGGATTATGCAGTGCATCTCTACTGTTACATACTCTTTCCTTATCAACGGCTTGCCTAGAGGAAGAGTCAAACCGACTAGAGGAATCCGTCAAGGAGACCCTCTCTCACCATACATTTTTATAATGTGCAGTGAAGTTCTCTCCGGTCTTTGCAACAGAGCACAAGAGAATGGCACGATGGTTGGAATCCGTGTGGCGAGGAGTCCTCAGGTCAATCACCTTTTATTCGCGGATGATACTATGTTCTTTTTGAGAGCAAATAAAAGCAACTGCTTGGCGCTAAAAGACATTATCCATCGATATGGGGAAGCTTCTGGTCAGGCCATTAACACGCTAAAATCAGCTATTACCTTCTCGAGAAAAGCACCAATGAGTCTAAAAACAGTGATTAAAGAAAGCCTTCAGATCGAGAAAGAAGGTGGAGTTGGAAAGTACCTTGGACTCCCGGAGCACTTTGGAAGGAAAAAGAAGGATCTCTTTGCTTCGATTGTGGAAAAAATTAAACAAAAAGCAAGGGGTTGGTCTAACAGATTTCTATCTACAGCTGGAAAAATGGTCATGCTCAAAAGTGTTCTGTCCGCAATGCCATCATTCGCAATGACTTGCTTCAAACTGCCTGCCTCCCTCTGCAAAAGGATCCAATCCGCTATAACTCGATTTTGGTGGGATAAAAAAGAAGGTTCAAAGAGTATGGCTTGGGTGGCGTGGTCCAAAATGACTAAATCCAAGGATCGTGGAGGACTGGGCTTTCGCGATTTCCAATGTTTCAATGATGCATTCCTTGCTAAGTTGAGTTGGAGAATCATTAACAATCATGATTGTTTACTGAGTCGTGTGCTGACTGGCAAGTACTGCGTTGATGAATCCTTTTTACAATGCTCGGAACGCTCCTCGGCCTCACATGGATGGAAAGGAGTGATGATAGGCAGGAACCTCTTGAAAACTAACCTGGGATGGACGGTCGGAAATGGAGATTCCATACTGGCTTGGTCAGAACCATGGCTCAGTCTTTCAGCTCAACAACGCCCCATGGGGCCTGCAACAGAAAGCACTCGCAACCTAAGAGTTTCTGACATGTTCATCAACGGAACTCGAGAATGGGACAAGGAAAAAGTGAATCTTATTTTCCCTTTGGAGGCAGAAATCATATTGAGTGTGAAGCTGGTTTATCGGGGCTCGGATAAGAGGGTATGGCTGAGATCACCATCGGTATATACTCAACAAAGTCTGGATACTATGCGCTTTAGCGGTCGAGGAGGAAGAATCGAGGTCGACCGATGGAATCTCGCGGATTGGAAGAAAAGCGTCCGGGCGTTCCTGCAGCCCCAAAAATCAAAACATTCCTCTGGAAAGTATTCAGAAAGTCTTACCTGTTGGAGAATGCCTTGAAATCGGACATATTGCAGTTGACTCTGCAAGAGATGCACACACTCGAATCTATTAATCATCTTTTCTACCGCCGGTTCGCTCGAAGTATGGAGAGTGCTCCATTTATAGCGGTTGAGTTAAGTGGATCATTAGATTTGGTGGATGTTTGGAATGATTTGTGCTCAAAGACATGTTTACCTCCGACCGGAATTGGACACGGACCCACGCTCCATGGATATTGTGGCAAATCTGGATCTCCGAAATACCCTCTGTTCAACAAAAGATTCATCTCAGCGAAGAGACTCTCTCAAAGGCAATTGCAGCAGCGGAATGGCAAAGTAATCAAAAGAAAGAACCGGTTCACCAAAGGGTGCGAATCCACAAAGAAGTCACCAGGATAGACCTACGCTCCAAACAGCAGCCGTGCAGCAGATCAAGAATTGCGAGGCTTGGATGGACTTTAAAAGCAGAGAAGGATCACAGTGCTCCTCTGCGACTGTACTTTTCACAAACTCTGTGCTCGTTGCCGAAAGCTTAGAGCTCCGAGAAGCTTTGCGTTTTTGCAGGAATTTGGGGATTAGAGAAATCCGATGTCAATCAGACTCATCCCAACTTGTTAAAGCAATCAACGAAGGAACCACTACCATGGAAGTGTATGGAATTATCTCCGACATTTGTTTCATGTGTGATTGGTTTGATTGTATTTCTTTTGAATGGATCTCCCGTGAGAGAAACCTTATCGCAGATCACTTAGCAAAGGATGCTTTGTTAGGTGAAGTCGATGTAATGGCTACGGCCTAACCACTTGGTTTTTAATGAAGTTAGTTGTGTTTCAAAAAAAAAAAGTAAATTGCACGTTCCTCAGTCCTTTACTTATTGAGTAGTTAGTTTAGTCCTCGTATGCCCTTTATTTGATTATGATACCATTTGTTGAGTATTTTCTTCTTCTTTTTTTTTTGGTCAAAAGTATTTTCTTCTTCTATGTAGCTTTTTATTTAACAAAGGAGTTAGTGAGCTAATCCAACTAATGATAAAGCCAGTAAACTAATTAACCAATAATGTTGATCTCTTATACATCGAATATATAAAATTTGCTTAAAGTGTATCCATGCCGAAATAGGAAAATCTCCGTCCAGTCATACCAACCAATAACCATACGTAATAACTCCATCAACAAAAAACAAGATATCTAAATGACATCTACATTCAAAGCTGATAAACTTGTTTGTATCAAACTACTTATAGCTGTACAACTACAAGTAAGGTAAAAAAGTACATTTATAATTGTTAATATATAGATAAAAGAATCTAGATCCCATCTCAATTTATTGGGACAATGACATAAGTTCTGTAGAAAAATAAAACTAGTGAGGACATTGTCAACGTGTACACAATACAATCACAAATTAATGCATATACACCACTATTTTTTTTTTCAAAAACTAAATTCCAACTACCACAATTACTTTTACCGCAAGAAAAGCTTTAGATCCAGTTAGAGTCATCACACACGTCGTTCCCGTATGCATTTAATAAGAGTGACAACAAAATGGTTGGGAAGTTTACCCAATTAAAGACTTTAGGTGCTACATTACCTCTCATAAATATACAATTTGGGTTTATACTCTTCTCCATATACTCACTATTAAACTTCGCTCTCTCACGTATACCATGTCCATGTGCACATTAGAGAAGCGCGGAGATCTCTTTCTCTTAACCTTAACCGGCGACGACGAGCACAGGTTCCACCCCGACACGACCGCCTCCGTTCTCTCCCTTCTCGAACAAGCAAAATCTCAATCCACACGTGGTTCCGTCCTCATCACCACAGCCCACGGAAAATTCTTCTCCAACGGCTTCGACCTCGCCTGGGCCCAATCCGCTGGATCCCAAACCGGCGCGGTAAACCGGATGCACCAGATGGTCGAGTCCTTCAAGCCTGTGGTAGCAGCGCTCTTCGACCTTCCCATGCCGACGATCGCCGCCTTAAACGGGCACGCTGCCGCCTCGGGGCTGATGTTCGCGCTGAGCCATGACTACGTTTTCATGAGGAGCGACCGTGGCGTCTTGTACATGAGCGAGGTGGATCTTGGGCTGCCGTTACCGGACTACTTTGCGGCGATGTTCGCGGCCAAGATCGGGACGAGTATCGCGAGGAGGGAGCTGTTGCTGAGCGGGAAGAAGATCAGAGGAGAGGAAGCGGTGGGTCTGGGGATCGTTGACTCTGCGGCGCATGATAGTGCGGAAGGTGTTGTGGAGGCTACGGTGAGCCTTGGAGAGAGTTTGGCGGGTAAGAAGTGGAATGGTGAAGTTTATGCGTCGATCAGAAAGAGTTTGTATCCGGGGGTTTGTGCGATGCTGGGTTTAACGGCCAAGATCTCTGCAAGTCCTTAATCTTCAGCGTTTTCTTAATTAAGCGGCAACTTTTTTAAAAATGTATTACGACAGATACATTACAAAAATGATAAGAAGATGTAACACGTATGCTTTTATACAGTCTGAACTATTAAAATTGAAGTACAATTTGGAATTAATACTTAATTCACCTTTATAATTACATGTGAATGCCACTGAAAAACTTATTAATCCTAATTTTCAGCATTAATTATTTAATTGTCATTTTTCATATTAATTATTATTTGATTATTTTATAAATATTTATAAAATGTAAAACCCTTCTAATTGATTATGTAAATGTAAAATACAAAAATTAATTTAAACAACTTTTTGAGGGATAAGTCCAAACCAAAAAAAAAGTCATGACTTTTTTATAATAATACAAAAATTAAAGGAGAAAAGGAACACCAACCCCGAAACCAGATTCGTCTTCTCTGCAATATCGAGACATTGTCGGAATCGCACTTCTTCTTCTTCTTCCTGTTCAATCCACTATCAGTAGGTACTTTTTGCAATTTTCTTACTCCCTTTTGTTGTGATTTCATTGTGGATCAGCTCTAGTCTCGACACCCAGGGAATCTCGAAAATTTGATTTCAGTTTTTTTTTTCAACTTAGAAACTAGAAAAACCTAATCCAAGTAGAAATTTTATGTGTTTTCTTCTTGAAAGTCTCCACTGACCAAAAGTTGGTCTTAACAGTTTTTTTTTTTTGGGCTTCATTTTTCACATGCAGATGAATAGTTTTATGTTCTGTCTTAAAAATTCAGGTTGTTGTTTAAGATATTTAACTTGGATTTTATTGGCCAGTGTTCTTTGAAACAATCTTGTTTCTGAAGTTAATCTAAGCCCTTCTGTTCATAAATTTTTTTCTCTGTCTATAGTCGAAATCTAGAAAGATGGTGGTGTCGCCAAAGATAGCTCCATCAATGCTGTCTTCGGACTTTGCAAATCTAGCAGCAGAGGCTAAGCGGATGGTTGATTTGGGCGCTGACTGGCTTCACATGGACATCATGGTAACAACCTTAGTCTGCTTATCTAAATTCTGACGTTTTTTTTGTTTTTTTTTTCACTCAATACGCGTAGTGATATGAAGGGCTTTCACTTTGATATGATAAAGCTCCAGACTGTACCTACCTATCTCTGTAATTCATGAGTCATCGTTTGTTTTTGATTTTTTTTTAGAGAGTTTGTGAATATGTCATACTTTCTGGATTCTTGAGTTTATTTTCCTAATAAGTTATTGGAAACACGCAATGCATGGTTGGTTCAACTTGAATTGTGACTGTCTTGTGGAAATTCTAATATGAATCTGCTCTTAGTATGAAACATGAAGCTGATTTTCCTTGTTATATAGACTTATATGTTACAGAAACTTTGCTTGTTTTATACTTATTACTCTACCCTGTTATTTCATTTGCAGGACGGGTAAACATTTTACTGCCTTAGCTGTGTTTTTTCACTTATTAGCATCCGGCTGGGTTAAAAACCACAGCCTTGCTAGTAAATTTTTTGTTTCAAGATACTCGGGTGTATAAACTCTGTGTTACTCGAAACAGGCATTTTGTCCCGAATCTAACGATTGGTGCTCCTGTCATCGAGAGTTTGAGAAAGCATACAAAGTAATAACGAGATTCTTTCCCTTGAATTCAATACCTGACACATGTTGTTAAGTGTACTGATGATGCCCTCTTTCCCTTGATGATCACAGTGCATATCTTGATTGCCACCTAATGGTGACGAACCCCATGGATTACGTGGAACAGATGGGTAAAGCTGGGGCGTCTGGTTTCACATTCCATGTTGAGGTGGCCAAAGGTATAGTTACCTAGCTCTTAATCTTTTATCACGTTCGTTTTGTCCCATTTTGATGATCTTTTGAGTACTTGTATTTACAGAGAACTGGCAAGAACTTGTGAGTAAGATTAAGTCTACTGGGATGAGGCCAGGTGTGGCTCTAAAGCCAGGAACACCTGTTGAAGAAGTCTATCCTCTGGTAATGAATCTTCTGCTTGTTTCCAGAGTGTGATCAATAGGGTTATGTCAAAGCTTGACACGTACTATGGCCAGGTTGAAGGGGAAACTCCGGTAGAAATGGTTCTGGTGATGACAGTGGAACCTGGATTTGGAGGCCAGAAATTCATGCCCAGCATGATGGACAAGGTTGGTTAATGTTTCTAATGCCATTTGCTTACTGAAATCCCCTTGTAACATCGGTTTAATGATAAATTTTTGGGGATAGGTCAGGGCATTGAGGCAGAAGTACCCAACACTTGACATTGAGGTGGACGGAGGCTTAGGCCCATCGACTATAGAAGCAGCAGCTGCAGCAGGGGCCAACTGTATCGTAGCTGGAAGTTCAGTGTTTGGAGCTCCGGAGCCAGGGGAAGTCATATCCCTTTTGCGGACCAGTGTTGAGAAAGCCCAACCCACCACCTGAATGCACTGCCCGTTTCTAATGTTTATGCACCCATCAAAGCAATAATAATTTTACGAAAATTCGACAACTATAATTTAAGAGCTGAGACATACGAAAAGAATCGTTCAAACATCTCTTAGTGGTTTGACATTGCACTTGTGTAATGGAATGTTTCGTATTGTCAAAGCAAACTTGGTCATACAGTAAGAATGTTTCGTAAAATGGTAAATCTGAGACCCACCCTTGCTTTTCTTACATATTCTGAAGATGTACAAACTAAAATGACCCTGCAACTTAAGTTATGGTTCTGTCTTGTGAACATTCCTTGTGAAGTTCCACTGCTTGAGTTGTAAGAATGTGTGAAAGTGTCGACCTTTTAATGTTTGTTTGTTTCTGAAACTCTATAGTAATGTCTTGTGTGTTACAACTTTGTGGTGAAGCTATTGGCTGTGGCAGTGATATTATTTGGGGTGTGGATGAGTACACATAATGATGGATGCAGAAGGTCACTTACATTTCCTGTCTTGGCTTGGTTTCATCTTCTTCATTAAGTTTACACAACACAACAGAACAATGTTGTTAATTTTTCTTAACATCTTACCAAAAAATAAATGTTGTTAATTATGTCTTTTTTTACTTGTTCACGAAAATTTTCTCTGATTTGATAATTGTTCAATAAGAAGATGAAAAATTTATAATATAATCTATATAAATATTTTTGGAGTTATTGCAAAAACGACTCAAAACAAACTGATCTTTGTATTTATTTTGTGTATTGATTTTTTAAAAAGAAATGAAACAATTGTAGACACAAAAAGCCACAAAAGCTGCCTTTATTGTTGTGAGGCAGACAGACCAGAGATCATCTCTTTTTCGGTTGTTCCTATAGGTTCACTCTGTGGTTGAAAGCGGCAAGGGCCCTCTTTGGTGACGAGTCTGACCCGAACTGGGATATACCACTATGACTTAACTGGTGACTAGTTCATATGATCGCATTATCTTCATTCTTCTGAGACTTGTCTTACAGGTCATGATCTATTTTATATGGCGTGAGCGTAACGAGAGAAAGCATAGCAACACAGCCAAGCCGATAGATCAACTAGCCAAGCTGATCGACAAAGCAGTGCCGTATTACGTCTACTTGTTACTTCCTCGAGCCAAAGCATCAGAGATTGATGGGTAGATGATTTGAAACTCATGTAATTTAAGGATAGCTCTTAAGCAAAGATTTAAAACTCATTAAATTTGTGCATATTTTCTTTCTACGATTATAATAAATTTAACATTTCATCAAAAAGAAAAAAAAAAGCCACCAAGTCCAGAAACTCAGCTAGTCATATTATTCAACAAATTGGTGCGAAACATATTATTTTCAATCGGACAAACATAAATAAATTAATATATTATATAGCTTGACAGAGGACTGGAAGCGTGGGCTAAGAACGAGTCAGATTTATTTGTGACAGCAGTATGTTTAATGTCTGTTTGTCCGATTGAAAGAATTAAGTAATATGTTTCTCACCGATTAATTTGTTGAATAATTTGACTAGTTGAGTTTCTGGCCTTGGTGACTCTCTGTGTCTCCAGTTGTTTCATTTCTTAACCCTCCCTATTATTTCTAATAAATAAATGTTGTTAAGTGAACATAATAAAATCTGGCGGTGAAAAAATAAATCTTTTTTAACCTGAAAATATCTTGAACCTAAAAAAAAAAATATTGGCGGGGCTATGCAGTTTTCGTTACAACTGTCGTCAAAAGTTTGCAGGGAAAACACGGTTTGGGGGTTAACTGCGTTATGGCTATCTATACGAATTTGATTGAACCGTCTTTAAAATAAAATAGTAATAAAAATATACTTCCTATAAAGATGGACTCGTACTCTGTTATGTAGCTAAATATCGAAACAATCCTTAGGGAACACATCACTAAAAAGAAAGGGTCAACGAAAGATTATTCCGGAAGAAACTTATAGACAAAAAGACACGGATATAACGGAAATGACTCGGTTCTAACAAAGCCAAGACAGCTCATTTCCTTTTCAACTCTTAGAGTCTTTGACCGTATCCCAACCGTGTATGTAGTCAACATGTCATGTCCCACTTTTTTCCTATAAATTAACTTCACACAAAACATCATATGCCACAACAATCTCCTCCGATACACAACTCTTATCCCAACAACATTCAAATATCTCTCCATATGGCCTTGACAATGGCAGAAACAAGCAGTTCAAACGTCAGAGACGAGCGGACATCTAATAAACTACAGAGACGGCTTCCGTCTTTAAAGATAGAGATCACGTCCGCTACTACGTGGAACGTAGCCATCCCTCTGCTATCGCCGCTCGCTTCCTCCCCCAAATCATCCTTCGTCCAATCTGCTGTTGCTCCGTCGCAGAACCAGATTGAGAAACAGGCAGATGAGGTGAAGAAGACGCCGGTTTTCAAGAAGTGGCAGCATCCTGCGTCGCCGTTCTGCTACGACCAGACGACGTTTGTCCAACCGTTCATCTCGGTATAGAAGGGTTCATATTAATAGATTTAACAATACAGCGCCTATTCTGAAGCTTGTTCGTGTGTCGACGCACGTTTAACTATTTTCAGCTTTTGTAGAATCTAACAACTCAGAATGCTCTCTTCTAATATCATTTGTATTTGTTGTTTTCCAATAACATTAACCTGTCAAAAGACATGTTCCACGTATGACGTATTAAGTGTAGGGACTTTTCTTATGATATTTTGAATGGATATTTAAGTGAACACGGTTTTGCCTTTGGGTCCATGCATGGACCGTTGTTTTCATGCATCTATACATTTATATCCACTATAATTTAATATTACAAAGCACGAGTTATATTAGCTAAGCAACTAAGCACATTTAAAATGGACTACAAATTTATCTTTCATCTTACTTATATAAATGATATCCATGTTTGCTTGTAATTTTCATTTGTTCTAAAATACAAATAGAATCTTACGCATTTCAAAAAGATGTGACCTTTATAATTTTAAAAAGAAAAAAGGAAAAAATCATCTAGATGCATTTAGAAATATTAATATACAAGAGCACCATCAAGATAAGAAACTCACTTAGAATATGAATAGACTATTAAGATAGATTCAGTTTTATTAAAATTAATAATAAAGTTTAAACTAAAATAAAAGTTCAGCCAACTAAACAATGACAAATAGTCTTAGAGTCTCTAGTAAAAATTTGAAAGTATCTCAGTAATACATTTCTCCATTGATCAATAACGTTTTCTCTTCTCTCTAAATTTTCTAGAGAGAAAGTATTTTATGTTTTTCAATCATAGGTCCTTTTCTGGTTTAACTTCACGACCATCAGAATTTTGTCTCTGGGAAGCCATGGCTCCCATAGGACTAGTTTTACTGACTTTTGACTTTAGGAAACGATGGCTCACATAGCATTGACTTTGCCGGCTTTCCTCCGAAGGTTTTTTCCTGGGGTTTTTCTCGATATTCATTTCTTGCTTTCCTTTAATTTAACCGACTCTTGATCTGATCCTATGATTGTTCATTTATTCCCTTGGATAGTGCTAATTCATCTTCAGGCTTATTCGTATCATTTTAGATGTGTGTTCTTTCATGCGGGATTGTTGGAGTGTGTTGGGATGATTGAAGGCGGTTGAAATATCCTTTCCAAAGGAGTGAGTCTAGACTCCTTAAATTGAATTTTGTGAGGGCTGTTCTATTTGAGCGGCTGCTTCACTGGTTCGAATTCGCTGATAACAGAGCTTTGTTGTGCCTCTTCTAAAACTTTGGAGAAAGAAAGTGGATCCTCTCCTTGACATGTGTCTTTTGATTGTTTGATGATCGTACATGAGGTGGATGACTGATTATGTGTTATTGTTTCTTTCTCTAAGAGCACCATTATAGTTCTTGTGAGAGGTTCTGACTACATAAACCAATGTGCCTCTCCACTTCTCGCAAAAGGTGCGTGTCCTCAGCATCGTTCCTCTGTTTTTGTCTACATAAACCAATGTGCCTCTCCACTTCTCGCAAAATACCAGAACGATTGGGCTTCTTCTTTGATTACATTGCGTTTCTTCGTATACCCTGGTTGATGATCCCTCTAGCCGTTGGAACACATCATAAGGGATACACATCTCAGACCAGCTATCTGAGATGTTAAGTAAGTAAAAAAGTAAGTAGTAATATTTTGAAACACAGACTTCTAATTACCATCCGAGACTCGGAATATGCTTATGGCACGACAATCAATTTGGCTTTTGCAGGCTATTAAACTACATCACTACTTGTTCCGTTTCGGAACATGAAACATGAGTTTCATTTTTGGGTTTCTCCTGATGAATGA
The DNA here is from genome assembly GCA_016432835.1 of Brassica nigra. Lineage (NCBI taxonomy): Eukaryota > Viridiplantae > Streptophyta > Magnoliopsida > Brassicales > Brassicaceae > Brassica > Brassica nigra. Next base: position 1,483,996 of record CM028246.1, read on the forward strand.
TACATTGAACTAGTCAAGGGACCCAAATAAAAACACGACAAAGAAAGAGATTGTAAAGGGACTGTTGAACCGAAAGAAAATGGTTGACCGAGACGCTTGTTTTTGTCCTAAGCCCAATCATCTCATGTCATTTCATGTAATGTAGTAAAATCTTCTTTATGATCTGTCAACTATTTGATCACAAGCAAACAAGGTCTTGGATCGTGTGAACAATCTTGTCTGCTAAAAGCTTAATTGATTGATAAGCTTAATTATTAGGTTTCCGTGGAAAAGTTTAGCACAATGCTAGTGTGAAATCAATCAATTTTCCGTGCATTCTGATTTATACTGACAAATGTTTAATTTTTGAATATTGGATAAAAATCACAAGTTGACAGAACACTACAAAACAATTTGATATTTTCCACTTTAGGTAACGAGTTGACAAACTTTGACAAGTAGACATGTACATTTTTCCAGTGGTTCGGTTTCTGGTCATTTCATCTTCACATTTTACGTAAACTTATGCCTGGATAGGTAACAACAATACAAATAGTGAGGACTGAAGAACAAGAAGAATAAATATGATTCCAATTGGAGTTAATTGGTGAACAAAAAAAAATTGGAGTTAATTAAGGTATATCATTCTAAATTTGTTTTGGTTAAATTCTATTTTTCTTTTGCCATTTTACTAGATGATTTGATACATATGTATTTACATTGGTGATCTGCCACGAATTCACGATGTATTCCTTACGGATTTTGTAACTGTTATGTAGCTATCTAAAAAAATCAAAATTCCTGAAGAATTTATTTCCGTCAGGAATTCATTGAAATTTTACCTATATTTATCTATAAATACCATCTCCTTCTTTATTTATTCATAACAAAGTAAAAAACATATATTCTCCTATTATTTTATTTCGTGGGTGGATAAGTTTCGTATGAATCTGAATACGAAAGTACTTACAGAAGAATACGCATAAGGCATTAACGAATTCATGGCGTTATCTAAATGACAACCAGAAGCAACAACAACCAGCAAGTTCAAATATACATGCTCTACTTGTCAGAATAATAGGAATATTAAGAATGTTTATGTTTGGAAGAATTTATATATGAAAGCGCTTATGCCGGGTTACAAAATTTAGTATCTTCATAGAACGATCGGATTATGGTAGTACTGGTGAACCTTATACTGAAAAATGGTTATATGAACCTAGGATTTGGTGTAGGTACTGTACATATGGTAAATAATGCATATAGAAAAAATTTACGAATGATTGTAGAGAAAGGAGATAGACGAGAAAAAACAGTTTATAAGTTAGGAGATTTTATGATATGTTACATGTAGCTAAGCAGCCATTGTACAAAGGATATAGAAATGGTCATTCACTTTTACTATCTGTACGTAGATTGATGGTGACAAAGAACAATTATAATTTGACTGAAGAATGTGTGTATGTGATTACTGATTTTGTGAGAGATTTTCTACATGGGGATAATATTGCACCTGTTCATACTGCAATGTTTAGAAACTGGTAGCTGGTCTTGGTTTACCATGTCAAGTGATCGACGTGTGCATCGATAATTGCATAATTTACTAGAGAGAGAATGAAACCCAGAATATATGTCGCTTTGTGAAAACTTCGCTACAAGTAGACAAGCGGAAGAGTGCTAGTTTCAAATAAACGGTTGTGGTATATTCTGTTGACATAAAGGTTGAAGAGACCATATCAGTCAAAACACATGACATCACCAATGATATGTCATGCAGAGAACTCAACAAACAGTGAGTGAAGAGATACATAAGTTTGATAAAAATCCAAGTGAATCTAAAATAGCTAATCAAAGCAAGTGTATCTAAGAGAGTCATAAAAAAAAAAACTAAAAGACTCCCTCAAAACAATGAAGGTTTAATCCCATTACTAAGGAAAAGATCAAAGCTTAGCTAATGTAAGATATCCAAACAACCATTTAGTTTCAATATATTTGCGTTTGGACTTAAAACCGGAACCTGCAACAAGAAACAACAATCATTGGAGATTACAGCCAGAGAACATTCCGAGGCTCCGTAGACCATCCAGAAGGCGACTCTGAAAGGGCGACAAGCAAGCAAGGTTAACAAAATTCTTGTTCAGGCATCAAACCCGTCGAAATCAACTCCAGATGCTGAGTACTCCAGAAGACGACATACTGACTCCCTGATAATCCAACTGACGCGGAGAAGCCATCAGATAAGGACTGGTGAGGAACTGGCTGACGGAAGCGAAGATTTGACGGCTCAGCTCCTGTCACATCATGCGAGCAAAGCACAAAAAAATTTGGCTATAGAGCATCGAAGAGGCAAGTAACAGCAGTCGGCTTCCTTATGAAACTTTGAAGAACGAAGGAGCTGGAGGCTCCCATAAGCAGGCGAAAGGGGAGAAAGGATCCGATTTTTGGATCAAAGACGAAACAGAGTAATGACACGAAACCCTATGCCATCTCCAGCCACTAATTAGATCAGACACCAACGAGGTCATGGTAGCTGTTGTGACATCAGAAGGGGGAAAAGTCCCCAGCGAGAGCCTCAAAATTGCTTTTTATCTGGAACTCGAGGAACTAAATGGGGAAGTTATTACAAGATCAGCCAAGGGAGAAGACAGGGGAAGACAACAGAGGAAGCTAGCTGACCAAAGGAGTAGAGGGAGCGACGCCCTTCAACCCAACGAACTCTCCGATGAAGACCTGACCCAGATCCATCTGAAGTCAAACCCTAGATCTACCATGCAGACAGCGCCTCCTGAAGAGAATCGGACATCCACGAAATCGCCATCACTCTAGAGAAGCTGAGAACACACCTAGAAATCGATTTGGTTGAGCGGATCCATTGCAGATCAGACGTAAATCTAGAGATGATGAAACAAAGAGGAAGGAAGAACAATGCTTGACAGGGGAGGAGGTTGGATGAAACGAAGCGAGCGATTAGGGTGGCGACCAACGGGAACACCCATCATCGGCTACTGAAACGAGAAGTAGAGGGTCTCCGACGAATAAAAAGGGTTGTGGAGAGAGAGAAAAGAGAGAGTTTCTCTCACCTTTCTCTAGGCAAGTACAAATTTGTTTTATCAAAACCAATTTTTACTAATACCAGTGCGCAAATTATTCTTTTCACTAGGACTCAAGCAACACGCAAGAAAACCAACCTCTGCATTTAAATATTAGCCTACATACACTGGGGTGATCCGGTTATTGACAAAAAAAGAAAACATTGCCTACCGATTCAGTGTGAACCGTTAGCCAGTTAAGCTAGTTCTTCTATCAGATTATATTATGTCTAACAAGGACAGACTTATCATGATTAGACGTCAGTTAATCGGATCTGATTATTCAAACGTAATCAAGTCCGTCATATGGCATTAAATTTAGCAAAATATAAGAATATCTTATTATAGAAATAGGGTGCGACTTGGCGAGAGTAGAGAGCCGTGGGTGCAAGGGAAAATGACGTGATCCCCACCTTTCTCAATGCTCACGCGCACTATACCCCACTTAACCCTAATTGAGTAATTTCAAATGTTTTTTTGTTATCATTAATTTCCAATGTCATTCGTTTAATCACAATTGTTTGAATTAAATGTAAAATTTCGATATTACATTCTGTACTGAATTTATCCTTCAGTTTTTAACATTTATAATGTTATGTAAAACGCAAACGCCCATCGTTTCTTGCTATGTTAATTCAGTCGTTTAAGGGTGTAACTTGGGCTTCATGAAGCTGTATCAGATAATCAACATGTTTTCTAGAATTATTTCCCCACGGGAACTTAAAACGTAACCAACCTTTCCTTAATATTTTACCATGTGACTAGAAAAGGGAAGAAACCCAAGACTTGTTTAGACAATCTCAGTAATAAGAGTGTATGATATTTTTTTTTTATCTGAAAGTTCTGGTAAATGTTGTCTTTTTGGAGCCTAGGACTTTGGCATAATCGGTATTCAATTCCACTGTTGGTTTTAAAAATAGACTCATAAATGGGTCCAGCGTACAGATATAAAAGAAACTGCACATATGTATTGCGTTCTTGGATTCTATATAAATAATAATACTTGATCGTCTAACTTGTAGAACATTAATAATTGCCCACTTTCTCTCTCTCTCTTTCTTCTTTCTGGGAAGAGATATTGATTCTTGGAAGAAAAAGAGTTTCAGATAGCTTTTTTTTTTTTTTTGCTTTGATTCCAGTTCCATTCCACAATTGCATCTAATTCTTCTACCCTAAACCCTTTTCTTCTTTACTATTCAACATTTCTTTAATCTACATGAAGTTAGAGAAAAATAAATCCAAGAAATAGCTATTAAACACCCTCTAACCTTCTGAATTTGTAACCCTAAAAATCCAAGCCTTCAAGAAAAATCATCGTGGTAAAATTTTCTGCGATTATGTCAAATCCTTGGTGGACGAACCAAAGTGGTTTAGCCGGCATGGTGGACCACTCAATCTCATCCAGCCATCACCACCAAAGTCTTCTTACAAAAGGAGATCTTGGTATAGCTATGAATCCGAGCCAAGAAAACGACCAAGACGACGAAGACGACCCTAGAGAAGGAGCGGTCGAAGTGGTCAACCGTAGACCAAGAGGCAGACCACCAGGATCCAAAAACAAACCCAAAGCTCCAGTATTTGTGACTAGAGATAGCCCGAACGCACTCCATAGCCATGTCATGGAGATCTCCGACGGCAGCGACGTTGCCGACACAATCGCCCACTTCTCAAGACGCAGGCAACGCGGCGTTTGCGTTTTAAGCGGAACAGGCTCAGTAGCTAACGTCACCCTCCGTCAAGCTGCCGCACCAGGAGGGGTCGTCTCACTCCAGGGAAGGTTCGAGATCTTATCTTTAACCGGTGCTTTTCTTCCTGGACCTGCCCCACCCGGATCAACCGGTTTAACGGTTTACTTAGCCGGGGTCCAAGGGCAGGTTCTTGGAGGTAGCGTTGTGGGCCCTCTTGTGGCCATAGGGTCAGTGATGGTGATTGCTGCCACTTTCTCTAATGCTACTTATGAGAGGTTGCCTATTGAAGATGAGGAAGACGGTGGCGGCTCAAGACAGATTCATGGAGGTGGAGACTCGCCGCCCGGAATCGGGAGTAGCCTGCCTGATCCGTCGGGGATGGCTGGACCGGGCTATAATTTACCGCCGCATCTGATTCCAAATGGAGCTGGTCAGTTAGGGCACGAACCTTATAATTGGGTTCATGCACGACCACCATACTGACTCTGTGAGCCATTTCTATATTCTATATAAATAATAAATATAGAGATGGATATAAGTGATTTGAGGTACAGTCTTGTGGTCTTTGTATTCGAAACCTTGTTGTTAAAATAAATAACAAAGCTTGTTCTTATTGGAAACATAAGGCCTGGAAGGTAAAAACGGGACGAAGGGACTATCGGATTTCATTGAATAAACAATGTACTCAAATTAGAATATTTTTGTTTCTGAGTATTCAACTAGAATATTTGTGTGTGTTTGCTTTTGTGAACTTTAGATACTTTACATTTTGATTTGCACAAAATCATAAGTTTGTATATATATAATCATGGTTCAACGATGAAAGAGCATCGAGAGCATTGCCTAATATCTGTGCCATTTGATTTTTATTCTATATTAGTTCTGATTCTATAATTAAGGGTTGCAGTCGACCATTAGTGATTATCATAGTGGTTGAGCTTTAATCTTCGCGTAATGATGCTAGTGGGGGATTGTTTAATGGGACTTTTGTTTAATATGACTTTACCAACCAAATAATGAGAGTAGGTATTAAGAATTTTGTTGACTAACTAAAGGATATACTCTCGAGTCTCATATCATCAATACAGCCCAGTGTTAAAAACACACATAAATATGTAAATCTGTGAAATGATAATATATAAGTCGTATAGTGAAACTATTTATGTGATTAGATCAGTTTTGTGGGAATTACAAATATACATATACGTTAAAGTAAATAATAAATGAATTTTTCATATATTTCGGTATGATATATATGAATTATTGATGTTTATCAAAAGTTTGTGGCACCTTAAAATATTACAAAGCCGGCTAACGGGTATTCCGGCGAATGAGAACATAATAATAAAGAAGGTAACAGCGGAAATAGGATTCGTTTTGACTAGAGCTTATAAAAGTAGCATATTCTTCATTATAAGCAATTAATTTTACAAATTTCTGTAGTTGGCTTTTATGTATGGGTAAAACTTATCATGAGATAAGAATTAAATTTGCTTTTATTTGCTTAACGAGTTTTGATTTGTATTTCTGTAACTCAAAACACAAACTTGCATTCTATGCATTTTGTTTAGCACGACGGTTATTGGTAAAGTATTTGTGGAATTGTGTTAAAACGTTATTTTACAGTTTAACAATTAGAATCGTAAATACTCCCTCTGTCCCACTTTTAGTGGTGTTTTAGGGTTTTTATTTTGTCCCATTTTAAGTGATGTTCTCACAAATCTAGATAGAATTTATTGTTATTTAAAATTTTTGACCAATTACAAAATACTACATCTTTTTTTTATTGGTTGAATTAGTTGAATTTAATACTAATGCATAAAAACTTGTATTTTCTTAGTATTTGTGCAAAAACCTTAAACACCACTTAAAGTGGGACAGAGGGAGTAATAAATTTATGTAACTGAAGAAATCGATAACTTAAATGAGTAAAGTGTTAGGGTTGTACCACACTCATCGGTGGATCTCGACATCACTAACTTATTTTGATAGGATTCTCTTATCTCCATCTCTACTCCGTGTGACTGACTACATGTGTGGTCTTTGGTTCGTATTTCCTATGTAATCTGTGCGCATTTTTGTGCTCTTTCTAGCTACCTCTTAACGTTTGTCGGATCTCTGCCTTGTTTCACTTTTTATATGAATCTCGGCTTTTCTAGCTCATGCTATATGTTCTTTTAACTTGGATGATGGGTCTACGGTACTGTCACTTCTATAATTTGGTTTTATAATTAAATTTATCATCGCTACCCACCTATACGTCCTATACAATGGGCAACCCATCGGGAGTCCTTCGCTGTGGAAGAAGTTAATCCAGACAAGCCGACGTCTGGATGTGGAACTGGAAGATGATATAATCAGTATTGCAGAATGGCAGAGTGTTCCATTTCGTAAAGACTAAGTAATCGTGTCTGATAACATTTTCAGTAAAATCTTATTTAAATTATGCCTATTAATGCATATTAACATCTTTTTCTTAATTTCATTACTTATTTGCTTATTGCTTAACAACAAATAAATGAACAATTTTATTATAGCTTTAGCTTATTCTTGTAAACTTTAATGTGACTTGTGCTGTGTGGATTCAATATTTTTGTTTTATATTGTTATGATTTTCTGACGCTCCTTAATATTTAAGGCCAACTTGCCACTTTATAACATGACACATGTAGATCATAAAACCCACAGAAACTAGTTGAGAGTAATTGTATATAAATAGGAAAGAAAGAACTTTTGAACACAAAATTCTTAGAACAACAACGATGTAATCATCCTCGTTCAAGTTGACAAAAATGGATTATATTGATGACAATTTAGTTACAGGATCAAAAGAGTTAACAAGAATCGAAAGATAGAACAAGTATGATAAACAAAGCAAGGTCGGTGTCTTTGGGTGAGAGCACAATGTCTATGTGTGTGTATGCGGGAATGAATCCTCTTCCGTCATTCACCATTCTCCTTTTATACTCAGTTGACATGTCGCTAATCTTTCATTATCTGCTCCTCCTCTTGCTTGTCGATCCCGAGTCTTTAGATATAAATCCGAGCACCAAGGACTTCATTTGTTTATCTCCTTTTACATTTTCTTCAACAGTTACGAACAATGTATACAAGGATATGACCTACGTACTTTCCTCGAGCAGGATCCATATGTCAATGTCATCGAATGCCTTGACCGAGGTTCTAAGGGAAGAGATTCGTCTTCCTGTCTATCCTCAAGTAACCTGAGACAGTATCAATGCCCTCAGCCGCGGAGGTGTTTTACAGCCAACGTGACTGGTATGAATCAACAAGTCTGGCTGGTTCTGATGATTACGATCGTCCCCCAAAATCGTCAAGTCACACCACTAGGACTAAGCCTTTCCATTGGAGGTTTACTCATGCGAAGGATTGTCCCATTATTGGACCCGAGTAGTGTTTCTCATCTGGTGAGACATTTCAAGCCGGTGGGTGTCCTCTTCCATCTATTCTTAACATTGTCGAGTATGACACTTATAAGAGAATAGCGGTTGCGCATGCTAAGGTATAAAGTTCTGTTTGCAGGCCCTTGTCTATTTTGGTTCCCTTCCTTGCTTTTTTTTTTTACTGAAGAGAGTCGGTTTAAGGCCATGGAGGGAAACAACAGTTTGCCGCAACGGTTGAACAACGCTTGAGCTTGAGGTTGAGCTTGTCTCCTATGCGATAAAGAATGTAATTTGTGATTGTCTTTACACAGGGAGATAACTTATCATACACCTCATGGGTGTAGGAGGCGGTAGTGTGAGAGAAGGTGAGGCCGATGGGTATTTTTATCCAAAGTTTTTCTGGATGCTGTGAGGAACCGTATGAACTCATAACGATTTTTCAGATATTTGAGTAGGTTACAGTTGCTGAAGAATTTATAAGAATCATGAGTTCATCTCGAGGTGGATATCGAGGCGTTATAAAGGTTTTGTCGGGTGTCTGGCTTGAATCTAATTTGGAAGGTTCACTCTCATCTTGGTTTTACGCAAATTTGGGGGAAGGTGGCCAGGCTCGAGCTTGAGCTGCTTATGTACCCTTGTCAAAGGATCAAGCCAAATGTAGTTCAATTATTTTTTTATCTGGTTATTATGTCCTGATTTAGTTTAGTCATTGCGCGATAGCGCATATTTTTATTATTCATCATTGTAGATCAAGATTTCAGGCTTAGTGCCAGCTTGCCTTTAGTTTATTAGGTTGATTATGATGACTTGATGTCTTTAAAGCTGGTCATAAAGAATCTCCTCTAGCTCTTTTGGCTTCCACGGATGGTTTTAATACCTTCTGGAGATGGAAACTTTAGGCATTGATAGTAGGTTAACGGCACATCATTCATGCTATAAATCCATGGCCTGCTGAGTATGGCACCGAAAGAAGCTGACCGATCTGTTACGATGAATCTGATGATTCTTCTAAAGTCTCCTGCGGTTACTGCTAATATTGATGACCTGAGAGAGTATGCCGTTTCACCGGTGAAGTCGACTATTTTTGTTAATTCTTCTTTTAATAATGACTTGGTGTAACCCATTCGCTTAAAGGTCTCATAGAAAAAGACATCAGCCGAGCTTTCAGTGTCGAGCATTACTCATGAGATTTTTTTTTTTTTTGCCAAAATATGAATTACCATTAAATAGGAAAGAGTTTGTAACTTGTTACAAAAGATTTAGATCCGAATAGGATTGACCTTGGCAAAAAAATAAAACAAGGTAAAGCCTATAGTGTGAAGCTGGTGAATAAGGGAACCTATTATAGCTCACTCATAGCGAAGCCACTCCTGCATCAGAGTGCCATATTGCCTCCGATTCCTCTTCGACAGAATGGCGTCCCTGATAAAGCGATCCAATTGCTTGAAGACAGCTCGAGGAGGGGTGGATATGTTGTCATGGAGTCTCTTGTTTCTTTCAAACCAGATGCAGTAGATCGTTGCAAGTGCCACAAGGCGTTTGAGAAACCGTGTGGTAATTGCATCTTTGATATCCAGCCAAACTGAGAAGGCTGTCCAAGTGTAGAAACCAGCAATCGTGACACCTAGTCTAGAGAGAGTAAGTCCCCACAGCTCTTGGCTCCAATTGCAGGTCAGGAACAAATGATCCCTGCATTCAGTATAATTATCACAAAGACAGCAAGATACAGGAGTGTTCACACCCCAATTAACAAGTCTAGCTCTTGTAGGAAGTCTGTCAAGGTGAGCAAGCCACATCAAGAAAGAATGTCGAGGCACTGATCCGTTGAACCAGACATGGCGTGTCCAAGTTTTAATGGAAGCACGTTGCCTCATGTCATCCCAAGTGTGTTTGGCTGTAAACTTTACAAAAGACACGTCATTTACATGCCAAAAGAAAGAGTCGCTCGGGCTCTCAGCGGAGGGAACCGGGATAGTGGTCAGGTAGATTTGTAACTGTTCTGCTGCAGGAGAACGAGCGCCCGGAAGTACCCATCCGGAGTGATTGCATGCTTCAGACACAGAGGCAAAGAGAGGTATATTTAGCTCCCTCGGACCAGTTACACCGAAGAGATTGATAAGTTGGCCTAGCGGTGACCAGTAATCCCACCAAAAACTGATAGAAAAGCCTGTTCCTAGCTTGGCTCTGAGATAACGTGAAGCAAAATGTCGCAGGTTCAAAACAGATTTCCAAGTCCAAGAAGAAGCTTTCTCAACATCACAGCTCCATATATTCCCTTCCTTAATTCTATAGCTCTTAATCCATTGGGCCCAAAGCGAGTTGTTATCTTCATAAAGCAACCAGATTAGACGGAGGCATAGTGTCTTATTCCACCTACCAAAGTCTCTGAGTCCCAAACCACCCTCTTTTTTAGGAAGGCAGAGAGTTGTCCATGAAACTTTGTGGTTAACTTTGCCGGTAATGCTGCCACTCCAAAGGAACCGAGAGCATAGGCTTTGAATCTGAACTAAGCACTCTTTCGGGAGAATGAAAGCTGAGGCCCAAAAATTGATAGATCCATAAATAACAGAGGAGATAAGCTGCTTCCTCCCCGCATATGAAAGGGCTCTAGCTGACCAGTTAGTGAAACACCCCGATACCTTGTCTAGTAGAGGTCTGTAATCTGATATACGCAGCTTCCTATGCATCAGCGGCAACCCGAGATACCTGATTGGAAGGGAGCCCAGAGTAAAACCCAGACTTGTCAAATCGTAGGTTTCAGTCTGGTTCAAACCCCCTACATATAGCTCTGTTTTCTCTCTGTTCATCGTGAGACCCGATGAGAGAGTAATCCATCGTCTTGCTCATACTTTCTTTATTTTTAAAGTTAAGAAAACTTATCCAAAAACACTTTAATATCACCTGGAAATATCTAAAACTCACAACATTTATATTTTTCATTATAGTGGATTTCTGGTTATAAAATTTCTAGTTCAATAACAAATAGATTTTAAATAAAAATTTAAAAATCTGTTTAAATAATAATAAATTTATCATTTTAATACAAATCATTTCAAAACTTTCAATTCAATATACTCCGTAATTCTTTATTAATGGCCCGACAAGAAGGACCAACTTCACATGAATTCACGTGGTTGTCCAAGCCAATGGGACGTATATGATTATTCTAGTAATATAATCTGATTATAAATTCGTATAATTAAGAACAGATGGTGTCCTATCATTCCAAAGCTAGAAGGCATCATTAGTTACCTTGATCGGACCAATTCATTCACTAATTAACTGAATAGTGAAAAGCCTCTTGCAATTATTTTCTAGTAAGATACTACTTCACTATTGAGCTGAAAGGCAAAAGGTGCAAATGCGTTTTTCTCCAGCATCAAGAAAGTTATGAAAACGATTTAGATGATAGTGTAACAAAAACTTGAAAATGGTGCAGCATAAATTTAAGTTTCCAGACCTAGCATAAATCAATGTCCTGTCGATCCATACAAATACAAAATCGTTATGTCCTAACTCCTAAGCAAATTCTAAAACAAACCTTCGACGTTAGCTGTAAAGATATATAAAGTTTCCTCCTTTTTCACGCACATTATAACATTACCTTTTTCAGTTAAAAACGACTTTGAAATAACCCACAATGAGTTTATCTCTTTTTATCAAAGCCGACCAAAATCAGATTCAACACTAGCATCAAAAGGAGTTGTCGTCAATGTAAGAGTTTTGTTTGATTGAACGCTTACAATTCATTCATTCATCGATCTTCACATGAGAGTTTTTATACAGTTCATATTAGTCCTAGTCAATCAGTCAGTTTTACTATCTTGTGAGAAATAAATACCACAATTTGTTCTTTTGTACAAGCATTTTTATATAATGAATGTGACGGTTTAGCGGATGTAATGGAGCAATTTACAAAAAAATGACCTAAATTTTGAATTTGAATGCAAATTTATATCTCAAATTCAGTCAAACGAAAAAAGTAACATAAACTGTAATGCACTAACAGACCTCTTTAGAAGTTTTCTTTGTCGAAATTTTTAAATATAATTGGAAATTTTGTCTCGATGTACAAAAAATACATATTCTCTCTCTTTTTCTCAAATGGTTGCAACAAAAATATAATGTTTCTCTCTCTCTCTCTATAATTTTCTAATCTCTCTATAATGTCTTTGAATTTGAAGATACCAAACTCTATATTAATTTCTTATCTTTTTTTCTCATCTCTTTCGTACCACTTTATCTTGTTTTTTGCATGTTTTCATTTCATGGTTTTCATATTTCCTTTCTAAAAAGTAGATATATAAATTATAGATATGTATTTTTGTGCTTATATATGTTAAGTTTGAGTAAAAATACAAATTCAACTAGTTTAAGATCTGTGTTTTCTGAAGGAAAATTGTATATAAAATTATTTTATATATTATTATTTATTTTATGTTCTTCTGTATATTATGAAATAATAATATAATAAATATAATGAATAATTGAAAAATCAGTAAATATTACGTATATAATTAAATTGGCATGAGCACATTAATCAAAAAAACTATTCTTATTTATTTACAATCATTTATGATAAATAAATCCAATCAATCACTTTTATCTATTTTATATGGTATATAATTAAATTTAATTGATACTTAGATAGATATATACTATATTTTAAATTTCATGGATACTGACATATATATATCCATATGGTTGTAAGATCATTCATATTTTTATGACAAAAAAATAATTTTATTATTTTATAATCGTCTTGAAAATTTAATGCAATTTTGAAACTAAAATATTAAGTTCTCAATAATTTTTCAATTCACTTTTGGAAATTAAAATTTTATAGCAAAATGGTATATAGTTTAATTTAAGAACATTAAAATAGTTATATATTTTAATATGACTATATATTAAATGAGACTTCTTGATCATATAGTTTTTTTTGTCAACATAACAGACTCGTATAGACTCTGCAAATCAAACTGGGAGCTCCGCATCCATATGGACAACAAACGACGATTGCTTCTTTGCATTGCATGCGAGACTGTCCGCCCTTAAATTCTGTGTCCGTGGTATGTGAATGAGCTCTGAGCTGTTGAAACTTCTCTTCAAGATCTTTATATCTTCTAAATAGTTTTATAATTACTTTGATCCTGATATAAAGAAAACTAAAATATTGATCAGTAAAATTCAGTGTGGAATTTTTAACAGTTTTAATACTTTATAAATATTTATAAAATTTCAAAATATAATATATACGGCAAACCTTAAATTTTTATTATATTGTTAATGTGATGGTATAATTAATTTAGATAATATACAATTAAAATGATAGAATATACACAAATTTTTATAAAATCTTTATTTTCAAAAACGTTGATCATATATATTGTAATCATGTTAGATAATTATGTAGATTTTATTTAAAGAAAGAATGAGGAATATTTTGTTATACATTAATAATCAATTTTATGGTTAATTTAATGAAAAAATGTAGTATATGTTTAGATGGACCAAATTATTTCTTCGATGATTCTAAAATGCTGTAATGCTTCTTAAATAAAATATAAGGGATTTGTGCTTTAGTGTACTTGTTTTCTTCTTATTTAAGTTTAAAAGTTATATTTTCGAGGTTTTTCTCTGCTTTGAAGCTATTTTTAACTTTGCGGATATTCAAAAAAATTTCAGATATGAGGATACTCTTGTTTTTGATCCTTTATATAATGTTGTAAACTATACTTCTACTTTGTTTTCAATCCAATAGAAATAATTTTTGTCTAATGTTTTGTTCTCTCTTTCAAGTTTATGTAACATTAAAATATTGTCTTAGCAAAAGGAATCTTGTTTATTTATGGATTTTTTTTGTCAACGTTTATTTATGGATTATAAGACATAAATTACACACAAACCCACACTAGCTCATATTACAAAGCAACTCATCCCACCAGGAGAGACACAACTTCTTAAAGGCTGAGCCTTATTAAACAAGCGTTGCCTTTGCAAGCTGAAGCGCTTTCTGTCGGCCGTAAAACTTCTCCACGATTGCAAGTGAGAACTCCATTGCAGTCCCTGGAGCTCGGCTCGTTATAACATTTCCGTCCACCACGACTCTATGCTCGATGTGACTCTGGTCTGAAAGCTCGTTGCTCACCCTTGGGTGAGTAGTTGCCTTTTTACCCTATACAAAAACATCCCTCTTATATCTTTAGTTTAATGACTAAAGATCTAAATAAAAAAAGAACCTGCAATTCAAGAATCGATTTGATTGATTAATGCACCTTGAGTAAACCATTAGGCTCAAAGACGTAAACAGACGCTTTACAGATTCCTCCATATGGTTTGTTTGCTTCTGCCTGTTTCTTTAACATATTCACCAGTGTCTCACAGCTTGCGAATCTTTGAGCACCATTACCACCCTATAGTTTTGATTATTTGTCATCGTAATATATAATTCCAAAGTTTTCTTTGAGAGTTATAATAAGTTGTCATGTTTTGAGGAGTTAGCACTACTCACAGGCAACACAATCAGATCGAATGACTTCTCTGCAACCTCATCAAGAAGCACATCTGCTACTAGCTTAGCTTTGCATGATCCTACAACTTCCAAACTATTACCAATTGCAGCAATCACGACATTTGCTTTTGCCCGCCTCAGGATATCTACAAGCGCTATAGCCTCAGTCTCCTCTGAGTCCTCTGCAATGGGTACAAGAATCTGAAATGGGAAAAACACTATCTTTCAGGCTTATAAACGACTAGACAGAGTCATTCTTGGCAAAATAAAGTACCAAGTGGAGAGGCAACTGAACATATACATACATACCTGTGGGGTATCTTCAAATAACCACTCCGTTTTGTTAAGCTCAGTAAAAGTATACTCCTCGCCAGGGTTAGGACGAACCAGCTGATTTCAGAAGGAGAGCAGGTAAGTCTAACTAAGAGAATATTAGCATAATCACGATACTGCTCACTAAGATTCTCCGTTGAGACAAAACATACCAAGATACTAGAGACTTCATCAGCTTTCTCTTTCCCGTACAACTGCTCTACAAGCGTGATGGAGAATTCTATGGTGGTTCCTGGTCCACGACTGGTAACTATTCTTCCATCTATCTGCACTCTTGACTCAACAGCAGTGGCACAAGTAGCAGCAAGTTTCTCCATAAAAACCGGGTAACCCGTTGCCTACAAGAAATTAAAAACACCATGTATATAAATCAAGACATATAAGACAAGAACTCATGAAAACAGGATTGTTAAATACTTACTTTCTTGCCTTGTAGTAGACCCCAAGTACCAAGAGCCAACGCAGGAGCACAACATATAGCTGCGTTAAGTCGTCCATCTGCGTCTTGTTTCTTTACCATATTCTCCAAAGGTTTACAGTTTTTTAGAGTCTCGCCGCCGGGAAGCCCTCCCTTTTTTACCAATCATATAATATAATATTACCAAAATAATTCTCGAGCAAACATGAGAGAAGCAATAATCTATTGAGAGACTTACGGGGAGCACAATAAGGTCGAAAACAGAATCGGTAATATCAGAGAGGAGAGTATCAGCGACCATCTTGATACCATGACAAGCATCAACGCCAACCTGAGCCTCGACGGACGCCACCGTCACGTCAGCACCACCTCGCCGTAACGTTGTGATCATCGCCACCGCTTCTAGAGGCTCCGTACCGTGCGCAATAGGGATCAAAACCTATAAAGAGACGCCAAAAAAAAAAGAAGAAAAACTCGTTATGTACGAGGAGGGGAAAAAAAGAATATGATATCTTGTGATCGTGAAACTCCACTGACCGTCTTCGTAGATGGAGCCATGTTTGCGGTGGAGATACGAGGAATTAAGATGGTAAAGTAGAAATGGAGTTCAATTAGTGGAGAAGAAAGGAGTGTCACTAGTGGGGTTTAAATAGTGGAAAGACTGTAACGACGTCACAAGTCTGTGACGTATGCGATTACGTAAGCATAAAGAAAAAGGAATTGCCACTGGGTGTGGGAAACCCTTCTTTTCAATCTTTCCACGTATTAAAGTGTACTTTCTTTTTTCTCGTAAACTAATAAGACGGCTTGAAGTTGTTGGCGAGAAACGAGATCCCGTCCCTGTTTTAAGTGTATTAAATTAAGTGTTTGAGGTGATTTGTTTTAAAATGATCAATTCACTGTTATTTAAATGTAGATTTTAAAAATCATTTAAAAATCTGGTGTTATTGAATTTGTCATTTCAGAGTGTTTTATGTATTTTTAAAGTGTTTCAGAGAAGTTTTTTAGTTATAAAAATAAAAATCCAAATTTCATGGTTTTAGATGAGAAGAAGCTTTAGTCCCCACAAATGAAGGTTTCTTTGGACGATGGTTTCGTACTCGAGCATTCTAAAAATGAAAGATTTCGGACAGATCAATGGTATTGAACAGAGCTCCGGTTTTAGAAGCTTTGAGGGTAGTGGTATCTACTTACTTGGATGCTCGAAAAAGTTCTCCTAAACTACAAGTTCTCAGTATCAGCAAGGTATATATATTTTTGACCGAACCTGATGGCTTTAGTTTCTTTATTCAATTGGTTTCATTGTCTTCAGTTTTAGTTTTAGGGTCTAACACACCATAACATGTATTCTGTTAGTGCAAAGAACGCCCTTGTATCACATTAATGCTCACTGAAGGTCATTGAAGAGGACCAAGTTCAGATGTTTGATGTTCAATCTACATACTTTCAAGTGAAAGAACTACAACACAAGAGAAGAAAATAGTGGCTATAACATCCTGAAGAGCGCAAGGCAGTTAAAGTGCTGTTTGGCACGCGAATTTAAGAAAAAGTAGTTCAGTGTTGTATTATGTAGCTGAATCCAGCCTCTAGCTGAATCCAAATGTATAATGTAGCTTCCGTTTTATAAAGGAGAACTAATGGTGTATAATAATAATAGATAAACAACATGATGATTAACATAACAATAGTAAAAACAAAAACACGAGGCAGCTAGCTATTGGATGAAATAGCCACTCAAGAAAAGCATGAAGAAGAGGAAGAGACTCCCGAAGATCAAAGCAGTCTTCTGACCAGAAGTAAGCGCGTTACCCCCGAGTCCATATTGCTGGTTCTGAGCAAAACCAGCAATCTCAACCATTTTACTCTCGAAGAAACTCTGAGCTGCTCCGCAAGTCGGACATCTCCAGTCCTCAGGCAGCTTCTCAAACTGAAACCCGGGAGGGATCGGGTACGACGGATCACCCGCTGACTCGTCGTACTTGTACCCGCACGATCTGCACTCGTAGATTCCAGTGTTGAGAACCGCGAATTTCTCCTCCTCTCTTCTTAGTTTCTCAACGGCTTGTTCTTCTGCTGCTTCTTCGAGTTCGGGGGTTGTGGCGTCGTCTCTTGAAACGGCTGAGCAGCGGGAAGGTGTAGATTGGTGACTTGGGGTGATGAAGATTTTATGGTGAAGCTGTTGGTGTTTCTTGCCGTAAAACTGTGTCTGTTTGAGGGAAAAAGAAGAAGAGTGGAACTGAGCGATAGGAGAGAAGGAGAACATAGCAGTCGCCATGTTTTTCTTTGTTTAGTTTTTTGGTTTGTTCATTGTTTGGAGAGAAGAAAGGGGATCCATTGGAGAAGGGAGAGAACTGAGGAGAGGTAGGAAACGAAGGCTTGGATAAGATTTTTGAAAAGCATCGTGGCGCCACGTGGACCAAAAATTCTCCATGATAATCTTATTTCTCTATATACTTAAAAATATCCCTCCATTCCTTCCTGTTTTTTTTCTCTACTTTATCATTAAAGATTTAATTAAGTTTTATATATTTGGTTATTTAAAATTAAATATAATCTATACTATTATTTATAAAGTGATTTTGTTTATGTGTCAACTTCTCTATGGTTTTAGGTAATTTTTCTTATTTGTCAACTTCTCCATAATTTTAGGTTATTTTACCTATTTTTCATATTTTAAGTAATTTTAACTTACTCATTAAATTATTTGTCATATTTTAATAATTTTATGTTTTAACTAATTCATTAATTAATTGATTTAAATAATATTATTTTTAAAAATTAGATTTTTAACTTTTAATTATATATATAATTATTCTTCTTAGCTTTATAATTTTGAGTAAAAAAAAGTTTCATTAAAACGAGTAGAAGCCACTAACCAAAAAAGCATGCAGTTAATTTATTGATTTAAATAATATCTCTGAATATAATGAAAATATTTATTAAGTTATCACTAAAAATGTTTAATAATGTCCTGCACATAAATAATAATATATATAAAGTTAATTTAGTCTAAATTCATATACTGCTTAAATAAGTGGACTAACCACTATAAAATCACTATTATCTAGTGAAACAGAGACAACAAAGGTTCCTAAACTCTTTGAGCTTCATAATATGTAAGTGGAAGATACAAATTTGCAATAAAACAATATTGTCATATTTTTTTAATATCACTCAAAATTTGTGGGTTAACCCTACGAAAATATTGAGTTTTTCGTTAATTGCTATATATATTGAAACTTATACTTTTAGTGTTGTTTAAAAATATTTAATCATATTCTATATTCTTATTAATGTATTCTAAACCACCTTTCAAGGTACATGTACATCATTCTAATGTTTAACAATTAATTTAGTCTAAATTCATATACTGCTTAAATAAGTGGACTAACCACTATAAAATCACTATTATCTAGAGAAACAGAGAGAAAGGATCCTAACCTCTTTGAGCTTCATAATATGTAAGTGGAGGATGCAAATTTGCAATAAAAAAATATTGTCATATTTTTTTAATATCACTCAAAATTTGTGGGTTAACCCCTACGAAAATATTGAGTTTTTCGTTAATTGCTATATATATTAAAGCTTATACTTTTAGTGTTGTTAAAAAATATTTAACCATATTCTCTATTCTTATTAATGTATTCTAAACCACCTTTCAAGGTACATGTACATCATTCTAATGTTTAACAATTAATTTACTCAAAATTCATATACTGCTTAAATAAGTGGACTAACCACTATAAAATCATTATTATCTAGAGAAACAGAGAAAACAAAGGTTCCTAACCTCTTTGAGCTTCATAATATGTAAGTGGAGGATGCAAATTTGCAATAAAACAATATTGTCATATTTTTTTAATATCACTCAAAATTTGTGGGTTAACCCGTACGAAAATATTGAGTTTTTCGTTAAATGCAATATATATTGAAGCTCATACTTTTAGTGTTGTTTAAAAATATTTAACCATATTATATATTCTTATTAATGTATTCTAAACCACCTTTCAAGGTACATGCACATCATTCTAATGTTTAACAATTAATTTAGTCTAAATTCATATCTTTGCTTAAATAAGTGGATTAACCACTATAAAATCACTATTATCTAGAGAAAAAGAGAAAGCAAAGGTTCCTAACCTCTTTGAGCTTCATAATATGTAAGTGGAGGATGCAAATTTGCAATAAAACATATATTCATATTTTTTTAATATCACTCAAAATTTGTGGGTTAACCCTACGAAAATATTGAGTTTTTAGTTAAATGCATATATATTGAGCTTATACTTTTAGTGTTGTTTAAAAATATTTAACCATATTATATATTCTTATTAATGTATTCTAAACCACCTTTCAAGGTACATGCACATCATTCTAATGTTTAACAATTAATTTAGTCTAAATTCATATACTGCTTAAATAAGTGGATTAACCACTATAAAATCACTATTATCTAGAGAAACAGAGAAAACAAAGGTTCCTAACCTCTTTGAGCTTCATAATATGTAAGTGGAGGATGCAAATTTGCAATAAAACAATATTGTCATATTTTTTAATATCACTCAAAATTTGTGGGTTAACCCTAAAATATTGAGTTTTTAGTTAATTGTTATATATATTGAAGCTTATACTTTTAGTGTGTTTCAAAATATTTAACCATATTCTATATTTTTATTAATGTATTCTAAACCACCTTTCAAGGTACATGTACATCATTCTAATTTTTAACAATTAATTTAGTCTAAATTCATATAAATAAGTGGACTAACCACTATAAAATCATTATTATCTAGAGAAACAGAGAAAACAAAGGTTCCTAACCTCTTTGAGCTTCATAATATGTTAGTGGAGGATGCAAATTTGCAATAAAACAATATTGTCATATTTTTTAATATCACTCAAAATTTGTGGGTTAACCCTACGAAAATATTGAGTTTTTCGTTAAATGCAATATATATTGAAGCTTATACTTTTAGTGTTGTTTAAAAATATTTAACCTTATTCTATATTTTTATTAATGTATTCTAAACCACCTTTCAAGGTACATGCACATCATTCTAATGTTTAACAATTAATTTAGTCTAAATTCATATACTGCTTAAATAAGTGGATTAACCACTATAAAATCACTATTATCTAGAGAAACAGAGACAACAAAGGTTCCTAACCTCTTTGAGCTTCATAATATGTAAGTGGAGGATGCAAATTTGCAATAAAACAATATTGTCAGATTTTTATAATATCACTCAAAATTTGTGGGTTAACCCCTACGAAAATATTAAGTTTTTCGTTAATTGATATATATATTGAAGCTTATACTTTTAGTGTTGTTTAAAAATATTTAACCATATTCTATATTCTTATTAATGTATTCTAAACCACCTTTCAAGGTACATGTACATCATTCTAATTTTTAACAATTAATTTAGTCTAAATTCATATACTGCTTAAATAAGTGGACTAACCACAATAAAATCATTATTATCTAGAGAAACAGAGAAAACAAAGGTTCCTAACCTCTTTGAGCTTCATAATATGTTAGTGGAGGATGCAAATTTGCAATAAAACAATATTGTCATATTTTTTTAATATCACTCAAAATTTGTGGGTTAACCCCTACGAAAATATTGAGTTTTTCGTTAATTGCTATATATTTTGAAGCTTATACTTTTAGTGTTGTTTAAAAATATTTAACCATATTCTATATTCTTATTAATGTATTATAAACCACCTTTAAAGGTACATGTACATCAATCTAATGTTTAACAATTCATTTATTCTAAATTCATATACTGCTTAAATAAGTGGACAAATCACTATAAAATCACTATTATCTAGAGAAACAGAGACAACAAAGGTTCCTAACCTCTTTGAGCTTCATAATATGTAAGTGGAGGATGCAAATTTGCAATAAAACAATATTGTCATATTTTTTTAATATCACTCAAAATTTGTGGGTTAACCCCTACGAAATTATTGAGTTTTTCGTTAATTGCTATATATTTTGAAGCTTATACTTTTAGTGTTGTTTAAAAATATTTAACCATATTCTGTATTCTTATTAATGTATTCTAAACCACATTTCAAGGTACATGTACATCATTCTAATGTTTAACAATTAATTTAGTCTAAATTCATATACTGCTTAAATAAGTGGATTAACCACTATAAAATCACTATTATCTAGAGAAACAGAGAAAACAAAGGTTCCTAACCTCTTTGAGCTTCATAATATGTAAGTGGAGGATGCAAATTTGCAATAAAACAATATTGTCATATTTTTTTAATATCACTCAAAATTTGTGGGTTAACCCCTACGAAAATATTGAGTTTTTCGTTAATTGCTATATATATTAAAGCTTATACTTTTAGTGTTGTTTAAAAAATTTAACCATATTCTATATTCTTATTAATGTATTCTAAACCACCTTTCAAGGTACTTGCACATCATTCTAGTTTTTAACAATTAATTTAGTCTAAATTCATATACTGCTTAAATAAGTGGACTTACCACTATAAAATCATTATTATCTAGAGAAACAGAGAAAACAAAGGTTCCTAACCTCTTTGAGCTTCATAATATGTAAGTGGAGGATGCAAATTTGCAATAAAACAATATTGTCATTTTTTATATCACTCAAAATTTGTGGGTTAACCCCTATGAAAATATTGAGTTTTTCTTTAATTGCTATATATATTGAAGCTTATACTTTTAGTGTTATTAAAAAATATTTAACCATATTCTATATTCTTATTAATGTATTCTAAACCACCTTTCAAAGTACTTGCACATCATTCTAGTTTTTAACAATTAATTTAGTCTAAATTCATATACTGCTTAAATAAGTGGACTAACCACTATAAAATCACTATTATCTAGAGAAAAAAAGAAAACAAAGATTCCTAACCTCTTTGAGCTTCATAATATGTAAGTGGAGGATGCAAATTTGCAATAAAACAATATTGTCATATTTTTTTAATATCACTCAAAATTTGTGGGTTAACCCCTACGAAAATATTGAGTTTTTCGTTAATTGCTATATATATTGAAGCTTATACTTTTATTGTTATTAAAAAATATTTAACCATATTCTATATTCTTATTAATGTATTCTAAACTACCTTTCAAGGTACATGAACATCATTCTAATGTTAAACAATTAATTTAGTCTAAATTCATATACTGCTTTAATAAGTTGACTAACCACTATAAAATCACTATTATCTAGAGAAATAGAGACAACAAAGGTTCCTAACCTCTTTGAGCTTCATAATATGTAAGTGGAGGATGCAAATTTGCAATAAAACAATATTGTCATATTTTTTATATCACTCAAAATTTGTGGGTTAACCCCTACGAAAATATTGAGTTTTTCGTTAATTGCTATATATATTAAAGCTTATACTTTTAGTGTTGTTAAAAAATATTTAACCATATTCTATATTCTTATTAATGTATTCTAAACCATCTTTCAAGGTACATGTACATCATTCTAAAGTGAAACAATTAATTTAGTCTAAATTCATATACTGCTTAAATAAGTGGACTAACCACTATAAAATCACTATTATCTAGAGAAAAAGAGAAAACAAAGGTTCCTAACCTCTTTGAGCTTCATAATATGTAAGTGGAGGATGCAAATTTGCAATAAAACAATATTGTCATATTTTTTTAATATCACTTAAAATTTGTGGGTTAACCCCTACGAAAATATTGAGTTTTTCGTTAATTGCTATATATTTTGAAGCTTATACTTTTAGTGTTGTTTAAAAATATTTAACCATATTCTATATTCTTATTAATGTATTCTAAACTACCTTTCAAGGTACATGCACATCATTCTAATTTTTAACAATTAATTTAGTCTAAATTCATATACTGCTTAAATAAGTGGACTAACCACTATAAAATCATTATTATCTAGAGAAACAGAGAAAACAAAGGTTCCTAACCTCTTTGAGCTTCATAATATGTAAGTGGAGGATGCAAATTTGCAATAAAACAATATTGTCATATTTTTTTAATATCACTCAAAATTTGTGGGTTAACCCCTACGAAAATATTGAGTTTTTCGTTAATTGCTATATATATTAAAGCTTATACTTTTAGTGTTGTTAAAAAATATTTAACCATATTCTATATTCTTATTAATGTTTTCTAAACCACCTTTCAAGGTACATGTACATCATTAATGTTTAACAATTAATTTACTCTAAATTCATATCTTGCTTAAATAAGTGGACTAACCACTATAAAATCATTATTATCTAGAAACAGAGAAAACAAAGGTTCCTAACCTCTTTGAGCTTCATAATATGTAAGTGGAGGATGCAAATTTGCAATAAAACAATATTGTCATATTTTTTATATCACTCAAAATTTGTGGGTTAACCCTACGAAAATATTGAGTTTTAGTTAATTGCTATATATATTGAAGCTTATACTTTTAGTGTTGTTAAAAATATTTAACCATATTCTATATTCTTATTAATGTATTCTAAACCACCTTTCAAAGTACACATCATTCTAGTTTTAACAATTAATTTAGTCTAAATTCATATCTTGCTTAAATAAGTGGACTAACCACTATAAAATCACTATTATCTAGAAAAAAAAGAAAACAAAGGTTCCTAACCTCTTTGAGCTTCATAATATGTAAGTGGAGGATGCAAATTTGCAATAAAACAATATTGTCATATTTTTATATCACTCAAAATTTGTGGGTTAACCCTACTGAAAATATTGAGTTTTAGTTAATTGCTATATATATTGAAGCTTATACTTTTAGTGTTGTTAAAAATATTTAACCATATTCTATATTCTTATTAATGTATTCTAAACCACCTTTCAAAGTACATGCACATCATTCAGTTTTAACAATTAATTTAGTCTAAATTCATATACTGCTTAAATAAGTGGACTAACCACTATAAAATCACTATTATCTAGAGAAAAAAAGAAAACAAAGGTTCCTAACCTCTTTGAGCTTCATAATATGTAAGTGGAGGATGCAAATTTGCAATAAAACAATATTGTCATATTTTTTTAATATCACTCAAAATTTGTGGGTAACCCCTACGAAAATATTGAGTTTTTCGTTAATTGCTATATATATTAAAGCTTATACTTTTAGTGTTGTTTAAAAAAATTTAACCATATTCTATATTCTTATTAATGTATTCTAAACTACCTTTCAAGGTACATGAACATCATTCTAATGTTAAACAATTAATTTAGTCTAAATTCATATACTGCTTTAATAAGTTGACTAACCACTATAAAATCACTATTATCTAGAGAAACAGAGACAACAAAGGTTCCTAACCTCTTTGAGCTTCATAATATGTAAGTGGAGGATGCAAATTTGCAATAAAACAATATTGTCATATTTTTTTAATATCACTCAAAATTTGTGGGTTAACCCCTACGAAAATATTGAGTTTTTCGTTAATTGCTATATATATTAAAGCTTATACTTTTAGTGTTGTTAAAAAATATTTAACCATATTCTATATTCTTATTAATGTATTCTAAACCACCTTTCAAGGTACATGTACATCATTCTAAAGTGAAACAATTAATTTAGTCTAAATTCATATACTGCTTAAATAAGTGGACTAACCACTATAAAATCACTATTATCTAGAAAGAAAACAAAGGTTCCTAACCTCTTTGAGCTTCATAATATGTAAGTGGAGGATGCAAATTTGCAATAAAACAATATTGTCATATTTTTTTAATATCACTCAAAATTTGTGGGTTAACCCCTACGAAAATATTGAGTTTTTCGTTAATTGCTATATATTTTGAAGCTTATACTTTTAGTGTTGTTTAAAAATATTTAACCATATTCTATATTCTTATTAATGTATTCTAAACCACCTTTCAAGGTACATGCACATCATTCTAATGTTTAACAATTAATTTAGTCTAAATTCATATCTGCTTAAATAAGTGGACTAACCACTATAAAATCATTATTATCTAGAAACAGAAAAACAAGGTTCCTAACCTCTTTGAGCTTCATAATATGTAAGTGGAGGATGCAAATTTGCAATAAAACAATATTGTCATATTTTTAATATCACTCAAAATTTGTGGGTTAACCCTACGAAAATATTGAGTTTTAGTTAATTGCTATATATATTAAAGCATACTTTTAGTGTTGTTAAAAATATTTAACCATATTCTATATTCTTATTAATGTATTCTAAACCACCTTTCAAGGTACATGTACATCATTCTAATGTTTAACAATTAATTTAGTCTAAATTCATATCTTGCTTAAATAAGTGGACTAACCTATAAAATCATTATTATCTAGAAACAGAGAAAACAAAGGTTCTAACCTCTTTGAGCTTCATAATATGTAAGTGGAGGATGCAAATTTGCAATAAAACAATATTGTCATATTTTTAATATCACTCAAAATTTGTGGGTTAACCCTGAAAATATTGAGTTTTAGTTAATTGTTATATATATTGAAGCTTATACTTTTAGTGTTGTTTAAAATATTTAACCATATTCTATATTTTTATTAATGTATTCTAAACCACCTTTCAAGGTACATGTACATCATTCTAATTTTAACAATTAATTTAGTCTAAATTCATATCTTTGCTTAAATAAGTGGACTAACCTATAAAATCATTATTATCTAGAAACAGAAAAACAAAGGTTCCTAACCTCTTTGAGCTTCATAATATGTTAGTGGAGGATGCAAATTTGCAATAAAACAATATTGTCATATTTTTAATATCACTCAAAATTTGTGGGTTAACCCTACGAAAATATTGAGTTTTAGTTAATTGCTATATATTTTGAAGCTTATACTTTTAGTGTTGTTTAAAATATTTAACCATATTCTATATTCTTATTAATGTATTCTAAACCACCTTTCAAGGTACATGTACATCAATCTAATGTTTAACAATTAATTTATTCTAAATTCATATCTTGCTTAAATAAGTGGACAACCACTATAAAATCACTATTATCTAGAAACAGAGACAACAAAGGTTCTAACCTCTTTGAGCTTCATAATATGTAAGTGGAGGATGCAAATTTGCAATAAAACAATATTGTCATATTTTTAATATCACTCAAAATTTGTGGGTTAACCCTGAAAATATTGAGTTTTTGTTAATTGCTATATATTTTGAAGCTTATACTTTTAGTGTTGTTTAAAATATTTAACCATATTCTATATTCTTATTAATGTATTCTAACCACCTTTCAAGGTACATGTACATCATTCTAATGTTTAACAATTAATTTAGTCTAAATTCATATCTGCTTAAATAAGTGGATTAACCACTATAAAATCACTATTATCTAGAAAGCAGAAAACAAAGGTTCCTAACCTCTTTGAGCTTCATAATATGTAAGTGGAGGATGCAAATTTGCAATAAAACAATATTGTCATATTTTTAATATCACTCAAAATTTGTGGGTTAACCCTACGAAAATATTGAGTTTTAGTTAATGCTATATATATTAAAGCTTATACTTTTAGTGTTGTTTAAAAAATTTAACCATATTCTATATTCTTATTAATGTATTCTAAACCACCTTTCAAGGTCATTCAGTTTTTAACAATTAATTTAGTCTAAATTCATATCTTGCTTAAATAAGTGGACTTACCATATAAAATCATTATTATCTAGAGAAAGAGAAAACAAGGTTCTAACCTCTTTGAGCTTCATAATATGTAAGTGGAGGATGCAAATTTGCAATAAAACAATATTGTCATATTTTTAATATCACTCAAAATTTGTGGGTTAACCCCTGAAAATATTGAGTTTTTAGTTAATTGCTATATATATTGAAGCTTATACTTTTAGTGTTGTTAAAAATATTTAACCATATTCTATATTCTTATTAATGTATTCTAAACCACCTTTCAAGGTACATGTACATCATTCTAGTTTTAACAATTAATTTAGTCTAAATTCATATCTTGCTTAAATAAGTGGACTAACCACTTATAAAATCACTATTATCTAGAAAAAAAACAAAGGTTCCTAACCTCTTTGAGCTTCATAATATGTAAGTGGAGGATGCAAATTTGCAATAAAACAATATTGTCATATTTTTTTAATCACTCAAAATTTGTGGGTTAACCTCTGAAAATATTGAGTTTTAGTTAATTGCTATATATATTGAAGCTTATACTTTTAGTGTTGTTAAAAATATTTAACCATATTCTATATTCTTATTAATGTATTCTAAACCACCTTTCAAGGTACATGTACATCATTAAATGTTAAACAATTAATTTAGTCTAAATTCATATCTTGCTTAAATAAGTTGACTAACCATATAAAATCACTATTATCTAGAGAAATAGAGACAACAAAGGTTCCTAACCTCTTTGAGCTTCATAATATGTAAGTGGAGGATGCAAATTTGCAATAAAATATTGTCATATTTTTAATATCACTCAAAATTTGTGGGTTAACCCCTAAAATATTGAGTTTTGTTAATTCTTATATATTAAAGCTTATACTTTTAGTGTTGTTAAAAATATTTAACCATATTCTATATTCTTATTAATGTATTCTAAACCACCTTTCAAGGTACATGTACATCATTCAATGTTGAACAATTAATTTAGTCTAAATTCATATCTTTGCTTAAATAAGTGGACTAACCACTATAAAATCACTATTATCTAGAGAAAAGAAAACAAAGGTTCCTAACCTCTTTGAGCTTCATAATATGTAAGTGGAGGATGCAAATTTGCAATAAAACAATATTGTCATATTTTTAATATCACTCAAAATTTGTGGGTTAACCCTACGAAAATATTGAGTTTTAGTTAATTGCTATATATTTTGAAGCTTATACTTTTAGTGTTGTTTAAAATATTTAACCATATTCTATATTCTTATTAATGTATTCTAAACCACCTTTCAAGGTACATGCACATCATTCTAATTTTAACAATTAATTTAGTCTAAATTCATATCTTCTTAAATAAGTGGACTAACCACTATAAAATCACTATTATCTAGAGAACAGAAAACAAGGTTCAACCTCTTTGAGCTTCATAATATGTAAGTGGAGGATGCAAATTTGCAATAAAACAATATTGTCATATTTTTAATATCACTCAAAATTTGTGGGTTAACCCTACGAAAATATTGAGTTTTAAGTTAATTGCTATATATATTAAAGCTTTTAGTGAATTCATATTCTTGCTTAAATAAAGTGGACTAACATATAAAATCATTATTATACAGAAACAGAGAAAACAGGTTCCTAACCTCTTTGAGCTTCATAATATGTAAGTGGAGGATGCAAATTTGCAATAAAACAATATTGTCATATTTTTTAATATCCTCAAAATTTGTGGGTTAACCTAGAAAATATTGAGTTTTAAGATTAATTGCTATATATATTGAAGCTTATACTTTTAGTGTTGTTAAAAATATTTAACCATATTCATATTCTTATTAATGTATTCAAACCACCTTTCAAAGTACATGTACATCATTCTAGTTTTTAACAATTAATTTAGTCTAAATTCATATCTTTGCTTAAATAAGTGGACTAACCTTTATAAAATCACTATTATCTAGAGAAAAAAAGAAAACAAAGGTTCTAACCTCTTTGAGCTTCATAATATGTAAGTGGAGGATGCAAATTTGCAATAAAACAATATTGTCATATTTTTTTATATCACTCAAAATTTGTGGGTTAACCCTGAAAATATTGAGTTTTAAGTTAATTGCTATATATATTAAGCTTATACTTTTAGTGTTTTAAAATATTTAACCATATTCTATATTCTTATTGTATTCTAAACCACCTTTCAAAGTACATGTACATCATTCAATTTTTAACAATTAATTTAGTCTAAATTCATATCTTTGCTTAAATAAGTGGATAACCACTATAAAATCACTATTATCTAGAGAAAAAAGAAAACAAAGGTTCTAACCTCTTTGAGCTTCATAATATGTAAGTGGAGGATGCAAATTTGCAATAAAACAATATTGTCATATTTTTTAATATCACTCAAAATTTGTGGGTTAACCCTACTGAAAATATTGAGTTTTTAGTTAATTGCTATATATGAAGCTTATACTTTTAGTGTTGTTAAAATATTTAACCATATTCTATATTCTTATTAATGTATTCTAAACCACCTTTCAAGGTACATGTACATCATTAATGTTAAACAATTAATTTAGTCTAAATTCATATCTTCTTAAATAAGTGGACTAACCACTATAAAATCACTATTATCTAGAGAAAGAGACAACAAAGGTTCCTAACCTCTTTGAGGCTTCATAATATGTAAGTGGAGGATGCAAATTTGCAATAAAACAATATTGTCATATTTTTTAATATCACTCAAAATTTGTGGGTTAACCCTACTGAAAATATTGAGTTTTTAGTTAATTATATATATATTAAAGCTTATACTTTTAGTGTTGTTTAAAATATTTAACCATATTCTATATTCTTATTAATGTATTCTAAACCACCTTTCAAGGTACATGTACATCATTAAATTTTAAACAATTAATTTAGTCTAAATTCATATCTTTGCTTAAATAAGTGGACTAACCCTATAAAATCACTATTATCTAGAGAAACAAAGGTTCCTAACCTCTTTGAGCTTCATAATATGTAAGTGGAGGATGCAAATTTGCAATAAAACAATATTGTCATATTTTTTAATATCACTCAAAATTTGTGGGTTAACCCTGAAAATATTGAGTTTTTAGTTAATTGCTATATATATTGAAGCTTATACTTTTAGTGTTGTTTAAAAATATTTAACCATATTCTATATTCTTATTAATGTATTCTAAACCACCTTTCAAGGTACATGTACATCATTCTAATTTTTAACAATTAATTTAGTCTAAATTCATATCTTTGCTTAAATAAGTGGACTAACCACTATAAAATCATTATTATCTAGAAGCGAGAAAACAAAGGTTCCTAACCTCTTTGAGCTTCATAATATGAAAGTGGAGGATGCAAATTTGCAATAAAACAATATTGTCATATTTTTTAATATCACTCAAAATTTGTGGGTTAACCCTAGAAAATATTGAGTTTTAGTTAATTGCTATATATATTAAAGCTTATACTTTTAGTGTTGTTAAAAATATTTAACCATATTCTATATTCTTATTAATGTATTCTAAACCACCTTTCAAGGTACATGTACATCATTCTAATGTTTAACAATTAATTTAGTCTAAATTCATATCTTTGCTTAAATAAGTGGACTAACCTATAAAATCATTATTATCTAGAAGCAGAGAAAACAAAGGTTCCTAACCTCTTTGAGCTTCATAATATGTAAGTGGACGATGCAAATTTGCAATAAAACAATATTGTCATATTTTTTAATATCACTCAAAATTTGTGGGTTAACCCTACGAAAATATTGAGTTTTAGTTAATTGCTATATATATTGAAGCTTATACTTTTAGTGTTGTTTAAAATATTTAACCATATTCTATATTCTTATTAATGTATTCTAAACCACCTTTCAAGGTACATGTACATCATTCAATGTTTAACAATTAATTTAGTCTAAATTCATATCTTGCTTAAATAAGTGGACTAACCACTATAAAATCACTATTATCTAGAAAGCAGAGACAACAAGGTTCTAACCTCTTTGAGCTTCATAATATGTAAGTGGAGGATGCAAATTTGCAATAAAACAATATTGTCATATTTTTTAATATCACTCAAAATTTGTGGGTTAACCTAAAATATTGAGTTTTAAGTTAATGCTATATATATTGAAGCTTATACTTTTAGTGTTGTTTAAAAATATTTAACCATATTCTATATTCTTATTAATGTATTCTAAACCACCTTTCAAGGTACATGTACATCATTCTAATGTTTAACAATTAATTTAGTCTAAATTCATATCTGCTTAAATAAGTGGACTAACCACTATAAAATCACTATTATCTAGAAGCAGAGAAAACAAGGTTCCTAACCTCTTTGAGCTTCATAATATGTAAGTGGAGGATCAAATTGCAATAAAACAATATTGTCATATTTTTTATATCACTCAAAATTTGTGGGTTAACCCCTACGAAAATATTGAGTTTTTCGTTAATTGCTATATATATTGAAGCTTATACTTTTAGTGTTGTTAAAAATATTTAACCATATTCTATATTCTTATTAATGTATTCTAAACCACCTTTCAAGGTACATGCATCATTACAATTTTTAACAATTAATTTAGTCTTCATTATCTTGCTTAAATAAGTGGACTAACCACTATAAAATCATTATTATCTAGAGAAACAGAAAACAAAGGTTCCTAACCTCTTTGAGCTTCATAATATGTAAGTGGAGGATGCAAATTTGCAATAAAACAATATTGTCATATTTTTTTAATATCACTCAAAATTTGTGGGTTAACCCTACGAAAATATTGAGTTTTTAGTTAATGCATATATATTGAAGCTTATACTTTTAGTGTTGTTTAAAAATATTTAACCATATTCATATTCTTATTAATGTAT